>CM032663.1:12429762-12452711 GCA_019095985.1 Streblospio benedicti
GAAAGTTGTTATTGTCATTTCACAAAGCTTGTTTTGTTGATACCCAGCATTACTTTTCGTTCTTGTGGCGCTCAGCAACCCGCTGTACTTGATAAATGGTGACATATTATTGGTATGTGTTGTCACCTTTGGACCAACTATTCACAATACGCTGGATTTTATTCTGAATGGTAAGTTGCATGGAAAATGGTAATGTCTGTGTTTCTTAGGTTAAATACGTTTGCCTGTGAAGCTGCCCATCGATGAGATCTATTGAACACTTTTTTGTCACGCTTCATTCAATTGAGCTTGGCATACAAAATAACATCAAACGTTCAGTCTAATAACCCTCAGTTTTTATCATATATTGAAGAAATGAATTTGTTGATTTCACTTTTCAAAGTGGCTAATGCAAAGTTAAAGATTCTGGGGCATTGCCAGTTTATGGAAGGCAACCCGCTCTGTAAGCACAAATATTTTTGTGGAAGCGCGTTCTGTTGGCTCTTTTTAATACACCTGACAACTAGTACATATAATGCATTCCACATAGTAAATGCGCTAAATGTTTGTCAAACATTCATTCTCCTCTTAAATTCTGATTTAAGTCTTTGATTTCAGTTGTGATCCTCATGATTTTAGATCAAATCAATTTTGCTGTTCCAAACATTGCATGTCCGATGATGTCTTCAACATGTCCTAACTGGGCACACGATTACCACAGAACTTAAACCTGGAATAATCCATGAAGCAATACAGCAGAGGTCGGCTGAAAAGGGTACATCATTCATTCTTAGTGTGTCAATGGAAATAGGTTGCCCCAGGTCTAAACAGTATTCTGGAGACCAAGATCTTTTAGTCATGAAGATGACGTCACCTTGAATCAGGCCTAAACTCGTTTGCAAGATGAGCTAAATGTTGTGAGTGATTTGAAACAGATTTACATTATTTAGATATTGGGTGTGACAGTGTGTGCCATGAACTGTTCACTGAACTAGGCTTGTAACAGCCGTATTTTTTAATCACCTGTATGACTCGACAAAAAATTACTACACATCCATTGCCCAGTCTCAAGTGATAAGGATAAGCCAGTACCCGTGAACACGGTCACTAATGTGATCAGTTTCTATTCTCTAAATTACTACCTCCAGTAGATAAAGTAAGGAACGCCCCAGAGGGTATGACTAGTCTATAATAATGTCTGTCAAATGTTTTTGGGTGTTTGTTGTCTCAACCTCGCGGCCGCCGGTCAAGCCTCCTCCCTTTAGCAAATGCATTGATTTTAGTAAAATTTGGTTGCTGTTTTGTCCGGGCTGTGTTGACACCGTTCATGCTGTTGATTTATTTATCGTTTTGGTATTTAATTGCTATTTTTAATAAGTTTTGGTAAAAACTCAGGGTGACCATGAATGATTGGTATTGTATACAGTACATGTCTGCAGATGAACTGAAGTTTTGAAAGGCGTTGTTTGATTTTGGGGAACAAATAGCTTCTGCATTTATAATTTGTAATTTATTCAATGGAATTGATGGTAACTTGGTCGAAGTCTCATGTAGTAACCAGGAACCGTGTTTCAATGCCGAAAATTTGTTTTTGAACTATTCATGTTTAAAATTACATCTAGATCTAATCTTAATCATAGTTATCCATTTTTCTAAACAGTGGATGTGACACAGTAAATTACTATATTTATTTCATATTTGATGTCATTATACTTACATATAAATGCATTACTTGGAAGAAAACAAAATTCGCAGGAAAGACATTTATAGTGTTGTGTGGTTTAATCAAAGACATGAAAAATAATTAAACTTGTTTTTTAGATTGCCTGATGGACACGACTGTTACTGCCCGCCAGTGAAAGCGTGCGGCGTCATCATGAAACTAGTCTACGTGCTCCTCACCTTGCTGGCGTGCGGAGACGGAACACTGACTGAGCCTGAGAAAAAAGAGATACTCAACCTCCACAATGAGCTGCGAGCCCAGCTGGGAGCCTCAAACATGAACAAACTGGAATGGGAAGACTCTTTGGCAGAGAGGGCACAACATTGGACCGACAAGTGCACTTCTAAAATATACACTTCGGAAATTGACTGTTCTATTTGGTACACCGAGTCTATGAATATTTTTAAAGGACGCGTCTTTTGGCCTATTATTCATAAGGAGAAAGTAAGCCCATCGGATAGGCAAACAACTTCTCTTGATATTATTAAAGGCTGGTCCATGTACGCTAAAGCGGGAAACGAGAATGAGTGCCCTGATGTGCGTTATGCTTGTTTAAACACCAAACATATTGTTTTTTTTAATGGCAATGCAAATAGAGTGGGTTGTGGACAGCGACATTGTGACGATACCAATCTCTATTTCGCATGTTTCTACTCTCCAATAATACCCCACTTACAACCATATCGGAAAGGTGAAAGCTGCACTACCTGCGATAACGAATTCTTGACGTGTGAAAATGGTCTATGTTTGGGAGTTCCGTATTCAGCTTGTAAGCCAGATTGTACATGCAAAAGAGGTGACTGTCAGAATGGTGGTACTCCTGGGGATGATTGCTCCAAGTGCTCCTGTGCCAATGCCTGGAAAGGCGTAAGCTGTTCAGAATGTGATCTTACCTCCTGTGCCAATAATGGCACTTTTGAAGGGTCTGATTGCAAGTGCCACTGTGCCAACGACTGGAAAGGCACAACCTGTACAGAATGCGGTCTTACCTCCTGTGACAATGCTGGCACTCTTGATATCCCTGATTGCAAGTGCCACTGTGTCAATGCCTGGAAAGGCGCAACTTGTTCAAAATGTGATCTTACCTCCTGTGACAATGCTGGCACTTTTGAAGAGTCTGATTGCAAGTGCTCCTGTGCCAAAGGCTGGAAAGGCATAAGCTGTTCAGAATGCGACCGTTGGTGTGCCAATGGTGGCACTCCTGAAGCGCATGAGTGCGAGTGCCACTGTGTCGAACACTGGATAGGCATAACCTGTTCAGAATGCGATCTTACCACCTCCTGTGAGAATGGTGGCACTTTTGAAGAGTCTGATTGCAAGTGCCACTGTGCCAACGCCTGGGAAGGCGCAACTTGTTCAAAATGTGATCTTACCTCCTGTGACAATGCTGGCACTTTTGAAGGGTCTGATTGCAAGTGCTCCTGTGCCAAAGGCTGGAAAGGGATAAGCTGTTCAGAATGCGACCGTTGGTGTGCCAATGGTGGCACTCCTGAAGGGCCTGAGTGCGAGTGCCACTGTGTCGGACACTGGAAAGGCATAACCTGTTCAATCTGCAGTCTTACCTCCTGTGAAGTGGATTATTCGACGTGCAAGTGCAATTTGAAAAAAGGAACACTGAATGAGAATGAGAAAAAAGATATAGTCAACTTCCACAATGAGCTGCGAGCCGGGGTTGGATCTTCAAACATGAACAAACTGGAATGGAACGACACATTGGCATTTATGGCACAAGATTGGGCATACAAGTGCAATTATGATGCACACCCCTTTGAGCACACGAGGTGTTTGAATGGGGAGAAGATTGGGCATATTCCTATTATGAGCAGTAGATTCGGCTCAGGGGATAGACAAACAGGTTTTCGTAATTTTATCAAACTTTGGGCTAGTGAGACTGATGATGAGTGCTCTTCTTGTTATGCTTACAAAGCGTTTTTTTGGTCCCAAACCAGGCGTGTGGGTTGTGGATATCAATATTGTCCCGGTATCGATTTCCCTATGATTTTCGCATGTTACTACTCGCCAATGCAATATTTTTATGACGGACATCCATATCGGTATGGTGGAAGCTGCACTACCTGCGATAGCGAATACTTCACGTGTGAAAAAAATGGTCTATGTTTGGGAGTTCCGTATTCAGCTTGTAAGCCAGATTGTACATGCGAACAATACTGTCAGAATGGTGGTACTCCTGGGGATGATTGCTACAAGTGCTCCTGTGCCAAAGGTTGGAAAGGCGCAACCTGTTCAGAATGCGACCGTTGGTGTGCGAATGGTGGCACTCCTGAAGGGCCTGAATGCAAGTGCCGCTGTGTCGAACCCTGGCAAGGCGCAACCTGTTCAGACTGCAGTCTTACGTCCTGTGAAAATGGTGGCACAATTGATTTTCAGAAGTGCAGGTGCTATTGTGTCCACGACGATAATATGTTACCTGCTTGGACAGGCATAACCTGTTCAGAATGCGTCCGTACTTGTGAGAATGGCGGCACTCGTGGGGGTGATTGCAAGTGCCACTGTAGAAAAGGGTGGACAGGCAACAGCTGTGAAAAATGCTACCGTGAATGTGGTTCGGGTTGCAAATGCGACATGACATGTTACGTACACCTGTATCGCTCTGAGCGTGACGAAACCCGGTGTAAATTATGCGAAAATGGCTACTGTGGCTTTGGCCAGCTTGTTGATGGTTGCCAGTGCCGCTGTTACTCAGGCTGGACAGGCACTATCTGTACAGATAAGACCCCAACAAAAGAAGCTACCATGACCAATGACACGAGCATGCCAGATGACGCCTCCTCGCCACACTCTGACCACACTCTGACCACATGCATACTTCTAGTTGCTGTCGCCATATTCATTCACCCATAAGACCACATGAGCTTACACTCAATGAGAAATTTTGATTTCTTAAGATCTGTTCTTTACATTATGTATATGTATTTCTATTGTACCCATTTTCATACTCTTTCTATAGAGTTTATTGTGAAATTCTCAAAATTTACAAGAAAGGTTCTCAATGCATATATTTAATTTAGGTTTTCTTTACATTTGTGCACAATTGAAAAAAAACAGCAAAAATAAAAAGTTACGAACCATGACGTTTTGTTGAGAAAATTTTGAAAACGGTCCGTTATTTCATGTTAAGAACAGTACTTAAGCTTTTTTTTCTTTCCTCAATAATCTACACTTTATTTACAAGTAAACTTTGCAGAACAATCCAACGTACACACAATTCTTTAGCATTGACATACATTTAGTGTGTGTACAGAATACCAATATAATATAATTATATATTGGCTAACTATACAATGAGAAAGGCTTTACTATACGTAACATTCAATCTAGCGAGTAAAACCATGACGCACTATGTCAACTATACATATTTGCAAACTACAACTAAGTAATAGCTGTGGATGACTTAAAATTTCGCATTTACAAATTTTTCTAACAAAATACTATTCCAGTGGACTTCTGCGCACATTAGGGTTACTCAAACATCGGTATTAGAACATTCATTTCCTTGAACCATAGAAAATGTTTCACAGATTACTAAATAAAAGATAACAATGTAAACAAATACAGGAAGTGCTATCCACTCTCCTCATACAGGAAGTGCTATCCACTCTCCTCATATATGACAAAGACATTGTAACATAAAGGACTATCACTACTCTGGCTATTCTCATTTGGAGTTTCAGACTGGTTGCTGATCGCCTCCTGATCGCCATCAGCACCTAGTTCCATAGCCACCGACAAAGTACTTTCACCATCGCTTTTTGAACTAGATACTTCAGATTCATGAACCAATGCGGGCTGGGTGCAACCTCCAACAGGGAATCATAACGTCCTCTTTCAGCGGGACGGACGGATTGCTTCCCTAGGAGCCTCGATTTGGAGGTTGGGCTGGGTGGTAACTGCTTTGGCTGACCAGACACCTTCTGCCGTGGTGTTTGCACAGGATTGGACGTTTCATCATTACTTTCTGCATAAGAGTAATCGTGTGATGAGAGGCCCCAGACTTATTGGGTGTTGAAGTCGCAGGTGAAGAGCAGACAGGAGACCAGGCAAAATGTGGGACGGTATGACAGTTAGGTGCTGCGATGTAGCAAATGGCCTATCTTGCCGGACAACAAGGAGGCCATGCCTACCTATTGCACACACTTGGTGGTATCTCTTCAGACTTCCTACATTTGTAGCTTTTCTTCCTGGTCGAGTGCCCTGTTGCAAGTGCACATACGTTCTTCTCAGCGTGGGACAATCCTGTTGCGAAGATTTCCAGGTTAATGGGGACGTGAATGGCATGCTTTCTTCACATTCTCTCACAAATTTGCAGATCTGACAAGCTAGGTTTGTGCAGTCAGCAGGGTTTCTAGGCTGAAAATCGGCTGGGGAATTGGCGTCATCAAGTATGTATTGAAGAATAACATTATGCCGACTAAGAGGCAATAAGAACGATGAGACGCATGCGCTTAAAGAAAATTCCACCCTGCCTAATTTGGTGAAAGCCTGTACACAGCGTCTTGAGTCAGTTAGAAGTTGAACCGTATTATTAGTCTCTATGATGTATGGAGCTCAGTGGTTAACTGATGGCAAGTGCTTCGATCTCGCAAGGCAACCATTTTACTTGGTGAGTCTTCAGTTTTGCAGAGAAGAAACCACCTAATAGCATTTTGGAGTCTCGAATGATGTAAAATACAGCTCCAATGCCACACAACTTTACGGCTCCATCATTCGTGATTATGAGTTTGTCTGATGGTCGAGGAATGGTGATACATTGGAGGCCAGACAGAGCTTGTTGAGCATCATGGAATGATGCCGTTAGTGAAGGGGTCCATTCAACAGGGGACTGGGACGCTTTTCCAGCAGAGGCTGTCTCTAAGTCTGACAAAAGCATTGGCTGTCCTGAAAGACAAACGTTTAGGTGTTTGTAGGCCCCCAACCATGAACGAACTGCCTTTACAGTTTTGGGTGGAGAAGCAGATTTCAATGGTGTCACTTTGTGAGGAGACGCTAATGGTGCCATGAGACCCTATCCATCCCAGAGTTGTACAGGTACCTGAGCAAATGTCTGTCTTGTCAGTTGATAGTCTGCCCCGTTATGGAGGAGTTCATCAATGGAGTTTCCACCAGGGTACAAATCATCCGCAAGTTTAACAACTACTCCTGGTCATCAACTCATGATGGTGTTCGGTGGAGCCAGGCATGCCCATAGCTGCCCTGGTGTCGACTCCCATGCCCTTGTACAGTGTTATCATGCTCGATACTTAAGGGACGATCTTTCCATATGCACTGATTATGCAGTTGAAAAAACTGTTTCGTCATGTCCATTTTGATAATAAACTTGTGCTTGGCTAGGAACCTGAGGATGTCTTCTGTAGAAGTGGATTTAGAGGGAAGAGGTTTCGTGTAAGAGCCAATGGTATTAAATGCAGTAACCAGCCGATGGTCTCCATTCCCTTTTTATCAAGAAAGCTGGGAGAATACTCCACCTTGATTCCAATGTCTTCAGCTTTGGCTAGTACACCTAACTGCTCTAGTTCATCCATTTTGTTTTGAAGAATGTTCATTTTCTCTGCATTGTATGAAGGTAAGTATGCTTTGCTCTGTGGTGGCTCAACTGCTCCCATGTTGATATAAACGTGCAAGCAACCAGAAGCATCAAGTAAACACCAATCTTCTTGTTGAAAAACATGGTCATATCTACTAAGCAAGTCGCTAAAAGCCCTCTTGTCATGGAGAGTAAGAGAACCCTGAGGATCTACTTTAATATCGTAGGTGTAGTTTTGCTTGTTGGTGGTGGCAAATTGGGTTTGGGTTGACAGCCTGACAGGTATAGAATGGCTTGGAATGTCGGTATTCAAAGATGCTACATGGACATGGGCTAGGTGTTCAAAATGTCAGGTCTGGTGACTGAATATGAAAGATGAAGAAACGTCGAAATAATGAATAAAAATGTCTTTTATTCCAAATATACATAATCTTAATATTACACTCCTATATATATGTAACACAGGCCTGATAACGTCAGGTCTGGTGACCTCGAATGCTGCGAATGAACAATGAACAACGTCAAAATAATGAATCAAAATATCTTTTATTCCAAATATACATGATCTTAAAAAGCATTTGATATTACCATTTACGATTTCACATATATATAAACTACATTAATACCAATAAAACCTTTAGAAACGATATAAAATGCATTTACCTGCGAATGAACGATGAACAACGTCAAAATAATGAATCAAAATGTGATGAGAAATGTACGACAATCCGGTTTTATCAGGCCGATACTGCAATACCAGCAGTACCGGCCTAACAAGACACGGATCATCGCACAACATGAACGGTGAAACGAATATGACAATCTTTTAATATTGATGGGGCTACAAACAGCTCTACAGCCACGATCATACGACATGTGCCGCCACATATAAATCAAATACCTACATTAATACAATAAAACATCTACAATTATCTAAAAAGCATTTACTATTACCATTTACTATTTCACACATATAAACTACATTAATACAAATAAACCTTTACAACGATATAAAATGCATTTACCTGAATTGTGACTGAAGATTGAAGAAACGTTGAAATAAGGAATCAAATTGTGATGAGAAATGTACGACAATCCGGTTTTATCAGGCCGATACTGCAATAACAGCAGTTCCGGCCTAACAAGACACGGATGGTTGCACAAAATGAACGGTGAAACGAAAATTACTATCTTTTAATATTGAATGGGGCTACCGACACGAACAGATGATATGCGCTGCCACACAGATACCTGCTCAATGGCACAGACATGAACATAATAATCATCCGTAGTATGCAAATTTTTTGGCAGATGTAACCGCCTACAATACCATCATCGAAGATGTTGTTCTGTTTGTGAGAAACGTGAAACTGAATCCTGCCTTCCCTCTCAAACATAACAAGATGCTAAGCCAGAACATGAATGCCAAGTATCCCATTCGCAGAGGCGTCTTTACAAGTTTTACCATCTCCCAAGGAAGCATGTCCATCAACAAAGACAACCTTATCATCGAGCAGCTGCTGGGACGATAACGATAACGATAACGATACATTCATTTCAGATATGTAAAAGTTACAATCCATATAAATAAAATTATATATACAGTATATACATAATATCTAGTAGTATTCAAACGTCTAAAAATACACATATTACAGTTAAATAATTTTTAGGCATTAAAATTATACAGTGTTCTGTTCCACCTGTTTGATTGACTACAATCAATATGAAATACAGAGTTAACAATGGTTCAAATTAAAATATTATTACTCTTTTGGATAAGTTGTCTAAAACCATATATCAACTGTCGCTCAATTTCATTAAAAGATTTGACATTATACTGTGACATTAAAAGCCTCACGTCATTCCTATTTATATCAAGAAAGTTTCTTCATTTTCATAGGGTTTTTCATGAAATCCCAAAGTGCGCCCCCCCTTTTTTTCCTTAAGTGCACCCCACCCCCCTTCCAAAAACCTGGATCTGCATATGCTGCATGCTTGCGGGATGCAGTATCCAAATAAACGCTTGAAGCCAGCGTTTGAAAGCAGCCTTCTACTGTGGTCCTATATGTCTCTATTTGAAGGTACCACGTAGTTGAATGCTGACAGGGGACATGGAATTACCAGAAATATTTACAAAAATGGCTGTGTTCTCTATGCATTTGACCTCCCTTCCCATATGGCAGAAGGAAGTCAAGTAGATCCTATAAAACACGGATGCCTCCGATTGGATCTTCATTTCAAGAATGCACTAACAGAAACCGTCAATGTGATTGTCTATGCAGAATATGACAATGTCATACAACTGGACAGGGCCAGAAATG
This sequence comes from Streblospio benedicti, assembly GCA_019095985.1. Lineage (NCBI taxonomy): Eukaryota > Metazoa > Annelida > Polychaeta > Spionida > Spionidae > Streblospio > Streblospio benedicti. Next base: position 12,439,331 of record CM032663.1, read on the forward strand.
TCATCTTAGATTTCAAACATGAGAACTACACAACTGAGAGGGGCTCTTCAACGCTACAAGGACACACAAGCCATTTTCATTGGAATATTTCCAGCCAACAAATTACCACAAATCCCGAAACAAAACAATTGCCTTAATTGTAAACACGATCCACCTCATAAACCAGGAGAACACTGGGTTGCCTTCTTCAATAATGAACATGTCTTCTTTTTTTACTCCTTCCCACGGGAATACGGATATCATAAACTTATGAACTGCAGAAAATATAAACATTTATTTGCAAGAAGAATACAAGCCAGGGGGTGCGGAATGTGGATTTTATTATCTATACTTCATATTGGCAATGATACAAGGTAAACTTTTTAACATATTTGGAGACAAGCTAAGTCCCAACGATAGATATGTACGAAACATTATCCTAAGACACTTTGCTCTTATCTGATTAGATGCTGATCATGTGATTGGCTATGCACATTTCTATTGGCTCAAAAAAATACTTATACCAAAGAAGCAGCACAGCAAGCCAGCAGCCATAGAGACATTCGGCATTGCTGAGTCAACGTGGATAGTATCAATAAATTTCCACATGCTTCAACCAATGAACAAATGGATTTGGGGCAAAATGAATTTCCAGATGAACAGATCAATGAACAGAAAAATCCACTTGCAATCATTATCGATGTTGAAGGTTATCTGATGCATAATGATTTCTTTGTTAAAGAATTTGCATGCTAGAACTACTTGGCTGTCCAGATGCTGCTGAACTAACTCATACATACACATGTGCATATACAGTACTGTCACCGTATAAGGGCCACAGTAATTAGAGAAAATTCCATTGAAGTCAACCATTTTTCGCGTTGTATGCGTAATTTCCAGTAATTACTGTTAATCAGCGAACCGAAATACGCGTAAACAGCGTAACACGTTTACTGCCGAAATTTCGCCCAACTATAGTAATTTGTGATGTTTCTGACAACACCCGAAAACACTGACATTTCTGTCATGATCGTGTCTGTGTATATTCACGGTTATAAAGTGTATAGATCACCACCTGCCGGGGTTCGAACACATGCCCAGTGACATGATACACAATGAGTCTATACCCCATCCACTACGCCACGGCGTCTCTTGTTGTGTAGTAGTGCAAGATTTTGATAAATCACCATAGTGTGAGCTCTCCGCTTGGCTGTCATTTTCATTACTGTAATTTAAAACCCTGGATGGTAATCCCCCGCGAAATAATTTTACAGTGCAACATTCTGAAAAGTTCTTGGTTGAAAATGAAACAATGAAATGTGTGAATTATTACCGATAGCACGTCAAGTGATGGCACATAATTGTAGAAGATGCATAGGCAATGTAGACCCTTTAAATTAACACCACTTTTACGAATAGACATCTCTTAAAATGATTTTCCATTGTGGATTGCCTTGAACTGGATTTAATAGAGAGATTGTCTATGATCACACGTGTAGTTTTTATGAACGTTTTGGGGCGTGAAATGTGGTCTTATTATAATTTTTTTAGAGAGGGTCTGCTGTGGTTCCTGGGTGGTGTTTAATAGAGACAGACGTTCTAGTGTATACTGTACATAGATGTTATATACACATGGCTGGGACATGGATGTGAGATGAAAGTTACTGCTGTTGGTGAAAATTGTAAACGTGCTAACAACCTGTGTTCGGCCAAAATCTTTTACTCATAGCTATAATTCTTATCAACCATATAAAAGGTATAGAAGTGAAATTAAATATATTGACATCAAAGTCCGAAAATTGCCTACAGAATCTATGGGACAAATACATGTCTGTTAGATATTAATCCAGGTGTCTATCACGGTACAGTGTTAGACTCGACTTCCAGTGACTTCCATAGCACAACTCGGGTCATTTTGTTTGAGTAATGAACATTTTCGTAACAGCATATCAAGAATGGATTATAATTGGATTAGAACAGAATTATATACTCAGTAATGTGGTTGTTGTATGTGTCAGTCTATTGTTCTAAAAAAATGTGGTTTGATATGCTTCAAGCATCATCACTAGATTTATTACATTGCCTGTTCCCACGGACATAATAGGGTGAAAGTTTATCATTTCCAGACACTTGCACAGTTGGCCTAGTGGTTAGGCGACCCAGTCAAAAGCAATGTGAAACCAACAGTTAGATGACGTGGGGTTCAAATCATCACTGACTATTCTTGACAAATTCTCGGGTTGATTATGTGAAATACGCGATTTTCTCGCAAATTGCGTAATATGCGAAATTTGGAAAACATAGGAAATGCTGTGAAATTCGGGAAATACGATGGGACACCCCGTGAATACGGACAACACTGTACTTGCAGTTAGAAATTTCAGTAAAGAATTATACATTAAGACAACCGTGTGTTGAAGCAAATGATCGATAGAATAACATATTTTTCATCAATTGGGAAAAAATTCATCATAATCATGATTCTTTTTTACTTCATTCATTTTCATTTGGAAAAAATAGCCATAATGTCCACATACACATTTTTTTTCAATTTTTTTAAAAAATATTTTGTAAACACAAAATGTTCAGAAATAAAGGCATATCTTCAGGTACATAAATAAAAACAGTCAGCCATATGTCACTTCTGTAAATCCTGTGGTTCTATCTTAGATTATTTATCAACTTCGCCCCAGCCTTTTTTTCACATTTTGTGGCCTTGCATTCAAGCAATTGATGAAAATTTTCTAACATCCATATTTGAGAATGTGTTTTCTTCTGTCATGGACAATATTACAATAGGTACAAGATTTTACCAAATTTATGCCATAATCCAATGTTGTCAATCCATTTTTGAAGTGTTGACTCAACAAAGATGCTTATTCCATTGATTGGATTATAACTGTATCTACCACTTCTTTTTATAGAATGCTAATTCAACAGAAAACTATTTATGCAATTTCTTGAAACTTTCAAATATCATGACATTAATACGCAGTAATACCGCTGAAATGAGATCCGATGTACAGTGAAACCTGTCTATGTAGGCACATGTATATTTAGGAGACCCATATTGCATGGAGACATTTCTCTTCTCCAATTACTTGAGTGTCATATTGAGAACCTCTCTGTTCAGGACATCTGCCTTACATGGACGATTTTCAATTTGCAAAGGTCTCCACAAAGGATAGGTTCTACTGTATTTCCTTTGTACTACTAAATGGTTTTCATAATCCATTTCAATAGGGGATTGACTGTATTCCAAGAGTGCAGTGAGGCATTAATAAAGTCTAATGTGAGGCTACCAACATTTCACAGTATCACATATTGGTTTGTCTGATGATCTGTTTGGGTTTGATAATTATCATCCTCCAATTTTTTATTGCTCTTTACATACTAAACAAAGTTAAAGATATGTGCTTGTTCCTTGAATCAACTTTTCATGATGGATATAATTTTGTTTGTTTTCTTTGATCAATGTGATGTGATGTTTTCTGGAGTCAAAAGTAGTCCGGAATCTCCTTCATGAATATTCACACTTATAATGAACTACTAATGAGCCGTGGAAAGGCCATTTTGTAATATCTGTCATAAAAGCTGGAATCATATTTGAAATTACTATTTTTTTGCATTTAAGGTATATATTTAAAAATTCTAAGGCTGTGGCGATTCAAAGAAATATGTTCTTTATACAAGAGATGTGTTTCTATCTAATGACACACCATCAGTGGTTCAGTATATGTACCTAAAGATGTGGTGATTATTTCACAAAAATGCCCTTTAAAAACATTTTTTAACAAATTTTCACTTCTGAAAAAAAAACTGAGAAAAAATCTCAAATCATGTTACACCAATGTTTATAAAAATCATCTATATCAACTAAAAATTATAAAAGTGAAAAAATGTTCTAGGCTTCCTTCCCCCTTAATATGTGTGATTTCCAGAAACGAAAAATACGGTAATACTTTTACGGAAATAACTGTGGTCCTTATACGGTGACAGTACTGTATATCATGATACGGAGAACAATACATGCGGACTTAACAATGCCATTAAATATGGTGAATATTTTTCTATATTTTATAATATGAAACCAAAATGTCCTGTACTGACAAAAGGATTTGTAAATAGGTTTGTTTTGATGCTGTATACTGCACATTTCATTGATAAATACAATAATAGTATTGAATAAACAATGTTTAATTTTTGTACATGTTTAGCATACATAGCATACATATGTTGAATAAAATAATGAGAACATTATGGTGATTTCTTTTTTATTTGAAAAATATTTGATTCTTCGTATACTTCATAGGCACGTCTTGTTATTTTCAAACCAATGTATTGTATATAACCACTTCATTAATCAAAACATTGCTGGCCTACAATACTATACCATTGAATAGCACCGTTGCGAGGCAATTATTGCTACCTATAATGCCTATAGTACTACAACCTTTACTACTTTAATACTTACACCCACAGTGGTCAATGGTTCGAATCCTGGCAGTGGCTATGTGATTTAACCCTATAGACTTTGAGAATGAATCCTCTATGTCAATACTTACACCCATCAAGCAGCTTATGCCGAAGAATTCACTAATCATTTGAATTCTCTTGACCCGGACATCAAATTCACCACTGAAGGTGAAGAAGATGGTGAGCTAGCCTTTCTGGACACTTTGACTGCAAAAAGAGATGATAGAAGTTTAAAACTCAAGATATACCGCAAACCCATCCACACAGATCAATACCTTCACTTCAGCTCAAACCACCCATTGGAACACAAACTGAGTGTGGTTAGAACTTTGCACCATAGAGCTGGTACCGTTGTGACTGACAATGAGGACCAGGATGCAGAAAGAAGACACATAAACAAGGCATTGGAAAATTGTGGATACCCAAGCTGGGCGGTCACGAGAGTAACATCTAAACAGGAAGAGAACAAGACCAAGGAAGGGAAAAAACAGACAGTAAAAGAAAGGCTATACTTGGTGTCCCAAACGTGAAAAATCTGTCAGAAATTGTACGACGAATCATGATGGACTATGGCTGCAATGTGTATCTCAAACCCCAAAACACACTAAGACAATTACTATGTGCGCCAAAGGATCCAGCCAAGAAAGAAGAGATTTGTGGTGTAGTGTATGAGATCAAATGTGGAGGCACCAAGGAAGAGGAATGTACTAGTTCATACATAGGCGAAACCTTTAAGACCCTTAAAACACGGTTCGATCAACACCGTCGCCCAAGCAGTACCTCATCTCATGTCTCTCTACACTAACATCAGCCTGAGAGACAACACCACCACATCATGATGGACAATGTGAAAACTTTGGACAGAGACAGTAACACCTTTGAAAGAAAAGTGCGCGAGGCTGTTTACATCCGGAGCCTCAGACCAGACTTGAACAAAAATGTGGGAGCGCACGAACTGCCTGCCATATATGACAACATCCTGGGGGCCAAGGTCATCGCACCACGATCTTGTGATGACTGGTGCACTGTGGGAAAAAGGCCATGTGAAGATGGCCGAAAGCTTCAGGTAGCTTCAAAAATATAGTTCAAAAGTACAAGAATAACTTTATGTTTTGTGAATAGTTTTTAAGTGTACACATATGTATGATTAGCAATCAGAAATCGTTAAAATTGACTGAGCTTACCCCTTAACTTGGACCTAACTAATAAGAAATTCTTTTTCTTTTGAAAACATTGTTTTTGTGTGTTCTAGAGCACGAATTGCATACTGACCCATGCCGCATAAAAATACCGGTATATATTTACTATTATGCATCCCAAAGATATGCGCCCCGCGTGCCAACTTTGGTAGGATATACAATTAGCTTTCCCATTGCTTTTTCGAAGCCTTCTGACGCCCCCCTCCCCACCAGCTTAACAAACACACATTATACCTTTTTTCCAATGCATTAAACTTACTTTAAAAACCACACACTGAGGTATTGAGAATAACACGTTTTGTCGTTAGCTAGTTTATTCAAGCACTGACCGACCACTCCACGCATCCTATCCCTGTAGTAGCGTCGTCCGTGTTAGACTATGCTGTCGTTTGCTCGCTTAGTGCAGCGAGATGATATGGGCTTGCCTAAAGCCATAATCACACCTGCATTCCACCCCCCTTAAAGGGAAAAAGGGATGAAGTCCATTTTTGCTTGATTGTTTTATGGTAAGTGAGCAACGTTTTGGGAGAGAATACGGAAAGTTGGTCATTTTAGTATATTTACATGAGAACATTATGAATTATTGGTACAATATGATATACAAAAATGTACATGTAAATTATGGTTATCTATAGTGTACAATATGCGCATGTGGGGTACTTGCGCTAAAGTGTTATTAACATTAACGATAAACATAGAAATCATGTCCTCTTGATGTTGGCGCGCGTGGTCGGTCGGCGGGGAGCGGGTCCCTTGGGATGACGTGTCGCGTGTGGCCTTCAGGTGTGTTGTGGTTATAGGTGATGAGATGATCCATGGTTATGGGTCCACGTGCTTTGTGACACTAATGTTGTGTGGGCATCGGGAGTTGGTGTGGCGTCTGTGTCACTCGCGTTACATCTTTCGCTTAGAGAAGACGAACTCACGCCTGCAACACATACATACATCATATATCAAGTATATAAAATGCTGATTACGCAACCTGATAACAATATTTCAGAATTTGAACCAATCATACCATTGGCATTTGGCACTTTTGCAAATGTGAAATTTATTGAACACAATGCATTTTGATAAAGCTTGGGATATTTGAGATTTGCATTACCGGTAAGTCTTTTTTGATGCGGTTTCTTTTGCAGCAGTAGTTGTAGGTGATTTTGCAGCAACAGTTGGTTTTGCAGCAGTTCCTGCAGTTGGTTTTGCAGCCGTTCTTGCAGTTGGTTTTGCAGCAGTTCTTGCAGTTGGTTTTGCAGCAGTTCTTGCGGGTGATTTTGCAGCAGTTCTTGCGGGTGGTTTTGCAGCACTTCTTGCGGGTGGTGTTGCAGCACTTCTTGCGGGTGGTGTTGCAGCACCAATGTGAATTGCTGCTTTCGCTTGCTCTGATTCAGAGGCAGATGTGAGGGGATCAGTGCCTGGAGGAGCAGGGTCAGAAAGTATTGCAGTAAACTGTTCATTATCTTTAACAAAACATTTTTGCATGATTTTCTTATATGCTACAACCAGGAACATGCCAAACAGCATTGATACAACTAAAACTCCTATCATTATTATCGCCAGTTTGGCAACATCTGTATCTTCATCTCCTGGTGTTGTTGATTGAGGTGCTGAGGTTGTTGTGCTATGGTCCTTCCAGCATCCAAATGGGCCATACTCCCATTCACCATTTTCAAGGCAATTAAAAGTCTTGTCATTGGTGCCATCAAAGAAAGTGAACTGAGGCTTGCAAACAATCCTGCAACTAGCGGCTTGACTTCGTTGTACTTTTTCTCGTTTACAATATTCATTTTTAATGACACCATTTTCTGCTAAATGCATGATACCAGGACATTCTACTGAAATGCATTTCTTATCAGCAGATAATATGTATCCAGGCTTACACACTGTATCTTCATCTGACATCATATGACAGCCAACTAGATGCTTGTCCGATTCACCATTTTCAAGGCATTTAAAAGTCTTGTCATGTGTGCCATCAGGGAAAGTGAAGTGAGGCTTGCAAACAATAGTGCAATTAGCTATTATATTTCGCTGTACATCTCGATTACAGCTTTTAATTGTAATGTTACCATTTTTTGCTAACTTCTTGATACCAGGACATTCTGCTGAAGTGCATTCAGGTCAGGTATACACTCCATGCAAGTAACACCATCAGCCGTACACCTTTTGCAGAACTCTGTCTTGCATTTGATACAAACAGGTTTAGTGTCCCATTTCGGTGGTGTAATTTTTTTTATCCCGGATTGGCTGGTTTCGACCTTGGAAATGCACCTGGGATTTGTTGTTAGTTCCCCATAGCCGTCCTCACATGAAATTCTACACTGACTGTCGGCGTTACATGTCCCATCCCACACAATCCCGTCAACTTCAGGACATTTGAAACTTATATATTGTGGAGGTTTGCAGGTTTATCTGGTCAGTTTCACATCTTTTTGACTGTTACGTAGCACGGATATATATTACATTTTTTATCACTTTTAGAGTATTCCGCCACAATTAAATAAGAGTCATTTGTTCCCATCTGTTCAGGCTGGCTTGTAGACATACACATTTGATGGCAGTGCTGTAAACTCCGTGCCGTTGTCGATACTAATATCGAACCACATCCCACTGTGTGTATTTATATACAATCTCTGACCCTTAAATCCTCCCGGGGCCTTGTTTCCTTAACTTCGGTCCATGGGCCGCAATCGGACCGCGAGCTTGGAATCCTTGACGTGGTAAGAATTAATAGTACCCCGATGAGGGGCGTTGTGAAGTGATGCAGCAAGGTCCTCATGATCTCAATTTTCCTGGTCTAGATCACTGGAGCAAGTTGTAGATGAGAATTCAATCCTGCCAACATTGAAAATGTAGTCTGTATTTCCAATGACAATGTAGTACTCCTCCGTCCATCACACAGCATCCGTGCACAGCATCTGTTTGTTTGTTTGTTTGTTTGAGGTGGGTTTTTTAACACTAAGAAGATACTATAAACGATTATTAATCCAATTTGTTAGAGAACTCCTGTTTTGTTGTGTCATATTTTTGTAGCCATCAACAAAGCAGAGCGACGGACGTAAAACGTTGAGCGCCCCGCGTAAAACGTCGATTCGCCAAATAAAAACGCGTCCCGTATTTCTCTGAGCGTCCCAGCACGGACTACGTAATCTTTGGTACGTCTGCAGAACAGAAATTTCTACCAAATCAAGTGGCATTAGCATATGATGTCGATGTTATGAGCATGAAAAACCATCTTTTTTGTTAGATAGGAAAGAGAACATTGCAATCTGATGTTCTGCCGCTGTATAACTGTCATTACGGCTGATATGAACAGCATAGCAGCTTGAATATCGAAAACCACAATGCAAACAGCATGATGGATTTTACATCAACACAGAGGGTGATGGTTTTCAAATATTAAAAGTCATACCAATAAGAAAGCGGTCATTAACGTGAAATGTGGGGACACAAGTTCAGCACAGTGAAACCTCCAAATAAGACGCTTTTATCCAGAGACCACCCATCTAATAAAACCCCTTTTCAAGTGCCCAAATCCGTAAGAATCAATTCCATCTCCTTCCAAACGTCTATGAGGAGACCACATCTCCGATAATAGATCTTATGGTTCTGTAATTGAACCCTCCTCATGCAAACAGAAGCAAGGGGATCCGATGCACCTGTCATGATATAGGCTGGACTTTATCAAATACATGGTACGTTTACATTAGGGAGGCCTACCCGACATACTGGAGGTACTAAGGTGTGGCCTCCCTAATTTAAACATACCATGTCTTTTGATACAATCCAGCCTTTATCGTGATAGGGGCCTATGTATCGATGGCGCAATCATACTAGTACTTAACTATGGTTAATTAAGATGCCCAGCCCCTCGAACTAAACCTGCTTCATACCTGGTAAGGCGAGAAGCCGTGGTCGTGGGACTTGGCCGGGGTGAACGTGAACAAGGCGAGGGCCATGATGGAGTCATGATGGTCATGTTCATACTGACCAGCAGGAACATCAGCACATACACGTTGGCGAAAAGCCACACGTCAAACATGTTGGTCACACTGCGCATCAACTTCGCGCACAACGTGTTGTCGCCTGCGTCACTTCTTAGCCAACCCACAGCCACAACCCACAGCCACAGCCACAACCCACAACCACAACCCACAACCACAACCCACAACCACAACCCCAAACCAAAACCCATAATGCACAACCACAACCCACACCACCACCATACCCCAAAGCAAAACCTTACAAACAATTGCTGAAAAGCCCATCTTTTAAAAAAGTAGTCATGCCCCAGTCTAGTGTATTTTCATATACATACTCATTTTGTTATGCTATGGCAGTTCTAAGCAGGCCTGTTCATTGATATTTTTTACATTTACACCTTTTTTATTGCACGTATTTTCACCCACGTGCTTGTTTTACAGACATAATAATCAAGTCACACTGACAAGTTAGAACACTATGGGGTAGATTGAAAGGTGCTATAAACATGTTGAAGTTTTTAAATGAAACACTGTGGGACAGCTTATAATCAAAACAAAATATTAATGTGTTGTTTCAGTTTGTCTTACCACGCAATAAAAATATTCATTTACAATTTAATCCAAGTCCAATTTAAAATTTATTGTGAAAACATTTTTCGAACATACAGCTCCCTATTCAATTAACATAGAAAAATATATACATCTTAACTTGCAGTTATATTATGGAACACTTTTTATTTCATAACCATACATCTGTGATACATGTACCTCATCTCAAACATCTCAAACAAGTCCTCTTAAGTTTGTAATGAAAACCAACGTCAGTCCTAATTTTCACCTGACACTGAGCCGCCGGAAAGTCTTTGCCAGACTCTGTCTCCTTGGTTTCTTGCTGTGGTCTAGCCCCCATTCTGGCAGGCTGATGTGGGACAGGTAGCCCTGGACCTCGGGCCTCTGGAGCTCGGTCTGGAGTTTGTTGGTGAGCTCTTCAATGGTGCCAGCATTGGGTCCCGTATAGTCGTCCGGAAGGTACGTACGGAAGGCTTTCCTTTGAAAAAGTATTTATACAAATTTACCAAATTGGAGCCGTGAAACTTATACCTTTGAGCAAACTTCTTGGAATGAAACGGTTTCATGAATGAAAAAAACGTTTGGGTTATCGCACTTTCATTGTAAATATGCTTTCTCTTCATTCGCATTGGCAACGTCTTAGCCGTGTGCGCTGCATACACCTTTGCGTCATTGTTGAAGAAGTTTTCCAGCTGCGTCTTATCATTGATATTGGTCATATCAACAATCCATCTCACCCCACAAACTTGAACAGACTCATTCATAAAAATGTAGCTGAAAAAGATGAACGCAGCTCTGACATAATCGCTCCATGTGCTTTTAGAAAAGTCAGCTCTCTGAACAATTGTCAAAATAGTGTATTCTCCATCATCCCCTCTTGAAGGCAGCAATAGATAAACTCCTTTATGCACGAGAGATAAAGCAACTGATTCTTCGATATAGCCCTTGAAAAACCTGGGATATTTCACGTGCATTTCACAAGTTTTCTCAATGACTTCTCTGGCTCTGAGCTGACTGAATTTTGCATGTCGCAAGTACAGGAGCAAAATTCTCGTGTCAGTGGGAAACTTAATATGAGGCGTAATTTCAATCCAGTCTTTGAGTTTGGCCACCGCGCCCAATCTGTTACGGGGATCCTCGTGTAATTCTGCTCTTGCCCTTTTCAAATCATCTTCATCCAATGAACACTTATAATCCTGTGTATCAGCCATGTTGCTAAGCATACGCTTTTCCTCTTTGACGCAAAGCATAGCACAAGATCAAAAGATCTTTGAATAGTTGTTCAACTGTTGATCAATTGCAAATGAAATATTTAGTAAACCAAAGCACAGCAGACACTCTTGACAAAGGTTTTAAAGTGAAGTCAGGAGTGGGCATAACACAGACATGTATATTTATTTTAATCTATGCAAATGAAGGAATTAACATAAAAAACAAGCTAATAAAGCCATAAATATGTCTGACGGAAATTACCCACTACGTGGTCGAGTACCCCTCCATTCCAATAGTCGTAAGCACGCCAAGATAAGGTTAAGGTGTGTCAAGTTTTCGTTGTCCAGACCTTGTCTTGACCATTGTCTTGAGAAAATATCGGGACCATGTCCTAACCGTGTCAAAACTATATCAGGACCATGTCAGGACCGTGTGGGGGCTAATTTTAACCTAGTCTTGACCTTGTCGGGACCTTGTCTCCGTTCCCTTCTCAAGAAGGTCACGGCAGCAAAAATGTAATTATGACTAATGTAAACAAAGTTGCACAGGGCACGGTGGTCTGTTGCACTGCACTTGAAAGGCTCAGGTTGAAGTGAGGGAAAGTACAGACACGTTCAAGTGGCGCCGCCAACCGGCGACAGTACCGCCGTCTACCAGGAGACGGCAGCAGTTATAATCCCGGGGGATTAAGGTTCGAGGATTAAGGACTGTCTCTCCCAGGTATAGAAGTTCGACGCATCTGAACGTATAGGATGATTGGTCTATTGGCAAAGGCGCCTGAAAACACATGAATGAATGATGTGGTGTTCCGGTAAATCGTGCATTTGCATCCAGGGTCGTCCAAAGCTTTCCAAGCTCCCCCCACCCCGCAAGTCTTTCACACTTATGGAATGGCAAACAATGTTTTGGTCACATTTTATGTGGCAAATATTAGCATATTTCTCATGACCATCCACAACATATCAAAGTATTGACTCGGTCACGTCAAGGTCCAGATAGTGAAATGGGGGTGCCTCACTTTTAGCTGCTCCAGTAATCGAGATACTAGTAAAATAAACTTTCAACTGTAGGCCACATTACATGACATGACATGTGTGTTACCTTTTAAGGTTACCTTTTACCATTATGTTCACTAGTAGTTGTGTGATAACATCAATCTAAATCGTGGATATTAACCCACTTCTTGCACTTTGTTATGATAATTGAAAGCAATTATAAGTTACAATTTATATGAATGCCAAACGTTATGCTTCTGTAGTTTTTGTAGGACCATATATGGAGTCAATATGAAAGCCCGTGCAATATTCATGCCCCATTTTAAGAAATGCTATCGAGTTTACATTCGTGTAATGTTTACCATTTATGTTTGTCCCATTAACATAGATAAGGATTTTTAGTCCCATTGTTAGAACCATAGTAGACTATAAACCTTCGACATTTACATTTTTACATTTAGAACTTGAACGTCATTGGCAGACATTATTAATTAGAATGAGCATGTCACTTTACCACATCCAAGTGCCTTTCGTATTTATACCAATTTGATAATGTATTGTAGACAAAACATATCTCATCTGACAGTGTTGTGGGTTTATCTTAAATAACTTGGAAAAATTACACTTTTCCGTGACTATTTAAATTTAAGTAATTGGAATATTAAAAGTTTTTTTTAACCATTTAATTAACGTAACCATTAAACCAATATTGTTTTAAGGTTTTTTTAAATTTTTTTTAAAAACAATTTTTGTTTTTTTTATAAGTTTTTTTTTTTTTTTTCCTTTTGGGTTTTTTTTTTTTTGTTTTTGGTTTTTTCTTTTTTTTAAAATTTTTTTTTTTTTATAAATTTTGGGGTTTTGGGGAAAAAAAATTTTTTTAAAGTTAATAAATTTTGGTCACTAAAAAAAAGTACAATTTTTTTAAAAAAGTTAAAAAGGAAAAGGGGAAATTTTCCCAAAAATTTAAATT
>CM032663.1:12461353-12516413 GCA_019095985.1 Streblospio benedicti
TGTAGTGGGAGAATATTTACCTTGAGCTGCTGGAGCGTCATCCTCGCCTGCCATGTTGCCACGTGGACACTTTTATATGACAGTTGTAGTTCGTCAGAAAAAAAAAAAATCATGCAATACTCTGCTTGTTGTTGTTGGCTGGGCTTTTTTCAAGTCCGCTAAGCTGCCACCATGTTGTATTATGTTGTTGTTCGAGTGTTGTTTGATAATTGACTATATTTAGTATTTATTTTAAAAAACAAATAAATAAGTCGTTTTTTTGAACACTGTTTTATAGAAACATCTAGAACATTCTGAACACGATGTATTGACGTCACGTTCTTGACGTATGACAAAAGTACAAGGACAATAAAAGTTTTGTCCATAACACAACACACTCTGAATGAGGATGATGTGAAGTGAATCAAAACGAATTGAATGAAGATCCTGAGACCAGACTTGGTGCCGCGCAGAAGCAGAGATAGGTGGATCAGGTTTAATCACTTTCCATACATGTGACATAGCAACTTACCAATTATACTGTTATTGAGTAATGATGTTTATAACTATGTTAAATATGAATACTATTTCTTCTTACCATGCAATATATGAAAGTATGAGCCTAAAGTTTTTTTTTTTTAAGTTTTATTTGAAACCAGTTTCAAGGCAACAGCCTCCTTTTCAATCATTGAAAGATTGAAAAGGAGGCTGTTGCCTTGAATATATCTTAACCAATCAGAATCGAGAATAAACGGCAAACTGGAGAGAGATTTGCGTATTGTTACACATTGGAAATTATAATACTTTTGCAGAAGCCATAGATCCTAGTATTGCAAACTAGGAAATGCATGTTAAGGCAGCAAACACCCAAATCTACGCTTCTCTCGGGTTTGTGGTCACTCTTCAAACTAGCATATGCAGATTTACCTGGATTAGCTGACTTCAAATAAACTATATACATTATTTACAACTGTTTGAAATATTGTTTCAGCTGTTGGAATCGTTCCAATTTCGTTCAAAATGGAGAGAATGACGACAGTTTGGTACAAATCTCGCATGTTCTGTTCAGATGACGTCATTGTTTAATTGAAGTCAGATTAGGAAGTCGATTAATAGTTTTATTTTAATCCACTTCTATGATTCAACGTAACCTATTAGCTCAACTATTGTATTTCACTAGCCATTTTAATATGTTCATTTTCACTGAAAGCAATTTGTTGTTTTACGTGTTTTGTTTGTTTGCTCTTTTTGTTCTTGCTGTTTTGTTTTTGTTTTTGTTGTTTGTTCTTTATTTTGTTAATTTTTATTTTTGCATGAAGGGATTCTGGTGTTGCGGGAAGTTACATGAATTCATGCCGTGTAAAGTATAATATAATGTTGGAAATGCACTGAAAAACTGTGTACATGTATATTTTCAAAACTAGTGTAAAATATTGGGATAATTTCTAGGAACCATTGAACAATTGAACGTTGAAAGTGACAATGACAGCTCCGAATATTGTGTATATGAGAGAAAAATATGCAAATGTGGCATATATGAGAATGCCACATGTATCCTTAACAGACCTTTACCAGTAAGTACACTATTAAGCATGATGGTGGTCACGGGTGCTGGAATACATGGCTATATGTGTGTCATAAGAAGTTGACATTTTAAAGCAAGTAGAGTGATTATATTGATAAAAATCTTGTACTTGGGAAAAAATGTAATGATTGGTTTATAAGTTTATAAATGAAAATATTTTGTGTATTCTAACATTGGGACAAGTCACACCTTTGCATCATTGAAAACCGCAAGGCGTAACTTGTTTCACAAGAGTGACTCTGCCGATTCCCATGCAATGGATATTCCCTTTAAAATCTAAGTATAGCCAAGACCGGTATACTGCATGCTTATGGGTAAACAAACGACATCAGAAAATAGCAAGATGCACCTTAATTAATGAGACATCAAATATAGGATATATTTATATATTCTTATGCTAGATGCATACGGATGCCAGGGAGGATACGTTGACGAATATGCTCTATAAGGTTCTTATCTTGTGACTAGACTAACTACTGAAGTATTACTAGTAACACCACTGTTAATTAAGTTACAATTATCTTCTTGTCTTTTAGGAGTATCTAACAATGTTTAATTATCAAAGTGACACTTCAAACATAGATTTATTTAAAATCCCACAATTGTTAAGCAAATATCCACAGATAACCATTAACATGCAACATTTTGCAATATCTTAAGCCTAAAGCTTGTCAATAATTTTCAAAGAAGGATGTTCATAACAATAACGAGTCAAACCTCTCAGAATACACCATTTCAATGATGTAGTTATTGTTTTGTTGTTTTTTAAACTTGGAGTTAATGCTCTCACCCCAATCTCGTGAGACATACTCACAAAAATGTTAAATGCCCTGAAATCATATTAAATCTAACTGCCCACAAATAACATTTAAACAATAGCAACATACTGTGTACCTTGTTTGTTTGTTTGTTTGTTTGACTTTGTGTTTGTGTTTGTTTGTTTTAAATGTATTCCCCTGTGGTAGAGGGGTGGCAGCAACCCTACAACGGGGAATCATATATACCCATGAACTAAACGTGTCACAAAATGTACACCAGTAATATCACCCTCTTTCCATTGTCCATCCCCTTCAAAGCATCCAGATCTAATCAGTGATATTTTTTGCGGTGTCCTGTAGCGCCGCCTGCTGCTGCTGTTGGCGGGCCCCGGCCTCACGTCCCTCCTGCTCATGCTCTACGTCGCCCTGCGCCCCGCCTCACACGACCTCGCCCTCACAGAGCACGCCCTCACGCAACGGGCGGTACCCACCCCCACCGACGGGCCAGGCCTCCATCAGCCGGCAGATGAAGAAAGTGACGATGCAGAAATCGAGTTGACAAGCTCCAAAACAGCAGACGACACCCGCTGGGATTTCTCGCCCAACGCACAACTGGGCCGGCTTCAAGAAGCCCGTCTACGTTTTCGCCTATTCCGCGTACTACGACGAGAGAGATTTTTCCGCTTCCGGCGCGTGGCGATCCACTTGCTGCTGGAAAACCGGCCAGCAAACGACATTTCCGTCAAGAACTTCACGTGCTACTTCCGTGGGGGCAACGGTGACACTGCAGATTTCAACGGCCGGGAGCCGGTGGAGCCTCTCAAGCTGTTCGTCTACGACGGGCCGCACGCGGGCCACGCCAAAGACGTACAGGATGTTACGTCAAACGGCGTGCAGGTGGACACAGCCATGCTCGTCTGCCCGCTCAAGCCACGTGCGCAGCAGCGTACAGCAGACGACAACGGCCCGGTCCCTTCGCTCGTGGACTTTTCCTTCAACGGCCGCCACGTGGCCACGGTGCCCGTGCGGCGGTCCCGGCGGCCCCATAGCGGCGCACGCGAGCTGGGCGTATGCGTGGGGTCGGTGTACAACCGGCCGGCGTGCGCCATGTGCAAGCCGGCGGCCGACGTGCGGACAAACCTCGTGCCGTGGGTGGAGATGCAGCTGATACTGGGCGCCAGGTAGGCTGTTTGAATATAATTATGCGTTTAGAACTTTCTCCAGTGCTGCTGTTTAATGCTCCAAATCTTGTTGATATAGCATATAAATGTTAAGACAATCAATGGCACCATCATTACTCCTATTAGCAACTTGTCATAGTCTTTGGTAAGAAACTGACGTGCGTTGTAAACTTCAACCAGTGCCTTAAAATAGAACATATAAGTCTCGCGATTTGCACCAGATAAAAAATGTATCTGCTGAAGACGGCGCTAAACCAATCAGAATGCAGAGTTTAGAAGGGGTGTCGCTTCAAGCGCGGTATAGGGTGAATACTGAAGCGAGTAGTCATTAGTATAGTTATTGCTCTGCAGAGATCACTTAAACAGCCAGGCTAACTATGTCACGCTGACATCTGTTTACTGGTACCCAGGTCTGGGAGGAGGCAGGTCCAAAGCGTAATGATACTTGGGGAGAAAGAAGGACTGGAATGAAAACACACTCCTAATGCGGCGACGCTTGATTCCTAATGACAGACAATATATGTTGATACTTGATATAGTGTGCGTAGACATTATTTTAAGTGTTATCCCATGTTCTAATTGTATCCCAAATTCTGTTGCTGTAGAAAACTGGTTCTTAAATGCACATGTCAATTTGTGAATTATACCCACAAAGACATTTTAATAATTTTACCTGGCCTCAGTGATAATTTTATTCGTATTATATTCGTATGCCCTATTATAGCGGCCAACTACATTTTATCCCCCCGGCCCCACCCCCACCCTTAAGATGCCATCTAGAATTAAACGTTTCATATTTGGTCATACATTCTTTTGAAATGATTATTTTTTCATAGATAATACTTTTATGTGGATGAATGAAAAAGCAAAACTATAATTATCAATTACAATTTTATTACATCAATACATACACAGATCATATACACCAAACTACACACACTGTAACATTCTCATTCAGCTATAGCCATTCGACAGTATAAATCTTACATCCATACAAAAAAATAAGACCAGGCTCTGCTCAGTGACATGGAATCAACATTTGTACACAATCATTACTGTATCAATTTTTTGAGCAACCATTCATCAAAACCATCCTTGCAACCATTCATCAAAATCCATTTACTCAATCAGTCATGAATATTCAACCAACTATATCAGTTTTCACATTAACTCCATCCAGTCAAAATCCTACCAAATCTCACATTGTATGTCGATGACACAACCAATCTCCAATGAATGTGCAAAATTTGCCATCATATACGCCATTCAATAACTTTCATATTTATCTACAAGTACTCTTCGTCCATACAAATACCCAATTCTTGCAACCCGTACACACTAATACTCCTATGCAGTCACCAGTTATACAAAATTAGTGTCACCCTGTTAACAGCCAACCCGATAATTTAGTAATCATTCGATCATTTTTATCAACCATTCATCAAATCATCAAATTTTTCACCATTCACCAAAATCCATTTTTGCAACGATTCATCACAATCCATTTGTTCGATCATTCATCGAGTCCACTTTTTCAACTATTCATCCATACCTTTCTTCATTCAACAATCAATTTGCTCAATTATTCATCAAATTAATGTATTCTTCTTTCATCAAGATCCTTTCTACAATCAGCCATCAAATAAACTCTCTCCAGACATCACCAATCAAATTCTGCCTCTGACGTCATCTCTACATCTACTCAAACGCAAACGTCCCAACAGTCACGCATCAATGCATCCAGCTCGAGGCATCCAGTATTACCTCATCAGCATACTAATCCCCTCATGCAGTATCGGAGCTCAGATACTATATATCTACACATAGGCGAGCGTGCGCATCTGGAGTCGTCTGCCGTATTCGATTCTGGCTTTCATGACCTTGCGTGCGTGACTTCGACGACGCTGCTTGACAGTTCCGTCTGCTGGGGTGGGGGTGGGGCGTCTATCCCCGCCGTGTAGGGTACGTTTGAAGCAGGGTGTGGGTGGCGAGAAGGGACTGGGTTTCGGCGGTGCATGTTGTGGTGTCTAGGTTGATCCCACGAGCGCTGATCAAGTCAGCTTCGACACTGAGTTTGGAAATGGCCTGTAAAGAAATGGTGGAGGTTGTTATAGAGTTGGAGATTTTTGGGACGTTTTAAAACAAAATGTAATACTTGGTATACTTTTTAAGCAAAATGGGAAAGTCAAGTAATGTTGAAACAATAGCGTCCTCATCTCACTAAAAGCGTAATTGCCTAGATTTAACAATTTATATGAGTGTCCTTAACCAACTAAATCTGCGTATGGTAAACGTATCAACATTTCCAATCTGGTTGTAAAAATAACTAATTTATTCCTTCTCTAACAAATAATCAACCCTGATAATTTACGTTCATTGAGAAGTGAATATCCACGTTGGACACAATAGCATAATATCCCATTACCTTCACGGAATCCACAAGTGACCAGGCTTGTGCGTCCTGAGGCGGGGACAGGCAGCATCCCTCCAGGTCCTTGTCAGCCTTGAGCCCGAGGTAGGACGCGGTGAGAGAGGACTCAAGAAAGTGGTATGAAGGCTGCGGCGCACGCGCGTAGGGAACGGAACCAGACGACTTCTTGGAACCCCAGGAACGCTGGAAAATATGGAAGGGGTTTGATACATGAATTGCATTTATGGGTGCCGATTCCCTTTTTAATGTGAAGTAGGAAATAGTCTTTAAGATTAAGTTCGACGGGGAGATGTGTATGGGGTTTGGGAAAAGATAAATATGTTAGTGTGAAGTGGCAACAGGACCCTCAACCCTATTTAGACCCTCATAGTTGCTAAGTTGATAATCTGAGCTGCTGCAATTCCTATCAATTCCTATCAATTTGAAAACGACATTACTATACAAAATGTAATTTGTGTTTTTTGGAGAAAATTTGTTATTAGATTACGTTTTTCACGTTATTTAAGACAACTCTGGCAGATCCACATTTTCAGAAAAAATGGAGTATAGCCACATGTCGAAATAGTGTGTGTAATAATATATTTTGGCTAGTAAAAGTGACTGTGGAAAATTGCATGACTGCCCGTATATTAGATATTGACTACAGACTCCTATTTTTTCGCACAGGGTGGAAATTTAAATTACAAAGCCACAATATGAAATTGATTGCAATTGTGATCTGTGAGATTTAACAAACAATTACAGGTAAATGTAAAAACTCACCTTAAAAAGTCTTGTCTTCAAGAACTTGCCCATGGTGATAGATAAACTCCACGATGAGTTCTTTCAGCAAAGATGAATCCAGTTCTAGCTTTTCAATGTGAAAAATTATTATCTCGTATTTAATATGATATCCCGAATTATTTGCACAATATTTGATAAACAGTGTAGAAAACTATATATATTCCAACACATATGCTATAATATATGAAATAGTACAGAATTAGTGTCCACGAAGTGAAGGTCCAACAGTGAATGTTGAGATACAAAATCAAGTTCGTCCTTTTATAGGATTTCCCCCGGGCTAGGCCCGTGGCTTCCATCTGATAATACTCACATTACGCTTATCAAAGAAGCGAGAGTCGTCTGTGAACAAACTCACATTTACTAGAGTGAATTCCCGGTCGCTTTGAACTTGGTCAGTTCAAAGACTTGACCGCCACCCGTGGTCAAGAAGCCACGAAACGAAGCCACGGTGAAGTGATTAGACTTCTAAAGAAAAGTCATTAACTCATATGACTAAATCTACTATTTAAAACAGAAAGATATACAATCAGCTATGTTTTTACTTAATGGATATTGTGAGTACTTTTTGGTTGATGTAAAAAAATAAGTCTGTTTTGCGAATAAGTTTTGTAACTTTTTAGGTGTTTTTATTTGCTAAAATCGGTGCTTTGTGATTTGTTATACCTACACCTGGTATATTTTATTTTATCTATGAACTGAGCACTTTGGATAGTTCATAAGTGTGTTGGCTTTATAAAGTTCAATCTAATAATTTAGTTATATAATTTACATTGATGGTTTTTATACTTCTTATTCTGTGTGTTTGGAGACAATTAATACAATTTACATTTCCAAACACACAGAATAAGAAGTATAAAAACCAACAATGAGACCATCTGTGTTGTCTAAAATCAAACAAATTGCAACTTTACATTGACACTAGATGAAATGGTATATCTGACACACAAGTTCCCCTCCAATCAGCTTGGAGCAAGTTGTGTCGTAGTGGCGACTTTCGAAATACAATGTTTATGTACATGTATTCCACATAATAAATGTTATGCAATCATATACATATACCATTCTGCAAGTTCAGTAACGAAAATGAAAATCTTTGACATGAAACACGGTAGAGCCACCCTATTAAGACCAACCAAAAGCAGAGAAGTGGTCTTTTTATAGAAGTTCACTATGGTCTTTTATTTATTTTTTGTTGTTGATATTCAAGCTATGATAATTGGTCTTGTCATAAAGGTGGACTGTAATTAATTGTGGTCTTAATTAGGCATTCTACTTTAAATGTTTATTGGTAGAACCTTCAATTATGACCAACTGTACAGAACAAATCATTATTCCCGGTCCAAAAGGAGTCTCCAAGTTAGTCACCAAACGCCTGTTTAGATACACATATTTTATATTGCAATACAGATTAAACATGCAATGTACTGGCTGCCTGTAGAAATACGTGTGTCATACTTATTGACTACATGTACAAGTGTTATAATTCACACCATCCTTGGTTTTTAGCTATGATTTCAGTGTATTAAAAAGGGATGGCTGTTCTGTTTTAAGAACATTTTTAGATTTACATAATTCTGTGTACCAATGAATGAAACTAAAAGGCGTCTTGAGTCAACAACGTGTAGTACCGAGATTACTAAGGTGAAACTTGTAAGTGAATCTACTCACAAACATCTAACTTTCTGATCAGTTTCAAGTTTATGAAGCTCATCTGCTATTATGTTACTATTTCATTAACTGTTATATGTATAAATAATGTTCTATATATAGATTTACGTCTGGTCTCAAATAATGATTAATCACAAGCTGCTAGCAAGATATAATCATTGTTTTTATATACGAGTATCGAGTTTCATCTACATTATACCACTATCAATTTTCAGTGGTTTCAAATTCGTGTTGTGCTCATTTATTTCTATGTTATCATACAATTAACAAGTTGCTGTGAGTAATATCACACATCTATGGCCTGTGATAATATGTTGAAACTCTGTACTTTATGTGCAGTGTGATAGAGATTCCCGTAGACAGACAATCAATATGTGAACATGGCGTGTTGGGTTGTTTTATTTTAAAAAAAGTAATGCTTCGTCTGTTTTAGATATAATTTCACTTTTATATTCATGTTGAACTTTATGTAAAAGTATGAGAGGTGGTCGCTTTAAGGAGGTTTACAAAGGTATCTGTACGAAGCCTTCCGATCACGGAATACGGTCTTATCATATTGGTGGCCATTTTTCCAAAATCATTTTATACTTGTACAATATCAAATTCTCCACTCCGATTCTCTGCCAATCAGAATCGAGTAACCACTTGTACGTGACTATTTGCAGCCACGTGGCGGTGTACAACCACTCGATGACGCCGCGGCGCAGTCGGCGGTGCTGCGTCAGTACGCGCGGCGCGGCGTGGTGACGGTGCACGCGGCGGGCGCCGTGGCCGGGGACGCCTGTACCGGCCGCCCGGCAGCCTCGCCGTCAACGACTGCCTCTACAGGTAGCTACCGACAGTGTGGGCGGGGGGGGCGTCCCAGGGGTGGGCGGGTTGTGCTTACGTGTCCCGTACTAAACCCCGTGTGTTCAAACGTCTTGAATAGTGCTTATTACTTATAACTATTTATAAGGCGGGTAATAAGGGGTCAAGAAGTCCAACATCCTTACTTTTTTTTAGCCTTATTGCCCATGCACCCAGATTTTTTGGCCTTTTTTCCAATATCCCACAAATTTAAAGTTTTTTTAAACCATCCACTTCCTTGATGTCCCACATCCCTAGAATTTTTGTCTTTTTTTTTCCCCCACAGCCCACAAATTTTAAGGCTTTTCGCACTTCCCACTTACTTGAGGGTCAATAAATTTCAGATTTTAAAACAACACGTCTAATGAAGAGACATTCTCTAATTGCGGGTTTGTCTCAAGATTTAATTGACTTTTATACAGTAGAACCTCTCTATTAAGACCACTTGTGGGACCAACTTTAAAGTGGACTCAATAGAGAGGTGGTCTCTACACAGATGTTCATTTGATAGCTTTAAAAGGTTTTGATCGGTGAAAAGTGGCCTCTTATAGAGCTCAATAGAGGGTGATCTTAATTGAAGATTCCACTGTATTCGGGAGTGTCTGACCATTCCTTCTGTGGTTTTGTGAAAGAGTGGTTAGGGAGTTGGACTTGTGACCAGAGGGTCGTGGGTTCGCTTCCCGGTCTGGTAGTGGGTGTTGAGCAAACTCATCCCTAAAGCATTTGCACACTGATCTGTGGCACGTACACGTTAATTAGAAACAGGTCATAGGGTTGAAAGAGTGTGTGAGAGATTGTGTGGGTGATTATCATTGTGCGCTGAATGTGCTGCCGGTGCAAGCGCATGGGAAATGATCAATTGAAGTGGGCCAATGATCTGGTGCAAATTATAAAGTCGTGAGAGCAAGACTTGGATCACGGCCATAAACCACCACATTTACATTTACATCCTATAAAAAACCCACCCTCTAATACTCCTGCCCCCAGGTACCAGCAGGCGTTCCGGCGCCTGGTGGTGGTGGACCTGGATGAGGTGGTAGTACCGGCGCCGCCTCACACCAACCTGCCGGCAGTGCTCGCGGCCGCGGCGCGACACCACAACACCAGCGTGGACGGCCACCAGTTCTGGTTCGCAAACACGCTCTTCTACACCGACTACCAGGTAACACGGGGGCTGCTTCATGTTTGGTTTTACTTTAGTTTCAGTTTTTGTACTCACTTGTGTTGGGGTTGTTTTGTGTTTTTTTTTTGTGTGTGTTTTTTTTGTTTTTTGTTTTTGAGGATGGCGTGTTGATTTTTGAGTGTGTTACATCCTCCCAACCCCTAAATGGTAATTCTAAGAGAAGTGCATTTCTCATTAACTAACAACTGCATGTTTATAATCTAAGTATCTTTCTAATTGTTATATCGACAAAACTATCTATATGTCTTATTTTGTAAATGATTTACACTTCAAATCATTCAGAGTCAAATCTATACAATTGTAAACACATTTGTTATCGTTCAAGTAACATCACCATTGTTACATTACATTATAACATGCCTCATCAATACACTCTTCCCACACCCCGCTAGGCGCACCCACCCCCGGGCACCCCGCCTGCCCTGCCGTACCTCCAGCACACCCACCGCACCGTGGCCCAGGCCTTCCCCGGCGGCGCCAAGAGCGTGGTGGAGACGGCCTCCTGCTACTTCGCCTCGCTCCACATGTGTCGCAACTACGCCGGCAAGCTCATACAGGTGGGCCAGTGGTTTATAATGCTGGTTGGTTGGTTGTTTGGTTGGTTGGTCGATTGGTTGGGGGTTGGTTAGTTGGTTGGTTGGTTGATTTTATTGGCTCGTCTATTGATTGGTTGTTTTATTGGTCTGTTGACCATTTCATTAATTTATCATTCGCCTGATTTATCATTCATTTCATTTATCATTCAATTCATTGATGCATCACTATTCAATCAATCATTCGATCGAATCATCAATAATTCCATCAAATCATTCAATCGCTCATTCAATCAATCACTCATTGGCCATTCAATGACTGATTGATAACCCTCACCAACAGACTGTTTGACTGTGTGGCCGTCTGTTCCTCCAGGTGCACCCGTCCGTGGCCAAGCTGCACCACTACAAGCCCTGTGCCGCCGACTGGTGGCGCCCCAAGCGGGCAGACTGTGAAGCTCTGTTCTCGCGCCTGCTGCCAGATGACAGCATGCTCAGGTTCTCCAAGATTCTCAACACGCGAGTCAACGGGGTCTTACAGGAGCTGGGGTGGAACTGAACTGCAGCACCGGAGCAATTTAAAAGACAATACTAGGAGGGATTGTCTCCGCGAGGCCTCTCTATACTAGAGAGGAGGGACACAATTCCTATATATCCCTATATGTTTCCTAGTATTGTCTTTTAAATTTTCAAATTGCTCCCGTGAACTACAGTGGAGCCTGTACATAGGCAGATCAGTGTGTGTGTGGGGGGGGGGGGTGAACGCCTCCCTCTTCCCACCAAAATACCTTTTTTTGTTTTTGGCGTGTTCGTTATCGATTTTGCATACGAAACCCACGAGATTCTTAAAGTGCGCCCCCTACTCTGAAAACCTGGATCTACCAGTGCGCGTATAGGGACAGTTGGCGTGTGTGGACACTTCCCGTTACCTGAAGGAGTCTACATAAGACAGTAACTGTTTCCACCATATACAGAAGAGAGTTCTTATCTCGATTAGAGCTGATTATCTCGATTATCAACGTAGGATGGATGTAGTGTAGCTTTAAAAGGTGGTCTGCAGTTTGTAATCAGTGATAGTAGAAAAAAATTGTATGCATGTATGATATGTGCAATATTGTGAGATAATGAATTGAGATGATGTGTGTCTAGTGATTGAATGGTTTCTGTGTTGAAAATTTGTATCATCACTTGGTCTGTTTTACAAGTTTTTGCGCTTTCGTGCCATGTGGTCAGGTAGTTACATGCACTGATGAAATAGTGCAATGGTTGTGGTCATTGGTCCTGTGTAAATCATATAATAATATATATCATGAAATAATCATATAATGAGCTAGTCGGAATGGAGTAATGTTGTCATTGTAGATATTGAACTGCATTGTATACTTATAATTTTGATAATAAAGTTTGGTCATGAAGGTACGCGTTTGCATTGTGTCACAGTTCAATCAGGGTAGTGTAGTTAATATACAATTATGTTCATGTTTTGTAAGTGGCTTGGAAATGTTCAATATTTATCCCCTAACCAAACTTACACAACCATCCGTTACATATAATCAGAGGAAATTTGACGATTATGTATATAATCTAAAAATCTACTAACTACCACGACATGTGTAAATAATGAATAATTGTATATATTTTTTCCCAAGTCTTGCTTGTGAATTCAATTCTATTCTCACTTTTCTGTCAAGCAAGCTCCTGCCACTGTATTGACATAGCTGAAGAGACATCGTCCATTTTTACTATATCAATTTTATGTAAATAATGTTCCCTTATGTTGAATAATGAGTAGCTATTCCACTAAAATAAATGGCAAACAACTTCAACTGCTTAAAGACAGTGTTAAAGAGATACCCGTGAACCCATGATTCATCAGTGCATAATATCACCAAATGGTACATTTTACCACCCTTTAAGAACCGTTCCTTAACCCCTGTCTGCTTGAGGGCAGCCAGGTCATGATCCATATCAACCTGCCTGTGTGAGCGCAGTGAAGAATCAATAAAACAAGGGTGCGTGCACTTTTGGTACCCGACCAAAGGTTTAATCATGTAGGTTATCACATCATAGATATTATAGATTCTAATCTTTGATCACATCACTATTTCCTTGTGTACTTATTGATAAATGGCACCGTCAGTAGACTGGGGTGAGAAATTGTGAAAGATTTTTACCATTTGTGTGGTTTGTTCCTGAATATAAAATTTTGTGTGAAAATAAAAATAAAAAATCTGTTGCCAATTATTTTCCTGTGTTAAAGCAATGAATATTTTGCCAAATATACGTTGAAAAGGATCATGGCAAGACACACACCTAAGCAAGATTGCAACCGATATTATATAATAATCTCTCAGCTCTAATCATCGCCGGCCTACTGTCCGTAATCCAGTGTTAATTTCAATAACTTTTATTTTGAATAATAAGTCCAAAATAGATGAGTGTTAGCTTCAATGTGCCGCTAACCGAATGAATTAAAATAAATAGGTGTGTTAGATCCAGAGCAGGGAGTCACAATATTTTGAGAAAATCAAATGGTCCCATAAGCAGATCCAGGGGGCGACCCCCCCACCCCCACCCATTCCCACCACAATACTTCATTTTCATAGGGTTTTTAAACCTGGATCTGTCATTGGCGTCCATGTGGGAGCCAATCGCAAGTGGAACATGAGCACCCTGACGATATTATTTTAATTGCCTGGAAAGAAGAGTCTGACCCCCGGTATCTAACACTGGACTGTTTCAAAAGATTCCTACTCTGCATGTTAGTAACAGTTCTTGTAGAATTGTGTGCGTACGATCTCATTATTTTATTAATTTCTATTACTCCTCTGCAACATTACACAAAACATAAAACATAAAACTCTTTTTTCGAAAATTCAAAGTTCAACTTGAACTTCAAACTTTGAATTTTTGAATAGAGGTTTATGTTTTATGTTTTGCGTAATGTTGCAGAGGAGTAATAGAAATTAATAAAATAATGAGTAACAGTTCTGTGGCAGATATGAGAGGGGTCTGGTGAAGTCTCCTCCACACTCCCGGGGTATCGGGATGCTATAGTGTTGTAAACATATTGAGTGGTACCCATGCATATCCCCCCTTGAACCCTGTGTAAAATATTGAACTGTTTCAAAATGATTCCTTAGTCCATGGACAGATAAATCGTTGAGGCATAAACCAACTGAGACTAATGAATGACCATTCTTTCTTGCCCCCATCATTGTTTACTTTATATTGTGTGCCTTGATTAATCTGGAGTTAATCCAGGCACAACTTTATAAAGTGAAAGTGAATGTCCTTGAACAAGTATTAGTTACTGGTTTACAAATTTAACATAAATATTTTCGTATACGATTGATCATGATATATAGCTCATAGTTTTGTCAAATTTTACATTTGTTGATTTGTTTGATGAACATTTTCTTATAAACACTATATGTAATGTACGGAGATATTGCATCATTGTGGTTAGAATTGACATGGTCATGTTTATAATGATTTAATATATTCAACTAACACCAGTACATTTGCAAAAAATGTATGTACTTTCATTCATGTCATCAGACAGTCCTTCAGTTGATTGTATTGGTTTTGTCAATATTCTTGTTTATTACAAGCAAGAATTTTAGAGTATTTTCTTGTAAATTTTATTTGGTTATTTGAATTCTTATGATGTAACATTAGTTCTAGCTAGTTAAATACCCATACTATTGCTGTTAAATTAAGGCCCATTAAGTACGGTAAGTTCTGTAAACCGTGGTTATAATCAAAATGTTTGCAAGATTGATAGTATTAATTCTTGTGTGAGTGAACATAAGTAAGTCTAATTTTAAATTATTCTTCTTGTTGAATAAAGTAAATGAACAAATTCCCAAAGATATCGTTTTCAAATAAATGGTAAGTTTTTTGTAATTTGAGTATTTCTTACATTTTTTAGATTAATGGCAAAATGAATATTGCATGTGGAACAACCTAAAATCGAGAGTGGTTTTAAATAATAATGGACTGGGTAATATACCATATACCATGGTAGTTTATGGGGCAAGGATAAGATAATTAGTTGGGTTGATAAACCATTGCAAATTCATAAATTAGTGTTATGACATATCAAAATTATAGAATGCAGTAAAAATCAGAATTATGGGTGTAGTTATTTTCTTCTTTTTCTTTTTCGGACCCCCATCAGGCAGTAGTACATAAAAAAGGTGGGGATTGGAGTAATAACGCCAAACACCCATCTCGTATATCTTTTTAAGAGGAAATCAACATAGGCACATAGGCTTGGAATTAAAAAGCAGTTTTATATTTTAAAACGGATGCTGAAAATCGCCCAGAATGTACCTGTGAGCACAAACAACGTCAACAACTTTTCGGGGGTGCATGCCCCCAGACCCCCTAGCATCCCCCCCCCCCGACCCTCATCCCCCTACCTCCCCCCGACCCCCACCTCACCTCCCAAATGTTTTTCTTTCTTTCCTGCGCCTATGCAATAGCCCAACACTCAATGTATTTTGATATGCTTACATATTTTTTCATGTTTCACGGCTCAGACTCAGTTTAGTGCGAATTATCCAACGCATGCCCCATTGCATAGTGTGTCCATTCCACTCACAAGTTCCTATACCACTCCTACACGTCTCATTCACCACAGGTTTTGAAATAATGCT
This sequence comes from Streblospio benedicti, assembly GCA_019095985.1. Lineage (NCBI taxonomy): Eukaryota > Metazoa > Annelida > Polychaeta > Spionida > Spionidae > Streblospio > Streblospio benedicti. Next base: position 12,476,968 of record CM032663.1, read on the forward strand.
TGCATGGCCAGCGGATAGCCTCGTTTTCGTCAAGGTACCTTGTCAGAATGATAGCTAAATTTATGGTTTGTCCTAGAATAATACAACCACTCTTCTTTTTCATTGCCATTTCACTTCACACCAACAAATACCACAATTGCAATGTAAAGTGTCAATTGCGTCCCAGATTTAGACATTGCACTCGTATCTATTGACAACGAAATCGTATTTTGTGTTTACGTCTGCGGGAACCATTTGTCGGCCTTGAGAAAGGTCACTTGGCTGTTGATATGGTTAACGCTCTTATCAACTTAAGTGTTGTCGCAAACAGTTTTGAAATGTACTGCACGGTCAGTTAGAATGACCGGTGATCATTGTAGCTAGTCGGCTGATTTTTCATGTTATGCAAGGACGAGAAAGATGGGACAAAGCTGGGCCTTTGCCACAAGACCTGCAATGTGCTAATTCAAACACTCTGGCCAAAGTAAAAATTAGGACTCATTTTAAGCTCTCCCAGTCAATCCTAAAGTGATACGTGAATAGACTATGAATAGTGTCCATTCCTATCTCAGATTTTGAAAGAGTGGTGGAATTAATTATTTTATTTTCTGTCATTTTTTTAACCAGTAGTAGACGTTTTTGTCTCCAAATGCATCTCGTTTGATTCTTAGTCTGAAGGTTCGCGGAAACGCATACGGTTCCTCGCAGACACTATCGTGACATTTTTTTTAAAAAAAAAAAAGATTGACATCCAAATTTCACTTTTTATTACACATATTCAAATAAAATCCCGTTTCACGTTACGTTATAAAGGGTCGGGCCTAGGTATAAAAAATAGGTGAGCCTAAGGATTTTGTATGAGCGTCATGCTTCTGGGCTCCCTGGGTTGTTTCTTTTTTTTTTGTTTTTTGTTTTTGTTTTTGTTTTTTGTGCTCACGTGTAAAAGAGCCTCGTTTCTGTTTCAACATGGAAGATGAGTGAAATTAGTCCACACTAATATAATTCAATCGGCTTGTGTTGGCATTGATATCAGAGAATTTTCCCCTCCCTCTCCATTCTATAGATCTAAAGGTTTATTCTTGGCGAAACTGGGGTTCCTCTGAATGAACCCAAATCCTCTAATGCCAGGGTGCACAAAACTGGACTATTACATATTGTCTTCTACAGGTCTCAATTATATAAACCAACCAACTGTATATAAACAAATTTCCAGTTGGATTAGTTGCATAATTGTAAAAGTTGAACTGTAAGTGCAAACTGCTTCTGTGGCCTGGTAGATAGGGAGTTGGACTCTTGACCATAGGCCACCAGAAGGTCGTGGGTTTGATTGCAGGTCGGGTCTGATTGTGAGTGTTGAGCAAATGCATACCTAAATAGTTGCACACAGCTACATAGTACCTTCAGGTTAATTAGCAATAGGTCATTGTCTTGAAAGATTGAGTGAGTGATTAGCATTGTGCACTGAATGTGCAAGTGTGTGAGTAATGATCAATTGATAATCAATAAGAGTGCCAATAACATAGTGTAAAATGTAAAGTCGCGAAAGCAAAACACACGGATCACGACTAAAGACCTTCACATTTACATTTACACTAAACTCAAAAGCAATATTTATGGGACACACACTGTTAAGGCCACATGTGTGGTCCCCTGCCCCAGCACCTGACCCGGCACATGTCTCGGCTGCTGACACAGTCAAGTGCCCGGCTGCAGAGACCACGTTCCTCTGCACGCTACTGCCACAGCACCGCCGGTCACAACTGGATCACAGCCAGGCGGCAGAGTGCGCGGCCTCTGGGTGATAAGGCCGTTAAAGGGCCGCTCTGTGCAAAGCTCTCGAAAGTAGAGCGTATTTCAGCCGTTTTGCGGGTTGGGGGGGAGGAGTGCTGGGGGGAGCAGTCTTATGTCTATTGCAATTGCTTTATGGACACTAGTCGTGTTGATATGCATTCTATATTAGTATAATACTGTTTAAATAGCCAATTTAGTAACGCACTCACGCACTCACGCACACTCATGCACGCGCACACACACGCACGCACGCATGCACGCACCCACACACTCGCACACACATAACCGAAATCTGTGTGCTTCTGAATTCATAAACGTTTTTATTTTTAAAGTTTCTTTCGCTTCATTGCAGTTTATTTTTGTTGTCGAGTTTTTCTTTAAAATAGTCTGCCCCGTGGCGATTTGTTTTTATCTATGACTAGATTATGTAGTTCGTTTGTAACACCATGCTAATTTTGGCATGGCAAAATAGATTGATTTTCCGGGATGATCTAATAATTTGCAGGTGGGTATAAAGTACATAAAAATACATACATGTTTCGCAATGCAGCTATGGCGAAATCTTATTTGTGAAGAGGTTATAAAATTGATGTAGGGTAGTTATATCTCCAAAGCCACTTAATGTTTTATATGCGCTAGAAAAATGCATACCCCTGTAATTCAGCAATTCATACTTTCTAAACATAAATAGTTCATATCAATAAATAAATTGCACCAGTATCATAAAGACTGTCCCTTTAAATGTTCAATAAACCCCATTTCTTTTTAATCGACGGCTGTTCAATTCCGTGACCTGGTCACATGTGCAAACAGCACTACAGTAGAAGTCACTTGTATTGGCAATAAATTAGCCGTTTACATAAAATGATTAGATTGAGGGAGATAAGGTGATAAGGATTCTACTATAAAACATGGCTCATCTTTGGCAAGAGTTGTGAACTGATCTGAGACGATCTGAGACGATAAAGATGACTGTCCCAAGACTCGCTGTAGCTGCTCTCGTGGTGCTGGTTGGACTGGCCTGTGCACAAGGTGAGAATCTGCAAATTTTTGTTTGCTTTTTTGTCTTGTTTTGGAGTGGTGGGGGTGGGGTTGGGGGTTTCTATCTCTTCTCCTTTCATCGTTTTACTAGTATTTGAAACTTGTTTTGGGTTTATCCGGGGTGGGAAATTTGGATTTGAAGATTAGAGTACACTCAAGTTCATTTTGGGAGACAACAGGTAAATTATTTTGCTCTGAAGTGCAATCTGTTCTCTTTTGGGGGTTCTATTGTGTTTTCTTGTATAATGGAAGGGTTTGGAGCTTTTGCAGGTTAGGGATTATGTTTTCTTGTATTTTGGAAGGGTTTTAGGTTTTTGCAGGTTAGGGAATTTCTTTTGTTGATTTTGATTTTGTTTTAATTTTTCAAGTAGAAATATCAGTAAATATATATATTGTTGTGCAGTAGTACACCGCAGTAGTACGGGTGATACGTGATGTCAATGCTGGATTCGTATATGATATACGATTGTCTCCGCTCCTGATATTTAATTCAATGAAGCCAATGTGCAGTCCACCAGTTTTGCCAGATATAATCATAGTACATCAAAAATTCCATGTGACTTGTGCTTATTTTGTCCTGCAGAATTTCAATTCCTGCTTTCTCACTAGAGCTCAGCAATGCCAACACAAATAATGAATTGACACTCTTGCTTGTGTAATTTTTGTTGTTTGATAAAGTTAACAGCATACTTGCAAAAAGTTGCCACATTTTATACAATATAATGCAATGTAGTAGATACATTAGATAAACTTTGTAACAGGGAACTATTATTCAATGATGGAGGAACAACAACAGCTCAAATCATTTGCTATGCAAACCCAAGAGCAACTGCATCAATGTATTTGGCTTTGAAAAGATCTTTTGTCATTAATTTTCTCAAAATCTCCTTTCAAAAGACATGGTTTAACTCACGTCTATGGATGCAGTTGACATTGAGCAAAACTACTGAGCTAGTTACCCCGTTTGCTCACACCACCCTCTCATTGCAGATGACGATGCCCGGCTGTACAAGTATGCAGCCTCCTGCATGCCTCTCAACTCCAATGGCCGCCACTTTTGTAACTTCATCATCACCCCCTTCAACACGTCGAGCACAGACCCCATCACAGTGAACGTCACGTCCCTGGCTACAGGAACACAGGTGCGTGGAGTTATGAGGGGGGAATAAACCCTACCCCATTCTCAAGTCTCAGCAAAAATCCAGGGTCATTCTCACTAATTTTATCACTATTGTCATTTTGCAGCTTCACAATTTCTCACATTCTCCAAGAAAATTGACCCCATTCTCATTTCTCATAAAAAGATTAAGAGCCATTCTCACATTTCAAAATAGGTATATTTCCCGCTCAGTTATGATCCTCATATAAATTTCTAACTGTCAGAAATAAAGTTTTGTTGGGGGGGGGGGGCACACACCCTATATAAAAGGCAGGCGAGAACCATGAAATGTTCCAACAAAGACGGAAAGTGTTATAAGTAGGCTGTTACTATCAATCACTGCTGGGTTTTATATCTTCAGTTAAGCACTGATAAGGTTTACATTAAAACCTCTCCATTAAGACCACTGTTGGGATCAGTGTAGGTGGTCTCATTAAAAGAGGTTGTCTTTATACAGAGGTTCGTTTTGGTAGCTTTATGAAGGTTTGGGACGTTAAAAGTGGTATTATTATAGAGGTGGTCTCAATGGAGAGGTGGTCTTAATTGAAGATTCTACTGTAGTTCGGTTTGCTTTATCTAGAGTTATCAAGTACATGCAGTTCATTCTATATGCTTTATTCCTTGCGTGCGAGTTTTATCTACTTTTTTGAAGTCTTTAAGTGTTGAATCTATAACACATCGTGTATCTTTTACACGAGGCATTTTGCACAAATGTTTTGATGGACTCTTCATCAAAATCTCTCTTTCCTCCAGACCATCGTGATGACCCCCAAGGAGCCATTCACATTCACCGCGGGTGAGGACCAGTACCCCACCTTCGGATTCTCCACCAAGGTCTACTATTTCGAGTCCTACACCGAGCTCCAGGTGGTGATGAACTTCCAGGATCAGCAGAAGTACTTTGATGACAGCTACCAGGTTAGTTTATATTTCTATTTGTGTAGTTTTTTTGTTAGTGATTTTGCAACATATATAAACAGCCTAAAGATTTAAAAAGTCTTATTCGTCTTATTGAAACTAGTGGCAGGACAACAGCCTCCTTTTCAATCTCTATTGCTACAATTTTGGTTAAAGATATCCCCTTTAAATAACACGGGTTCCACATGTTCATCTTGATACGTGCTTACTTAATACTCATCGTGTTGTCTGCAGGCGCTGGAGATGAGCGAGGCAGGCAAGGACTACTTCGCCCTGTCCCAGGCCGGCTCCTCCAGCTGCTCCCAGTCCGCCAACATGATCCTCGTGCTCGCCTTCGAGGACGACACCGAGGTCACCGTGGGCCGCCCCGCCAGCAACGGCGAGGTTAAGAACCTCAACAAGTACGTGCACGCACACGCACATAAAAACACACCTTCAAACTAGCACATAAACACGGTATACCTTCAAAACTATCACCACTCGTAAACTTGGATCAAAAACCAACCTAAATCACTGATTGCATGTGTCGCATGCTATCAACCCAATCAAACTTGGATCATGGCTATAAACCACCACATCAAAAAACACGATGCTAAGCCGATTATGATACGTAAAACTTGGAACATTAATTTCAAAAGAAACAAATGATTATCGTGACCATTATTAATTCTATTAACAGGCTTAATTTCAATAAGTGAAATTACCATGTTTTAATATCACCTCTGTAAAGAGACCACATCAATATCAAGGCCATATTTCGTGCTCTCCAGCCTTCACTAATAAAGACCACTGTGAACCGTGATAAAGAGAACCTCTCCTATTCATTGAGACAACATACTTGAGTCCGCCTTACCCATGGTCTAAACAAGGAGATCTTATAACACCACCTCTCTACGAAGAGCACTTGAATCAATCCCACCCGCGGTCGTTATAGACAGGCTTTACTGTATACCCCGCCTCTGCTGTGTTTAGGTTCGGCGTCTGGATGACGCGCAATTTCGCGGGTCGCGTGGACTTCATCTCCGGCACGTTCGTGTCTGCCACCAGGAACGTGATGGTCGTCAGCGGAAACATGTGCCTCAGGTGAGACGCTTTTTAAAAACATACATTGACTACAGGTACGGGATCCCGGACGCTTAGTTGTGCTGGGTATCGATACGGGAGAAGTAACGTAATACTGATATTTTATTTCAATATTTAAGTGTGTGGCTGCCTGCCACAGATACGGCTCTCTTTTTGCATGGTATTTGTTTTGTGTAGATTTAATGTGTTTTCTATTTTCATTATCGTAAATGGCTATAGCGATAATTGACATAATAACACCCAAAAAACAAAAATCACCACCAACACTTATTCTTCATTTTAGTTTCCCGATGCTATCTATGTACCCCCAAATCTATTCAACATGCACTTGCACTACCATACATTTCCTGACATCCTTCAGTCAAATTACAGTACTTTCACTTCTTTACCCATGTATCACGTGCTCTGTTTGACGTCACCAGGTATAACGGAGACGGCACCAGCTCCGGTGGCGCCGCTTTCACCGTCATGCGCCCCCTCGTCACGTACGCCGGTAACCCCAACGCCGAGCCTTCCTTCGTCGCACCTAATATCGGTGAGTAGGGAGAGAACTAACAACTGCTGTTTGCAATTTTTTTTCTGCATATTGATGTTTGATTGCTAGTTTGTGGGGGCTTTTTATTCAAACTTAATTTTGAATTGCATACTAGTTGTCTTTGAGCACGACATTTAGTTGTTGTTTTTTTCTTTTTACTGTTTTTTTCCTTTTTAAAGCTTTTTTCTGTATTCAATATTATTCTTTTTACACTTTACTTTCTTAGTTCCTTTTTCCTCAGTTATCAATTCTTGTTTATATTTGAGGGATTTGTTTTTTATTTAATTCACTCTATAAGTAACAATCCTATCCTTAACTCACCAAAAAAGCTAACAGCTTCTTAGTCGAGAAACACAGGAACACTTTTTTTTAATTGCCCCTTACCTGACCCTCACCTTGCAGGCGGCATCAACCAGCGCGGCTACCTGGTGAAGGTGGTGGCATCCGAGGACAACACCATCGTCTCCGTGGGCGACGGCGCCGACCAAACACTCAACCGTGGAGATATCCTCAACGTCGAGCTTCTCGACCGCAACACCACCACTCCCGTGAGTAAATCAGATTTGGTCATAACGTGCTCTTAGTTGCTATTTGATGGCGGGATGATGTATTGCTTTATTTATGAGTTTATGAGATACTGATACATTCAATCACAGCACACCCTACAGTGTAATCACCTTTTATAATAGGATTTAGTCATAATGAGCTCTTATGTTGTCACATTCATTAATTTTGCTCATATTATTGGCCAAATTGTGTAAATAAACACATCATTATGAAACAAACCATTGTTGCAATAAAAACCAAAGAACACCAAACCTAAACCTCTCCATCTGACCGCCAGGTGTTCTGCTCCGAGCCCTGCAACGTGGTCACCGTGACCCTCGGCCAGTCCTTCCAGACCGGTCTGTTCATGCTCAATGTGGTGCCCGTGGAGAGCTTCTACAAGGAGGCGTACTTCTCCACCACGGCCTACACGTCCCAGCAGTACATCACCATCGTGGCCCAGGAGTTCGAGGAGGGAGGGCTCGGCGAGATCATCCTCGACGGCCAGAGTCTGCTCAACGGCCCCTGGAAGTCCAGCGGTGGCTTCTCCTACGTGGACCTCACTGTCGCCAGCGGTGAGTCAATGCTTTGTCGCTGACGTAGGGTTTCAGGGGTTGACGTTGATGTAGAGATACAAGGATAACTGACAACTGACACTTTGAGAAGACACTTCAGGCTTAACAGATATACTGACAGAGATCGTGTGCACATGCCTTTGGGTGTTACTCAAATGTAATCTGAGCTTATGCACCCCGTTTAAATATGAAATCACCCAACTGCAGCATGTGACTAAATTCGTCAGTGTTTGCTACTGATTGTAACCTTTAAAAATGTCTGACATCTTATGGTGTGTTGTTGTTGTTTCAGGATACCACGAGATCTCATCTGAGACCGCCCGCTTCGCCGTGTACGTGTACTCTCACTCTGACCAGTTCGTGGGCGGCTACGGTTACGCTGTGAGCCCCATCAAGGGTACGTGTACTCATCACACACCATTACAACTACATAGGCACACTCTTGACTTATGTATGAAGCCTGCAATACAGCAATATGTCCATCTCATTCATCTCTACACGATCTCCATGCTAAAGATCGATCTGCACACATTTTATTTCATGCTGTCTTTTGGCGCAAAACATCATCAGTTAGTGCTGTTTGTGCACACTATTCTCAAACACTATCTGCCAAGGCAATTAGCCCAAAAAAGAGTAACATAAATGTTGCAAACTTAGCAACGCCAATAGATCATGCAACACTACAGAACTGATAATGATAAGTCACGTGGTTTCCGTCCACAGAGACCGTGATCCGCAACTACGAGGTCCCCGCCTTCGCCATCCGCCACAACGGCACGGCCGTCACCACCTCCGGCTCCGCACACAGCCCCCTCTGCGCCAGCAAGTACGTCACCGCCCTCGAGACCAAGGTGGCAGCCATGGCGCTGAGCGTGAACGAGGCTCTGGGAACCACGCTGTGCCCGGGCTTCAACCGCGGCGAGTTCTACGTCAACACCGCCACCACCGTGTCGCAGTTCATTGCCGAGAAGGTACGTGTCACCCATCACAAAGGTTAGGTAGCTACTTCACTTTGTGTGCACACACTGTGGAAATGTAAAATACCAGCTGGAGGAACTCCGTCTGAACTGATGGAACATATTCAAACTCCGCAGGCGTACACTTGTGTCTGTTCACTAGCAAACCATTTAGAGCAATAGATGGCTTTTTAAAGCATGAACATGTGGCCCAGTAATACAAACACTCTTTTTCAAACACAAATATGCTAGTTAGTTTCATTGGGTTGACTGCATTCAGAAAATGTCCCTAGACTTGTAACTGCATACAGAAAGTGTTCTCATCCTTGTAATCTAGCAAACGCACTAAATATACCCAAGTCCACCAATAAAGCACCATAAAAGAACACCATTACGTATCATTCAATTCATATTAAGAAAAATACAGCCGCATTACCACCAAACGACATCACACATGCAGCAGCTCACCCTCGCTCTCCTTTGCACAGATGTTCATGGAGATCGACAGCCAGATCGTGTTCCGCCCACGCTTCACCCAGCTGGAGATCGTCGACTGCGCCGAGGAGATCGGGCTCTACATGAACAACCACGCCAACTGGGAGCGCCCCATCCTGCCCGACCAGGCCGACTGCAGCCCCATGGTGTTCACACCCGAGGCATTCGCCGTGGACTCGTACAAGTGGAAGTGCTCCCCCACAGCCCTCTCTGGTAGGTTATGTGCACTGTGTGTGTGTTGTTTGTTGTTTTGACTATGAACTTGTAGTTCCTAAGAGCTAACTATTCAGACTATTTGGAATGCAAGCGTGTAAATGAAATCTAAAGACCAATGCAGATCTGTATATAGTGTGTTCCGTTGAAATAAGCATGACTTGCTACATTGGTTTCAAAAAACCTAAAATACATGGTGTGGTGTCCAATAATAGAGTGAATACTACAAGACTTCATTGCCGCTGCATAACATTGAATGAAAACTTTATCATTAGGCTAGTCTTACCGGTGCACTTTTCAAACCATACCCTTCTGTTCCTTAACTTGCAGAAGACTCCTACGCAACCACCAGCAACATCCTGGCCTACGACATCAACGTGGTGGGCGTGTTCGACACCCAGGACGGCACCGTCCTCTCCACCGACTGCACCCGGCAGTACGGCGACAACGCCGCCACCAAGACTAACTCCATGAAGACGGTCATCAACGACGCCATCCCCACCCTGTGCGGCGAGGGCGTGGCCCGGGTGGCGGCCAGCTCCCAGTCCTTCTCCAGCTTCGGCAACCAGGTGAGAATGTTGAAATTCTCACACTCTTACCTATTGAAATGTATCTATAGAAGAATATACTTAAACTCAAAAAAATCCAGATAAATTTTTCAAGTTCTCATTTCATGCTTCTCACAATTCTCTTACCTTCTCATTGAATGATTCGAGTCTCAGTGGTGATGTGTTGCCATCGAATATCTTATTAATAAACATGTGCGTTTTACACAATGGTTGAGTACTTTCATCAGCTAGAGTATCTTACTCAGTCTACAAGCAAATGTTTACGGTTGTTGTTGCGGTGTTTTTGCAGGCCCTCCTCAGCTCCACGTTCATCCTGGAGCCCCAGACCAGCGACCAGCCCTTCACCACCTTCCTCGACTGCATGTACGAGGTGTACGCATTTGCTCAGCTGTTCCAAAACTGGGGCGAGCCCGTGCTGGCCACCCCTCCCGGCTGCCCAGTCCTCGTCAACGAGAAGAGCAAGTTCCAAGATGGAGAGATGAGATGGACCTGCGTCAACGTCTAGATTGCTTCGTGTCAGTCCTGATGACGAGGTAGCAAGATGGTACCTCAAACCAGACTATGTATTTATTTGTAATCACATCATCAAGAAAGTGGCAGCAATCTTCAATGCACCCCCATTTACATTGGTTTAGGCAATTAGACGAGTAGCAAGGAAACGGCAAACCACAAATGACAATGGCTGTGATAGAGTCTGAATCAGTTCCTGCTGATTTCGGACTCAGGCATTTGATGATACTTTGTGTTTGTAAGTTTAGACTATTGTGATTTCAAGTAGTTTTAAAAGCAAATGTAGATATCAAACTAAAATTTGAATAGCATTTTTTTTACTGGTATTTGGTATGGGTGACTGCATACAACAATGTTATACTGTGTTCATTATTTGTATCAAATGACTCATTCTCGTGTGATAATCATTCATTAAATAGGTAATTCAAATTACTGCTGTGTAAATCTGCTATATATGCTGTGTTTGTATGTAAGAACATAAGATACTGTTCTCATCAAGTAATACGATTTTATATCTCAGCATAGGTGGCATGGGATGTTTGATAAGAATAATGTTTTTTATTTGTTGATGAAAATGTGTGAATAAACGGTTTTATCATAATTTGCTATTGTATTTTCTTTCCGACGAAAACACCAACCATACCCCAGCCCTGCCCATTATTAAGCAACAGATATTGCTTGCATTACACAGGTCTGCAGTACAACCACTGCCATGACACCCCAACACCTGCACCCACCACTGAATCACTGCCAGCTACCTCCACACCCACCACTATAGTAACAATGTGCCCCCCCCCCCTCTTCAGACACATACACATACATATACACACAGACACACAGACACACAGGCACACACACACACAGACACACACACACTCGATACCACCTGTCGTGATAGTACCTGCCCACGTCAATCCCCAACCCCCCTCCACAACTATTCAACAACAAATATTGCATAGCACGGGTCTACAGCATCCTCACTGTACTGACACCCCACTACCCTCGCCCTGACAACACCCACCCCTTGGCCACTTTATTCAACAACAAACATTACTTACATACACGGGGCTACAGCATCCGCCCTGTCCTGATACCCTCGCCCCAGCACCCACCACTGTAGTAACAATGCTGACTCTTCATTTGGAATCCACCTGTCCCCTGTCACCGACACCCCTCACCCCCCACCCCCGAACACTAATCAACAATAAATACATCCCTTGTTCTGACAACACCGACAACTGTTCTAGCAATATCTACGCTGATTCTGACAGCACCCAACCCTATTCACACACCACACTAACTGTACAACCCCTAAATCCACAAAGTTTTCGCTGATCACAAATGACCCTTTTACTGTTTGCTATACTTACATAGAATTATAGTCAGGGTATATAGTCTAATTATAACAAAACAAAAACTAAAAAGAGTGTACTATTACATTTCTCCTTCAGAAATACCAAGTAGCTAACCACGTACATTTTGATTCAAATACATTTTGGTCGACTATAAACCAAATGTAATCATTAGATTTTTTTGAAGGGTGACCGCAAATATTGATATAAAAACCAAATCCATTTAGTCTAAAACATAAAAACATGTAAATTACATGACATCACTTTTTTTTTTTTTTTTTTTGTTTTTTAATATTCTATACAATTCTAACTTCTTGGTCATTCATAAACAAGCCTTGTGAACACCCACGAACCTTTTTTCTTCGTGAATCATAAGACCTATTCGCAGAAAATGTACAATTAAACAACTTGTTGTCAAAACTTTTTACAGTTTTATTTTTTTGCCTTGCGTAAAACTGTCAACTAGATCAAAAGTGCTCAGAGAGCACAGCATCGGTAGAACAACGTTCACACTTTCACTAGCAAACTTTTACACAAACCTGCATATTCCAAACCATGTTTAATGCTTAAATAGATTATTACTCACACAAGTAGTCATTTGCAAAGGTTGGAGAAATAACAAGAAAAAAATAGAATTTCAATAATTAAGGGAACGATCATAAATAATGATAGCGGGGGGGGTCGTCCAAAAAGGTGGGGGGGTCGTCCAACTTTTCTGATTCCCTTTGGGGGTCGCTGAACTTTTTTATCACGCTACTGTATATTTTTTTCAAATATTTTCTTTTAGCAACGCAATGACTATATAGAGGACTTTTTCTTGAGCGGTGGGGGGGGTCACTCAACTTTTTAAAATGTTGGTAGGGGTGTTGGTTAACTTCTTCTTTGCATCCCCAAAAAATGGACGCCCCCCCCCCCCCCACCCCCGGTATTGTTATCTATGATCCTTCCCTAACAGCCTAAAATAACCTGGCTTTCCTTTTTTTTTTTTTTTTTTTTTCAATTTCTTTTTATTGATGATTTCTTTTTATTGAGGAGATATGTTCACTAAATAAAAAAATGAAAGAATAATTTAGAGATAAGATAGTGTATTTAATAGAATTAAATAAATACACAAACACAAAATGACACTGGGGATCTATATAGAAACTTATGGATAATACAGTGAAAAATTATATCAATTACAATTTAACCTAAAATTATGAACTCATCTAACAATTTTTCTAAATTTCTCTAAAATACTAGGTAATTGTGAAAATCCCAAGTACTTGGTATTTTATATATAAATTCAAGATAAAATATTTTCCATACAAAATTAAGCAATTAACTATATCTAATGTTTTCCTTGAATACTCCTAATAAAATGATCAATTAAAAACAACCAAATGTGTTTTACATAATCAAAAATTTGATGTCTGTTATATGAGTGTAGGTTAAATTTCCCTCAAATAAAAAGTACAATAATTGCTTAAAAAATCTATGTATTATTTATATTGCATTTTTTGATAGTTATTACTAACACTGCAGTTGGGTATTGGATAAATCTATTTCCAAACATTTTCATTTCTTTCTAAGTTAAGTAAAATACCGTATCTTTGTTAAGCTACTAAAGAAATAATAAAACTACAGCATCATAAATTAATTGGTCTGCAATCACATAATTATCTGTAGTATATCTAATAATATTCCATGGTTGCTAACACTTTGTGATTTTTTCCAGTATTTCATAAAAAATTTCATGATTGCTAATAATAGAGCCTAAAAAGGCAAAATGCGTTTTTTTCTTTGTTAACTTGAGTCCTGATATATTTCAAAAGAGCTCAGTTTCTCGAAATAGAGGCTTTATCGACGATATACCGGACATAATTGCAGTTGTTACCATTTGCACATTGTGCTAATTTGACTTCTTTACTACTTTTAATGCCCTTAATCTTATCATTGCTTCATATAGAAATATAGAGTATCTTAACGCACAGAATACACAAATATGATGACAGTGGAGTGACGCAAACTGTAATTGTGCATATATTGCATTCAGTTAGTACCATTTACATTTACCTAAAACAATGCTCGTCCTCGAGATAGAAAAACTCATTCACATATTCAGTGTTCATCCTAGAACTTGGAGTCTATGTGTCAATTGACCCCATTACACCAAAAGTTATGGGTCAAAAACACAGAACAATGGGACATAGTTCACAAGGGCAACTTTTCGGTTAAATTTGAGTATTATTTGACCTATAGTTGTACTTGTATACTAAGAATACACTTGAACTTCTATATAAAGTAATTGATTGTAACCATATAAACAATGTTTCTGAATAAAATAATGCAACAATTATGAATGTGTTTGTGTTCATGTCAAAATTTTCATTCTGGGCTTTTGGATTGGACCTGTGGCACTCCAAGGAATTAGGACTTTGTCAGAGAGTGTGAATATGCGCTTAATTCCTAAGGCATAAATTTTTATTCTGGTAGGTCAGGTGAGTAACCAAGACATAATGTTGAAACTGACTTAATTAATTTTATAATAAAATTATTAAAAGTTTTCAAATGCTTTATTTCAACTTTTCAAATTTAACATACACCTGACATATATGGAATTTTTAATTATAATACCTGCAATAGGATGATATTGTAATGTTCACATTTTTCTTGATATTTCTAACAAATTTGCTATGGAATTTTTGCCATGAAATTCTCAAAAAACCAAAAATTGGATTTTTTTGATAAAAACAACACACAAGAGACACTTGCTAGAGGTATGTAATTCAAGAGCTAGGACATTGAACGATAATGCATGTGTTACGCCATCTCTCCAGTATCCATGTCAACTTCTCCAGGATCATTGCAGTGCTGCTTAATTTTGAGAATAATATCTGTAAATGCTTTTGTTGCTGGAGACTCTGGGATTTCTGTGAGGAATGACTTGCCTTCATCACAACATTTCCCGATTCGAGGATCCAGAGGTAATTTTCCTAGAAATGGTATATTCATATCATACGCCATTTTCATGGCTCCGCCAGTTGTTGGAGGAAATATAGCAGTTTCAGTCGTGCATTTGGGACAAACAAAGCCACTCATATTTTCCACCACTCCAATTATTGGAAGATTTACTTTTTTACAAAAGTTAACTTCTTTCCTGACATCTAATAGAGAAACTTCCTGCGGTGTGGTAACAATGACCGCACCGTCCACATTCGCCTCAGCAAGATACTGCACAACAGAGATGTGCTCATCGGACGTTCCGGGTGGTGTGTCCACTACAAGATAGTCCAGATCACCCCAGTCTACATCACGTAGAAACTGCTTGATAAGACCATTTTTCTTTGGTCCCCTCCAAATGACTGCATCATCAGGACTTGCTAACAGAAAGCCAACCGACATTACTCCCAAATTGTCCTCAACATAAACGGGTGACCAGCCTGATCCACTTTGATGAACCTGTTCCCCTTCAAGTCCCATTACCCTTGGAATCGATGGTCCACATATATCAATATCCAAAACCGCTACCTGAGTATTTTCATTACTGGCTAAGCCATGAGCAAGATGTGCTGTGAAAGTACTTTTGCCAACACCACCTTTACCCGAAAGTACCAATATCTTATGTTTAACATTTCCTAATTTCTGTCCGATTTCTGTTATAGCAGGATCAGGAGGCTTTGGTTGGGCAGATTCACAAATACTTTGGTTAGGACATCCTTGGCAAGCAGATGCTTTGCCTGCATCTTCACTTCCAGTGCCAGGACAGTGAGAAGGTGCATTTTCAGGAACGTCAGCCATGACTTCCGGGATTATTCCTGGCTTTCCTTACCCCTTAACGTGTTAAAGCGAAAAGAGTATCTAAGTATAATATAGACTCACACAGATATGATATCCTAGATGTTTATTATGAAAAACTGCACCGTCACCAATGTTGTGCTCAAGCAGAATGTCACTTCCGGGTGAATTTATGTTAATGAGGTGAAACACATCTTCGCTTGTAATCCGCGGATGCGTCAAATTTACCATACTTTTTATCAATACCGTGTTAACATCAATCTTTGTGCGCATACGTTATCATAGTTCAGTTCATTGTTGCATGTTGTCTTAGTAAGGTGTGAAATTGTTTTGTTATAGCGGGTAACTTTTATCATGGTTTGCTTGTTTATCACCGTGAATAACAAAGTTCACACTCAGTTTCGTCTGTTTCAGCTCTACTTTCTTCAACATGTATAATCCTGACGCACCAATGTTAACTATGCAGGATATTCAGGATGCAATGGATTTACAGAAAAACAGTCCATACGTCGTGAGAACTCCAATGTTGAAAAGTGTACAAGAAATTTTTGAAATTGACAAGAATATTGATCTGAATATGAAATTGGAGAACATGCAAGTGACAGGTGATTGCGTTGTGATTGACCGTTAAACGCGTTTTGTTTGCGTTGTGGTATGAGCTTTTAAATCAATGGAGTCTGCACCAAACTATATGCACAAGGTAACCCTTATATTATGATTTCTTTATTGATATATGTATGTGACTAAGATTTCTTTGATTTTCAGGTAGTTTTAAAGCAAGAGGATTTGTGACGTTATTTAATACCATTCCTCCAGGTATGTGCATTAACACAAATTTTAAAAGGTATGTAATTGTCTATAATCTGGCTTTATCTTTTGCTTGAATTGAAAGGTATTATTTATCAGGTTATCTCTGAATGAACATTTAATTAAATTGTCACCTATAGACCTTGTTGTTAAATTTTCTTTACTTTATATTTTCTTTTCCAACAGTATTCAAAAAACTGACTGGCCAAAAAAGATCAAAAATAGAAACAATGCTTTATTTTATTTATTCTTTTCCGGAGGATAGAGAATGCAGTTTAATTATTTCATTAGTGTGTTAGAATTAGAGCCTATTCTAGCAAATAAAATTATCCAAATAAATTATACTTACAATAGGATAAACCAGTGTTTTCAGCCACAAATATGCATATATACATTCAATATAATGTGTGAATTAATATCTACATTTTTTACAGCATGAAAGATATTGATCATTCAGTAATCATGCAGTAATTAAGTTTATGGTGTTTCAAAAACAATGGTTGTCCCATCATTAAAATCCATAAACTATTGCTGCCTACTTTACATTTACTACCATGTATTAGTACAGATTTGCATGGGTGCATGTGGCAGTTCAAGTCTCCTTGGGTGGGTGCCTTAAAAGCCTGTAATGTGGGTGTGTCAGGTTAATGCTTTAATGCTTTAAAAGGTGGTTTAGAACGAAGACTATTATAGTCTGACCTAAGTTTTTGGTACTGAATGACATCAAATATCCAATATTCAGGAATCATGAAACACAAACATGTATAAACGAGGATTATTGCAGTTATCAGAAACTTATCTTTTTTAATGGATATCCTGCATTATGTAAATGTATAAAGTATTAGGCTATCAAGCTTTCCAATTTATAAGTATATCTTATGTGTGAAGAAATTAAATAAAATCACACGTGGACAACCATTACTAGGATTTTATACAAGTGGTTGCCGATGGTGATGAGAATATTGAATAGAATATGTGGAAGTACTATCAGCTGGCTGTGGGCATCATAATTATCACCATTCTCTTGGTGTGTACCATTTTGCAGCAAGAGGAGATCACGCTCAGGGCCCAGGCATTACTCTCCATCTCACCACGACACCCAGAGGAGCCAGTGGGAGCCCAGAAGCCATTATCTACATGGACAGGGAATCCGGAAAGAGAATTCTACTGCTATTCTGCATATTATGACGACCGTAAACCTCTGAGAAGGCATGAGGTGGCAGTGATTACGAATATCATCGGACAGTACCGCTATGAAAAAGTCCATGACCTGGCCTGTCAGATGCACTACCCAGATGGCACCAACTCCTCCAAGTATGATATGATGCAGATGAGAGGAGTTTACGAGGTGGCACATGACCGAGGGCAGACGGCGTGGATTATACAATGCCAGATCAGAGATGCAAAAGCTCCAATGCCTGTGGAAGTGTCTTTATATTTGCTCAATGAGTACACGAACATACATGAGTACATGTGCACTGTACCTGTGCAGCAGCCACGACGGCCCCCACCTAATATCGGCATCTTGTCACTTGGCCTCTGCGTGCCATTACTGTATCGTCTCAACACCACCGCCTGCCCACGGTGCCGGCCCCGACAGAGCTTTGGCCCGGAGCTTGTGCCGTGGCTGGAAACACAGATGCTGCTGGGTGTCCAACACGTCACCTTCTACAACCACTCGATGGACGCAGCCACCGACCGTGTGCTGCGATACTACAGGGATATAGGCTTTGCTGATATCGTGCCAATCAGCCCTCTCCCAGGGGACACATACCGCGTACCCAGTGCAATTTCTGTCAACGACTGCCTCTACCGCAATATACACATGTATCAAAAGATGCTTATCATAGACGTGGATGAGTACATCATTCCCCGGCACGGACTTGACTTTGTCTCGTTCATGAAAGAGTATGCAGCCAAGAATGGGACGGAGTACAATGGTACCCAATTCTGGTTTGCGGGTACAAACTACTATACAGACTATCCACATCCTGATGCTTCCCAGCCTGACAGGTTCCCACTCTTCAAATATGTATACCACAGAGCACCTGACAAGTTCCCTGGCTCGTGCAAGCCTATCATTGATACCCACGTTTGTAGACTTGCGAACCCTCATATGTGCGTCTACACATTTGGAGACCTAAAAGTATGGAAAAAGGGTGGTTATGTATTTGGTATTAAACATGGATCTCTGATCCGGGTGAATCCAAACGATGTCCACATGCAGCACTACACTGGCTGCAAGAGCTCCTGGTGGAAAGCTCCCGGCTACAACTGTAACCATATCTTCAACAATATGGTCTATGACAACCATACACTGGTGCTTGAACGTAGAATAAAGGAGAGAGTAAGGGAAATAGATTTTTTCATGAATGTGAGAGGCTACTAATTGTTTTTTTGATATTTGAAAAGTGACATGTTTTAAATGTTGTATTTTGTTTTGCTTGAACGTAGAATAACGGAGAGGATTAGGGGAATAGATTTTTTTACGGATGTGAGAGGCTATTGGTTGTGTTTTTGATATTTAATTAGTGACATGTTTTTCATGTTTTATTTTGTTGAGTCCACATGAGGTGATTGAATTATTTTCTTATCGCTCACGCCAACATGGATATTTTTCCCAATACCACATTTGTATTTCTCATCTTTAGGTTTTAAACTTTGTAAAGTTGGAAATCATTTTTTCCCGCCCCACCTCTGAGCCAGACTTTTCAGCAAATGTATTCTCAGGACTTCTGTGTTGTTTTGTTTGTTTTCAAGTCATGCTCTTTGTGTTCTAAGTTATTATAGGGATTATTGCTTGATAGTATCATCTGTAAAATGTCAAAATAAAAATGAAAGATATATAAATAACCAATGGTCTATTTTTTGCAATTAAAATTAATTTGTTTTAACATTTTTTATCCTTGAATAGAATACTTTGATAATTTTTTTCCTTATGTTTTAGTAGATATTACAACTAATACAAGGCTAAAATGTCACATGATATTAGAATGTTATCGATACACATATTTTATGAAGAGAAAAAAATATTACTAAATTAGTCGAAGTAAAAACATTTTGTACAATTCATGGCCAGACCACGGTTTTTAGGCTATGGTACCGAAGAGAAAAAGTTGTTGACCATGTCTGCAGGTAATGCAGGAAAAGCATTTGGTTTCTTAGTATCAAAAATGGGCCTGAAAGGAGTTTGTGTGATGCCAGAAACTGCACCTAAAAACAGGGTCACACTTATAGAGGTACACGGTACTCCTTTTTTCTGTACAGTAAAAACAATGTATTTTTTTAAAGTTTAATTTTGATTGTTTAATTTTGAAAATGAACCTGGAGTGTTCGAAATCGTTTATAAATTGTATTTAAAATTTAGAATTTGAAATTTAGAATGATTTTTGGAAGAAAAGCAGGTAATAAATTTGAGTAATTTAATCGTGAATCCATATTTTAAATATGATCTATGTCCATCAATCACTCCCATAGGCACTTATTGTGTATGTGCAATTCCAGAGCTTTGGTGTGAAGGTTGAAAGAATGCCAAGTTCAGAATTGCACGATAGTGTGGTAAAACATGAACAGGAAGATAACATGTTGTATTTGCACTCATTTGATGACATTACGCTTCTCAAAGGTCATGCAAGGTAAGACTAAGAATCTCATCTTTTACAATAAATTCTATTCCAAATAATTTCTTTCCGATAGATGTACAAAAATGTAGTTGCTTTGTACAGGAAACAAAATTAAAATGGAAAATACAAAATGTACAATTTTAGCTTTTAGATATTCTGATTCAACTATGTTTTTCAATCTCTCTCCCATCTAAACTCTGTCTATAAAGTGCTTAATTATTGGCCAATTATGAAAAAAAAAAGATACTCTCATTCTTTTTTTAGCTTGTCTTTTTTCACTAAATTATTAAATTGATTAGATGTAGATGATGCCATATTTCAGTGCTGGAATGGAGATCTTAGAAGATGTCCCCAAGCCTGACATTATTGTTGTGTGTTGTGGGGGAGGGGGCCTCTTATCGGGCATCGCCTCTGCTGTCAGATTGTCGGGACACACCGATTGCAGGATTTATGGAGTAGAGCCAGAGGGCTGTGAGTATGTTATTCATAAGATATACATGAGTGAAAATTGATATATTTGAACAATGTGTCCATATTTATTCATAGTTGATTTTGTTTTCATCATCTCATTTAGCTCGCACAATGTATGAAAGTTTCAAAGCCGATAAACCTGTTGGTATGAACGTCAAATCCGTGGCTGCAGGCCTGTCTCCTCCGTATGCAGGTACATATATTTCTTCAAATAAAAATCATAGAAGTATTCAGTGCTCATATATATCTTTGTGTAAAACCTGTTGGCAGATATTCAGTGTAATATAGTTAATATGAAAACCGTTCGGTCAGTACTCCACAGTACATGTAGAATATTTTCCAATTGGTCCATTCTTTTTTGTCAATGACCTAAGTTGCTTCAGTGCTGCCATTTTTTTAGGGCCAAACACATTCCGGCATTGTAAGAAGTATGTAAACGACATCCTTCTTGTAACAGACAGGGAGATTCTCTCAGCAATGTTCCAGGTAAAAATGTGTTGTGCACCTGTGATGTTCATGACCATGCTCGTATGCTTATATAGATAGATAATTTAAAGCTCAAGAGTAATCATAATTTCTAAACTTGTTACACACAAGCTGACTTATCATGAAATAATCATTTGTATATCACCCAATTCTGCTTGTGTTTCAATTCTAATCATTTGTTTTTCTCGTCTTAAATCGTTGTTAATCTACTAGAAATAATGAATGTAATACATATTCATGTGTGCTTGATATCATTTCTCTTCAGTTACAAAAACATGGCTTGATGGTGGAGCCATCAGGAGCAGCAGCGTTTGCCGCGCTTTACCATGGGAAGGTTCCAGATACTGCCGGGAAGAAAGTGGTAGTTGTGGTCACTGGAGGCAACGTTTGCCCGGAGGAACTTTTGGAATATGAACAGTTGTTAAAATCAACAGACAGCTAGCACAATGTACAGTGTCAAATTGGTCGAAAATGTATTTTCATGTTAATTTATTATGATAGTAAAATTTTATGTTTTGCCTCAAAATCAATATATGACAGTATTTTTCTTTTTGGTAATGTGGATGCTGATTAAGATTGTTGCCTTCTCCTTCATAATTTATATAAGGTCATTTCTTTTGTCGCTTTGAATTTGCATATTTTAATTGCATGTAAATGTTCAAGGGATTTTGTACATGCAAATACTTTTTTTTATTATAGTTTATTCATCTCTAAAAATACTCATTCATAATACAAAATAGTATTCAAATATATAAAATCTTGCATATGTGTTGCGCCAAAACAGTATATAAAATCCCTAATAAGAATGAAAATAAAGGTTAATATAAACAGATCCAGTGGTTCATATCATTAACATACACAATACACATATATCTTGAGTAAATATTTTTAAAATACGCATTCTCACAGGATCAATTAAAAGGCAAAATTTACATACAATAAAGCAATATTTTATACAATATGTAAACAAGTAATCGAAACAAAATTCAAATAATAGCCTTAAGAAACTAGCTGCAGGTTATATTTCAAGCATCAGCATGTGAAGTAAAATAAATTGATAATCTTCATGTTTGCATTACACTGGTCCCGTCACGTTTTGAGCAGTATTTTTAAAATGAATGGTCAAATACACAGTAAACTATTCACTTTCCATAGCTTCTTACATGTGATACACATAAAACAAAGAAAACATTTGGTAGATATTAAATAGGCGTCGTAAGAACAAACTATACTCAGAATTTACGTTAAAGGACAGACAATATTGACCAAAATTTGATTTTTTTTATTTACGTAATACTGTTTATTTTCAAAGGTCTTTACAATATTGGGGAAGACTCAACTCCAAGACTCTCAATGGCCACTTCATCCTGACCTCTCAGAATACGGAAATATCCATTCTCACCCCAGCCAGTACCTGTAAAATAAAAGAACATCTAAATTTTGTCCATAAAAATTCTGAATATGTTTTGCTAATAAACATATTTGCTTAAACTAAACTACTAAGTATTACATGTAACTACTTCAACCTAATTTCTCTATTCAATAAATACATAAATTCTTAACATTCACATCGATAAAATATCCATGTTTTGGAGATTTTTGCGCTGGATGTCTTTTCTTTATAATTGTTTTCCACATACCACAGCTTGAAATAAATTTCAGTAAAAAACTTAAGATAACACTAAATCTTTTTTTTTACCCCAGCTGTTCTTGACAATCCAGTAAGGAACACCAGCCTCTTCTCCCCAGCCTACCATCAGCACAGCATGGTTGGTCAGCTCAAATGGGTTGAACTTGTCTTGAAGACCTGAATTTAAAATGAATTTTACATTTTTGGACACAAATCTATAAATCTAGATATCAAATGGTCACATACTCATCAAATTATATTACAGCATGAATATCCAAGTGTGATTATATTTTTCTTGTTATGCTCTTGTATATCAGTTTAGATATAGAGTAAAAAATATTGTTATCTTTATTAAAGCTTTTAACCCTACTGGATCCTAATTTAAATCATGACAATTGTTTGTGCTGATTTGAATGCTGAAGATTTGAATAGTTTAAATAGAAACAAAGTAGTAAAACATAGTGGATACTTTTAAACTCTAAATCAACATATGTTATGTATGTTATGTTATGTACATGTACAGAATAGATATTGCTAACACAAACGCAATTATAAAGCCTAGTTAATATTCACTAGATAACATTTTGTAAATTAGAATTCAATGTGAAATAGGTGCATATTACCAGTCCATCAAACCAGCATATTTCTATACCTGTGTGTTTATATATGCCCTTATGGTAGTGCATGAAATCATCCAAAACTTCAAATCCAACAGCAACTGGTCCATTATTGTAGAGGGCTACTTTCATTTCTGCTTCATTGCACCTACAAGACGGAAAACAGAAAATTAATCTTTTGAATACAGTGCAAATGGTCAAGTTAATATTGTAACAGTAAAAGCAATTCGTAAAGACATACACATTTACAAAGCAACACCATAAATACAAAGAGAACTTACGCTCCATAGTATCCACCAACATATTGGTAGTTAGTGGCATAATGTCTTTTACAATTCTTTTGGAGGATTGAACATTCATCAACTATCCTCATCGCATACTTGCCACCAATCAAGTAAGGAAAACCACCTTCACAGCCTGTACGCATTGATTCATCATTCAATGTCAACATTATTTTATAATAAATGTCAACATTTATGACATGTCACATATATCATTTATTCTACTCGTCCAAAGTCCTCAGCATACTTGCCACCAATCAAGTAAGGAAAACCACCTTCACAGCCTGTGTGTTAAGGGACATTTTCCATTGTTATATTATATGATGTCTTTAATTGTTTCATTCAAAGAAATATAAATGTTTTGTTTTAGTAATTCTAAATGCTAACAGTACTACACTTACCTTGTGAATATTCACTGCATTCCAATATGTCTTGAGGGGAAAACACGGGCTGATAACTATTATTTGTAAGAATTCTCCATCTTGCCTCTAACATGCCCATCGATGCAAATGAGTAACAGCTACCACAACTTTCTGTAAATGAAACAATATTAAATTGGTAAAAAATCTGGATAAATCTGATACAGTTTAGTTTTGATTTTTTTGCTCAACATGGCATAAAGCAGCTGTTTTTAATGCCTTAACTAACAGTATGTAAAAACAATTATTTGTGCAGAAATTGCACATAAAATGATTTGGCTATAGACAGAAATTTCCCATGTACTCAAAAGTTTTTATGTACATTGTAACAATAAACTTGTCAAACCTCAACTGCATGCATAATGATACATATAAAAGCGTACCCTGATTTCTGACTGGAGATACAAAGTTAACACCATCAACATTTCTCCAATCAAATGAAGCTGGCAAAGAATTGGCAAGTCTTTCGATTTCTTCCTTAACTTTAGCTGGACCTGGGGAACTGAGAAAAAAAAAAAAAAGGAAACAATGAATACATGTAACAAAAATGTAATGTTTTTTTCAATGACAAATGTTGATTCAGTATTTATTAATTCTGTAGCCAGTTGTTGAGTACTTACGTATACAGACGGTTATTAACACCACCAGCTCTTCTATGCATGTCTTTCATAGTCATCTGTTCATATTCTTTATAGTGTGTTGCTTTCCAGAGAGATTGCACAGTATTGATCTTCTCAATGAAATCAGAATTATGCTCGAACAGTTTTTCTGCATACTTTTGATTTCCCATCAGATGCCTACCCATTGAATGGTGCTTTTTGGGCAATGATTTGACCTTCTTTCCATAGTAGTGATGCCAGTCACGACCAAGTACATTGTGAGCCCAACTTTCCATTGTCTGATCACAATAACTTGTGGCATTTTTCAGGTCACCCTCATACTTTGAAAATGCAAAGAACTTCCATCCATCTATGATAACTTCAAATCCCTGGTGCATAAAAAATAGCAATAAAAGTAAGATCAAAGTAATCAATTATATGAATTAATGGTGTCATAAATACATTACAGCTATTTATTTCGTGCCCTCGCCTACCAATAGCTAATGTCTAATAGAAAAGTACAAAGTGTGTCACATTTGCAACGCAATGTATGAATGAAACACCGTACTTGAAGTTCGTACTTGCAAGTACCAAGTACTTTTTGGTTGTACTTGAGACCAAGTACAGCAAATCAGTGAAATCACTGTACTTGCAAGTACTAGACACAACTCTGGACACCATAAAGGGCGGGTTTTGATGGTTTCGGTTTTGATAAAAAGAGGTATCGCTTTTCTGGCCCAATATAGCCCCGGGAACACTGCGCATTTAGGACATACAAGTCTAGGCCAAATATTGTCAGTGGCGACTACAAGCTTAGAGCAGCAATCGCTAAAACTGGCCATACACATAAACCGTGAAGTTTACATATGATGTGAAATTCAGTGACCTCTATAACAGGGAGTTCATGTTACACGTAAAATTCACAGATTGTATGCATGGCCGAACAGTGCGATTGATGCTCTAGTGCTATAGAATACATATACATATTCTATTATAGCTAGTCGACTATAAGCCTAGTGCTGTAGAGTATATATTCTAAAGCTAGACTTGTAGTCGCCACTGACGTATTCTTTTTGTCTATGAATTGCCCATGTGCCGGAAAATTATGGATTTAGACTATGGGGGCCATGTACCTGGTTGTATATCATTGTCCACGTTCCTTTGTTTCCAAATTGATCAACAGCAATATTAGGATATAAGAGAGAGACGCCAATGCTGTTTCCGCCCGATGCGAAGCCATGACCTGGAAGAACAATCATAATAATTAAACTTTATCTGTGGTCGGCTATTTTTAAGGTAACCGACCAGTCACATGAAAAATTTAAAAGGTCTTTATTCATTTGGTTAATTATCTTACCGTGACGGTCTAAGACATAAAAAAAAAAGGTTTTTTTCTTACCGAAGGTAAAACATAAAACCCTCTTAATTTCTTTTCAAGGTAGGGCTACCAAACCTACTACTTTCTTTTCAGAGTGACACTACCACACCACAAGTACTAACACAAACAAACTGAAACCATCTCATGTGATTTACAAATTTCAGAAATCTAGATTTGCCGGTTGCTATTTCTAAGCGAAATTCGTTACCAGATTGAGCCTTAGAATCGCCATCTACCAGCGTAAACGTCCACTTCCCTAGGATTTCATTATATGTACAATTTGCAGGAGTATCTGCTGATATTATTGCAAAAAGTTGGAAGAAAATCGCAGCGAAACACACTCTGCCATCCATGTTTGTAAGCAAACAAGTCACATGACAGACACCTGCCAACTGTCATGTGACCAGGAAATGATATCACATGATTCTGTCTGTGTGTCGATGCAGAAGAAATAGAGCAAAAAATTAAAGCCCAAATTATTTAAAATACAGCTGAATTATCAACATGTTATCGTTTTTTCAACGAATACTCGATTGGTTCAAAAGTCTCTTCTGGAAAGAAGAGATGGAACTAACGTTAGTAGGCCTACAATACTCTGGGAAAACAACTTTTGTGAACGTAATTGCGGTGAGTAGCTTTTGTTTTGGAAGGTGGACTGTGGACAATGGCCTGTTTATGCGCCGCCGATTTTTACAGTGTCTTTTGATTATTAGTCAGCATTTAAAAATCTACATGAATTTTTGGAAGATATCTAGATTTTTGTTACCCTCAATTAAATTTCTTTGAATTTTAAACTAGCAAAGATAGTGGGCGTCTTTACTAACTGTTATGACGTCTGTTATGTACAATTTACAAAATAACGTGCTTTCTTAGGGTTAAATATGTTCTTTAACCTATCCATATATCTTTCATCTGCAATGCACTATCGATATGGTGGTTCAATTTCCCAGCATAACCATGCAATTACAATTATTTTCTAAATTCTCATACCTACAATGAAGGTTATTGAACTATCAATATTCACTGGCATTCTGCAGTGATCTACAACTTAATGTATCACATAGTTTGAAAATATGTTGAGCAGGTCCATTTCTTTTCTCTAAAGACTTTCAAAGAACCACCTAGACCAGTCATCCTTCTAAACCTTTACTTTCATCCTTGTTTTTAACCTGCACTACTAACAATGATTTTTATCTTTGTTTCTTACCTTGGCTCCCACCTACTCTTACTAACACTATTTCTTTCTTTTTCTATGGGCTAGATTTATCAAATTTTATGTTTTTTCCTAAACAAATCAAATTCCATGGACGATAGAACCATCAAATTTTATACAGTAGATACTGTAAAACCCTTTCAATTATGGACTTTTAACTATTCAGGGTTAGCTCCCTAAGTTTTGTCAGGGCCTTCTAAATTTGTGATTTTATTAAATTAGGTCATTATGTATTAGCAGATTTTTGCTTAATTATACCCCTACACATCATTAAATAGGATCTGGATTACACACTCATTTGCCCATATTGAACCTTGAGGAGGATGAGCAAGAAGTTTTAGCAATTCGTTCTCTTGACAAGTAGCAAATTCTGGTTCATTTTTACAAGCAGAGAGCTTTTTGTAATGAGAAAGAGTAAAAAAGAATCAGGTCAGGTAGATTTTTGAGTGTTACTTGTCCTGCTTATGAGTCACAATTTTCCATCTAATCCTGACTGCAAATGCAACACCCTCTGAATGTATTGCATTCATCAATTCTGAAAACCATTAGGCATTTATTGATTAGCGCTGGCAATTAGAGTTGAGTAAAATTAATTTTTTACCACTGCTGCACTGCATGACATATGACTCACCACGCTGTAACCGGGGGTCTGGTTAACACCCTGGTGTGACGTGAAATGCACACCTTTCAATGCCGTGTTGCCCTGGTTTTCCCATGATATCTGTGTACAATTCAGCACATAACAACATTAAACATAATCGCCGTATTTACCATATATATTAATAAACGCAATATAGTACTCTTTAGACATTCAATTGCAGTTTTATGACCATTTTGCCATTATCAGTACAATTTTAATGATACAGAGGACACACTATTACTAATCATCACAGCAAGCCGTGGTTTTGGTCTTGTAGAAAAATTATTAATTAGCTGAAAATCTAATTTTTTGTTCTGATCACGGGCCGGGGCATCACGATAACCCGGGTTACGGCGTAGTGCGTCATATGTGCAATAGTACTAAGTTTTTTATGTACGCCTGGGCAATTACTATGAACATTAGACCATTACTTGGGAACTTCAAAGTATGTAAAAATAAACATACCATAAAGTTCGCGATCGTTTATGTTAGCGTTTTGATGTTACAATCGCAAAAAGCTGCAAACTTGAAGGGTTTTACAGTCATAGCTTGGACCACTATACTGTAAATTCAAGTACCCAAATGCATACACATTCAAGAATTTTTTCGTTTTGTAATTCTAGACAACAATTTATCTAGCCATGCAGCTTCCTTGTAAAATGTACAACGTTTTTTCTCAATTTGTTTATGTTTATATCTTCTCTTCTTTACTTGTCAATTAAAAGCTACAATGTTTTGTACTGTGTGGCTTATGGATTTTTTTATAACTTCTTTTATTTCTTTGTAGAGTGGGCAATTCAATGAAGACATGATTCCTACTGTAGGTTTCAACATGAGGAAAATTTCCAAAGGCAATGTCACAATTAAGGCAAGATATATTACATGTTTTTGACTAAACTACATTGATCAAATGAATATGATACAACTTATTACTCTGAAGTTAGACAAACGTTAGATGGCATAAACCATAACTGTTCAAGGGCCCATCTTTTTGTAAATTAAATTATATTACCAAGGCCACATGTGTTATGTGTGTAAATATGATTATTATACATGATAAGTAAGACACATGTCATATGGCATAAACCATAAACAAGTGTCCAAAGGCCCACCATTTTATAAAGCCACATTGCTACCATACTAAATATGTGACCATATAGACATCTAAACAATTGAAATTCAGATTTACGTTCATAATCATATTAAAGCATGAACTAATTGACAAATTGTCAAGTTAAAAGCCCATGGACATTTGAATGGTGTTATAAGATACTCATGCATATACAATTATCATTTTAAAATGTTATATTTAGCTATGGGATATTGGTGGTCAACCCAGATTCAGAAGCATGTGGGAAAGATACTGCAGAGGTGTCAATGCTATTGTGTAAGTATTTCAATAGAATTCTTCATTGGTATACCAAATATTAATGTCTTCTTCTATAGAATATGATTTGGGGGGTAAAATTTAAGGGGTATCAAGTTTATTCATTTCATCTATGTTGGTCGTTTTCAGTTATATGGTAGATGCTGCGGATTCAGACAAAATTGAAGCTTCTCGAACGAAGTTACATAATCTTCTCGACAAACCTCAGCTTGCTGGTATCCCTGTCCTAGTTCTGGGTAATAAGCGTGATCTTCCGGGTGCCCTTGATGAAAAAGAGCTAATTGATAGGATGTAAGTCTTTTAAGATATTTTTTAAGCCAATATCTAATCATACAAATTATTTGATCAGAGTTCCCTCTATGTCTGGAAAAGTCATTTAAATTCTTTCTTTCTCTTTCAAGATCCTGAAAAAGTCTTTGAATTTTTACAAGGAGTCAGTGGAAAAATGAAAATGAAATTTTGTAAAATTGTCGAATAATCATTGAATTTTCCGTAATAATAGTGATTTAAATGCTGTTTCATCAGAGATAAAATTTCGTTAATTCAGCACCTTGATATGTTTAAAAACCTTTTGCCACCACACTGTATATTGGCAATAAATCTGTATCTGTAAATCGGTGCAAAATACAAATAGAAATCTATTATATACAAATTATCCTCATTGATCTTTGCAATAGACTATTTCAATCAAGCTATATATCTAAAGAATAAAAATCTGTCAAGTCATTGGATTTTAATACTCACAATCTGTTGGAACCCTGTTGATGTTAGGATCAATCTAAATGAATTCAACTAAAAGTCCTCTATATTGGATATTTACAGTCAGGTTTACAGTTATAATTTAGTAGCAATGCTAAATTCCAAGTTGTAATTGAGATTAGTGAGTCAAACTTTTTCATACATGAAGAATGCTTAATGTATTTTGAAGAGAATTTGGAGATAATCAAGTGGCACTAATATTACTTTGCAAATGGATATTGTGAGCAACACCGTGCATTTTACTTCTGTAACAAACTTTAAATAATGTGGATTATATTTACATTATCTACTTCCAGGAACTTATCTGCCATACAAGACAGAGAAATTTGCTGTTACTCAATATCATGTAAGGAAAAGGAAAATATAGGTCAGTATTTAGTTGATTGAATGTTCACACAAACTACGTAATATTTTTATTTGATCAATTTTTTTCGTTTCATTTTTTTTTATCTGCTCGTTTTTTTGAATATTTAATATTACAACCCTCTTATCTCAAAGTTAATAGACAAAGGATAAATGCTGAATTTAATATGTAAGTTATTATATTGTTAATAATTTGTATACTAATATTTTGTTTACAGACATAACTTTGCAATGGCTCATCCAGCATTCGAAAACAGGGCGCTGATTTGGAACTAGTCATTATACCACCAACATAATAAACTTGTGTGCATTCCTCTTTAGGTTCTTTGCATTTTCAGAATGTTTTAGTTTACTTTAAAACATCATTTATGTGTATTAGCATCTGGATGTTTTAAAGTATTAATACTTTTACTAATATTAATGCTCTTATTTTGGAATATAAGTGTTAGATTATGGAGTATTTTTTATCATTGCATGACATCTTTAGTATTTACTATTACAAATGATATATGAATTAATATATTTTCAAATAATTATTTGGAATCTCTTTTAATGAATTGTCAGTAAATTGCTTACTAGAAATTCTTGTATTGTTATCAAATTTTTCATACTTTCTGTATTTGAATTCTTCCCAGTAATGTGAACAATATTCAAGAATCGTTAAGTCATCTTAAAACAATGTTACTGAAAGAAATTAAAACTGCAATTCATTGTTTGTTGCTGTGGACAAATTCCATTTGTGATTGGAATGAATTTGTGCTTAGCTAGTTTTCTGTACATACATTTCTTTGCATTTTTTATGGAAAATGCATATTTGTTATTCTTAAGGATAGTAGTATGGCAGACGTAAATCCGTTTAGGAGTGACCTGACTGTTTCTGAATACAATGAATGGTATATAAATGCATATTTCCTTTTGAATATTGAGATTTTTGTATTTGTTAGTGAACTGATGTGCTTAGTATCTTGTATAGATATATTCTGTACTAAAAGCTTATTGATACCAATAATATCAAATCATGTTTTGACTTGATAGGGTCATGCACAATTTCTTTGATTACTTTTAGTTGGTGCATGAATTGGTACAAGACTTTATGCTTAACGACAATAACTTTAAAATGATTTATGTGTAGAATCTTTTATTTTAGCTCACCCAGTCAATATTACATTCAATTTCCATTTTTCAACATTATTGTACGACTTGGTAATCGGGAGCGAAAATCTTGTGATCAAATGAAATCGTGTGATGTGGAAAGTAGCTCTTGGAATGGTATGTAATGGATTAAGACTGGTAGATAATATGTAATAAATGTTCAGTGTAAAGATGACTTTTCTAATTATGAATTGTACTAAATTCTAGTGTCTGTAACTGCTGTTTAATAACTTGTGGTTCTGTATGGTTGTTAATCTTGATCATAAAACTTCCAATTTATGAAATCTTAAAATGGGAGATTTTAATTTATTGTGGTATATCTATATCTTTTGTTTGCATTGGACAAATAAACTACCAGTATTTTGTGTAAATATGTTGTAACATTGTATTGTAATTTATCTACATAGTGTTCAATTCTATTTAAAGATTGTGCTCCTTATGGATAATAGATTGTTCGTGAACATGATAGACCATATTCAGAAACACAATACATAAAAATAGCAATATTTGCTTTATTTTAAAATTACGATTGATGTGCAATATTTATGATCTGTGTGACGGTAAGTTAGCAAATTGCATTTGACGAAAACACATGTAGATCATTATCAGCTGATGTAGATGATTGTTAATATAATTTTAATAAAAATTAAACAATTGCTATTATATTTGGCTTGTACCATATCGGTTGGCAGATATGCTGGTCAATAAAATGTTTGCACATTTTGTATATTTATGGTCTTTTTTATTACTGAAAGTATCAAATATTTTAAGATCTGGTTCTTTGTACTATAATACTAGTCTAGGTTTTGATCGGTTATTTTGTTCACAACATGCATTTATAATCCTTGGCAAATATATATCCTCCGATATATTCAACAATTTTTACACAATGTTATTTAACCTTGAACGAGGACATTATTTCAGGCCTGGTGCATAAATTGTGTCCATGTTTTTAATATGTAGGTTAGATATGACTGTCATTTGCCATAGCTATATTGAAGTTTTTACTAGTAGACTGCTGGTAGAAATTTTAAACTGTTGGCCAATGATCAAAATATGAATTGTCTTTATAGTCTAAAGTTCTAATTTTACTTTCAACAGAATGCATAGGTTCTTTACAAACGATACATAATAGTGAAGATAATATATATGCATGCCTGCTAGGTCACCTAAATGATTTTAAAATTGCAAAATATTATTTTAATCTATCCAAAAAAAATAACCATGAAAATTAACCGTTTAAATAATGTTATATAGACACCATGCCATTTGATTATATAAGCTTTGTTATTAGTCCTTGGTGAAATAATATGTTGAAGGATAAGGACCAAAACGGTATTGTCATGAGCACTTCACCTGGTTATAAAATACAGATTGAATGAAATGAACAAGCTTCTTTGAAGTTTTTTTTTTTTTAACTTCATATCAATCCAATTGAACAAACATTGAATCAAATTATACCGTATATTGAGGCTTACATAATCTTCACTTATTTCAAACATTCATGCTTTACATAATCATATATGACTAATGAACCATGTCTCAATTGAATAATATTTACAAATAAAAACAAATCACTAACTTCCTTCATAACGAGAAAAATATTGCAATAACAGATGTAGCTCCTTTACCTCCCTATATAATCATCTTTCCTGATAATAACCATCAAATCCAAGACAATATCACAAATTGCCGCTTAATAGCCACGGGCTATTATTCGATTACCAACTGTGTGTTTGAAGTACTCAAGAATTATTGGAGAGCACCTATAAAATCATAAAATACAACACTGCACCAATAAGATGACTGTCCCAAACAATTTAACCTATTAAACGGACCTCCCAATATTGTATTTCACACTTAAATATTTGGATGGAAGCATATGTTCCAAGAACACTTTCACAGAACAGACATTTTCCGCTTGATTTCAAGATATACATACATCTCCTTAAAATACTTAGTAATGCAATGCTTACACATTAAAGTTATTGATTAATAAGTTTTATATATCACATAACAAATAAAAGAACGGGCACTGGAAGGCATACGGATTGATACAACAAACCCTCTGAATAAGTTGATACTAATGTAATCAAGAGTATTTTGCAATAAAAATACACACATAAAATGAATATGCATATCATCTCATTCAAATTGAGAAAACTAAAAGGTTTGGGTGCACACATTGTCCAATCTCAACAAATTTAAATATTTGTACAGAATCCAATTGCTCAAGAGTCATCCATGCCACCATTCTAATGCGAGTTCACCTTTCACCCCTTAATAACAGCTACAGGTCGTAGTTTGATGGCTTTTTTACTGATGCCGGCAGCGTGGCCTGAAATGTATCAACATTGAAAAAATAGTTAATCACCAAATCAAAAAGATCCATGGTATAACAGTAATGCACATGTATTGGTATTAAATTTTCGCACGAGTGATATCTTACTCATGATAATTGTTAAGCCCATTTGTGACGATTTTTCAAAGAGCAAAATAATAGGTTTGAACTAATTCACTGTATCTTTGCACAATACAAATCTAAACTAAGAAATATATACATGTATAGGTAATGTTCATGGTATAGTAAGTGATATTTTCTCTTCCATACTCACATGTATCGACTACATCTGTGACGTTCTTGTATGACTCTGGTGCTTCTTCCATCACTAGTTTTGGGGAAGCGACACGGATTGAGATTCCTTTTTGTTCGAGGGCAGCTAAAACATCATTGTAGTCCAAATTCCTTCTTGATTTCGCTCTGGACCAAGCTCTTCCCTGAAGATTACAATCAGAACAATTACCATCACTTTTGAATTCATACTACCAAAGTTACACAACATACACACTTCATTTAAGGCTTCTGAAAATGTTATGTACATGTATATCTACACTTCCAATAATTTCATAGAGCAGCTACCGGATAATGATTATAGGGATTTTATGCCAAAAATTAAACACTATAATAACATAATGCAATCAGCAACCTTCCACAATGAATACATTGCATGCAGAATCATATTAAACAGTCCAGAATGATAAGTGAGTGATGCTATCACTGCTGCGAGCTTCATAAGCATCTTATCAATGACCTTTTGCTTGTTGTTATGTATAGTGTCCCAGTACTTAGTGATAAATTAACACATATTGAAAAAGGTGATTCATGATCATAGTCTCCAGTTCATAAAAATTCATAGTTCCTGATTAACTTTAAATAAATCTAGGTAACATTCATTTATAAACACAAACAGTAGTTTGATTAAAATGCCTTTTTTCAGGAAAAAGGATAAAAATGAAGGGGATAAAGAGGAAAAGAAGGCAAGGTATACATCATGTTTAATACTACAGTATCAATAAAATCCTACGTAATTTATTAGGGCAGTCTCTAAGTTTTCCTAAATTTGACAATGTGATCTGGCTGCCCTGTCTACCTTGCTAACATTTCTGCCATATCTTTCTATTACTGGGGTCTTTTTGACCCATACTAAGCCACGTACAATTCTTTTCATGACTATGCGGATAATGCCTAATGTATGTTTTGGTCTTCCATTCCTTTCTTGCTTTACTGATACAGCTACAGCCACAGCGGCACATTCTACAAGGTCTAAGCATTTTCAGATGGCTTTACCACATTATCTAGGCGTGTGATATACATGTACAACTTCTCTAAAACTCTGTCCAACCTGACATCGTTAGGTTTCACACGACACATCCACTAAATCATGGATCTGGTATTCTTCTCAAGCGATTTACAGAGCTGGATGCTGCTGCCTATGTCTCGGAACTATGAAGCATCGCACTATGCACACAAATGGAGTACACTGAGCCTGCCTCCCAATGATTTAGGTTGGTGAGTGGCATGAGGCTTGCCAAATTTTCCCCCTAAGCAGTCATGCGGCAAGACCGATTAATGAGATAATTTCGTCCTCTAGCATCAGATAATTCCAGCCACTTCAGTTTCCCTCACTAGAAAACATATCATCTGAATAGCAGAACTCTGTCACCATCTCTAACTTATCTTCACGCCTATTCAATGAATAAAGCTGATCAACCGATTTCAGTGGCTATCCTAAACAAGGTGGCAGCTACCCAAAACAAGCCGCTCCTGAAGAAGAAGTGAAGCAGGCCCCGATTGATCCTCCCCCAGCGGAAAACCCCGAGTTAGCAGAGACTCAGCAGGGAGCTTCAGCACCTCCACCATACAGTCCACCAGGAACATATGGGTAGGTAATAGCAGACATCCAGAGACCACTAGATGAGGTAAAATAGACATACCACCACAGAAATCTACACGCCAGTAATGTATCAGCGTGTAATAAACAAGATTTAGATAATCTAATGATCGCAAATCTGAATATCTAACTCATTACATTAAATGTGATTAATTGTTATGGTCTATCTTATTTTCAACAAGAGCACCACCACCCCAGCAGCCCTATGGGTACCCACCACCTCCACAGGGAATGTATCCCCCTCCAGGACAGTATCCACCACCAGGACAGTATCCACCACCAGGACAGTATCCACCACCAGGACAGTATCCACCACAGCAAGGCTACCCTCCCCAAGGACCTGCCTACTACCCACAAGGCTACTATCCTCCACCACCCCAGCAGCCACAGTTCCCCCAGCAACCAACCAACGTTGTTGTTCAAGGTAGCAAACACATGATCACATTCTCAACTGTGCACTCGGGTTTACTAATCAATCTCGTTCACTATTCGATAGACACATCATTAACGCTACCGACAAAAACTAATTGTGATTTCACAATCTCAACTGTAGGTTTACAGTTTGACTCTGGCGCGCGGTTTGACGGGGCGGCCAAGCCGTCGATTCCGCCGCCCCCTCCGGGGCACGCCCCCAATGCAGCCCAGATGGCGGCCGCCCAGGGCCACACAGTGCACATGCAGCAGCAGAAACAGGTGGACAATGCTTTGCTTTCCCGAGAACCACTTTCTTATGGCTATCACTATTACAAGGAATGAAATAACCAGTCCTGGTTATTTCATTCCTGCTATTACCATACTGGAAAATCCGTTTGATGTCCAATAGGCACCTCAGTTTTTGTTCTTGGTTTTTTGCATGATATATATAGTCAAATGGAAGCTTAGGGTTGTAAAACCTGTCTTCAGCAATGTCTATCGTTGGTAGAAATATGCTTGCTAAAAAGATGTGAGAGAGCGGTTTGAAAATGTTGTTTTTTGTATGTTTGTGAATCAATACGCCCAGAATAAAGCTGAACTGCTGCATACAAAATAAGTAGAATAGTGAAATCATTCAACACATTAAAAAGCTTCAAGTTTTGCAAGCTTCAGTTTTATAAGGTGAACAGTGCAGCACTTGCATCTTATATTTGAATAACAGTATCGTAAAAGGCACTAAATAGCAAAACTAATATTTAATGCATTATACAGAAGCATTCTAACTTCTTATTATTTCTTATTATTATTCTCATCTTTCTTTATCTGTTTATTGCTAACAGGGGCTATGGACTGATGGCGGCAAAGGTGGAATCACACTGATGTAAACAACAAACAACAGAAATGAAGAAATTGAAACATTATGGACAAATTCTACCTTTTCTGAGAAAATATTCAATAGTTAATTTGCTCCTTGATGACAAAAAAAAAAAAATTTTTTTTTTCAATAATCTATCATCTGATGATAGTAAACTATTACTATACAATATATGTATTACGACTATCAATATAATCGGCAGTAATTCTTGTCTAATGAAAATATTTGTATCTTTGAGCATCCTGTGATGGCTAGAATTATTGATATACAATGTATATTATACATGGTTTTTCGTAGCCAAAGTGCTCCCAAGAGGTACCACTGAATATCGCATGGAAATAGTATAAAAAATGCAATCATAACCAACACCAGAGTTTGATTAGTCACCATGTGACACATTTTGCTTATACATGTACTGTGCTTTATCATTCACATGAATAAAGAAGTAGAATATAGATGACACCTGTCTTGATAGCGCTTAACCCATAGAGACCTCCAAAGCTGGTTTGCAAAAAGAGTTTCAAATAGCAATATAGCAAACCCCTCATTTTTCAAATATTAGCTGATAAAGAATTAATAGATGGAAGATAATGTAATTATGTTAGCATTATTCTGTTTTATCCTTATGTTGAAAAAACAATGTTCTCTACTAAACGACAAAATGTATCCTTACTGAAATGTATCTTTAAATTTTTCAACAGTCATAAAGAATGGGGCTAAATAATTACCAACACCTATTTCCTACAGTTAATTATCATCAAGCAATAACCCTCATTTTAAAAATCATGAAAAATATAAAGAAGTGCATGTAACAAGCCCTCCTGCATGATACCATGCCCATCGCTAAATTTGGAAAAGAGATGTAAAATTGATGATGTGCGTGAAAAGGGAAAATAGCATGTTTTACTAAATAGATATATTTCTTGATTTTGTGATAAATCTATTAAAACTTACTGTCTGAATATTTTCAGACATTTTCAATGTCCATCTTCCGAGACTTCATTTTTCTGTCACCAGATGGCAGCACGTGACAGTAAAAGTGACAGTAAAGTGCTGCCATCTGGTGACAGAAAAAAGAAGTCTCAGAAGATGGACATTGAAAATGTCCGAAAACATTCAGACACAGTAAGTTTTAATGGATTTATCCCAAAATCAAGAAATATATCTAAAAAAAAGAAATCCAATGAATCTTTTTCCAAATTCAAAGCGTGTGTTACTCACTGCTCCGTGGCATGTGGACCCGAAGGTGTCGACCATGCCCTGCTCGGTGCCCGTCAGCACGTAGCTGCAGGTGCCCATCGTGCCCCCGATCAGCACCGGCTGACCTGTCAACTGCAAAACGCAGACGTGAAAATGTATCAATTTTATGAGCCATGTCAGTATAGTACACGATTGACATATGAGAACTCGAAACAAGCACATGCATATGTACATTTGTCTAGTCTTAGTTAATTTTAGCTAATTTTTGAACAAATCTACACCTGGCCTGTATACAAAGTGAGAAGTTTACAATACAATGTAGTAAATACAAGGAGATAAGTGCTTACTTAATAATCCTGCTGATTGCAATATTTGTATTGTCAAGGAAATATATTGAAACTAAAAATATCTGATAGCATATTATTTTTCAATATTTCTACATTTATAATGAGAAATTTTTCCAGTGTTTTTACACTGGCTAAGACCCCATTAATTGCGACATACCAACCATACTTCTTTCCAGTTTGTTACCCAGCTACAGGTCGCATTGTTGGTGCTAAGATGCTCAAATTTGACATGTCGGTTGGTGAAATGGTGACCACAAGAACTGAATTTCACATGGGCCCAAGTGGTCCATATTTGGGTCCATTTCGGGTCATTATTTGGTCCATTTCTTACTGTTACAAAAACACGGGTTTGTCGCTGCTGGTGCCGCTTTTCATTTTTAAAAAGGCAGAAACAAGAGGCAAAATGGCATAAACCTATAGGAACTAATGGAGTGCTAAAAAATCGCTAACGAGATTGTTGTTCATACCTGATAGTCGACGGAATAAGCGGGTGATGCGGCGGGAAGGCGCGCGTGGAGCCTTTACGGTGAACCAGCAATGTCTTCTGCTTCCCATCCACAAAGTGCTCCTCCACCTGCACGTGGACAAGTTTATTCAGTCTGCCACATTGATCAATAAATTCCAAATAATACAGAAATGCTATCGCTATAATCAATTCTGAAGTGTCGTAAAACAACTGGAATTTCATAACTGAATGGCTAGATAATAAGATCCATAGTATTAAAAAAAAAAACATTTTATACAAAAAAAAAATACTTTTTGATCCGTCTTCCACAGAGAATATAATTGCAAACACGATTAACAGCGTTCACATTCCATATAATAAACAAGAAGTGTTTAGATTGGGCTCAACCTCCTACCTTGGCGATGTTGTGTGACACATCGTATATGACGTGCATATCAAGGTCATCTGGCGTTGAGTTGAACATCTTGGCAAAGGACTGAAAAAAAAGTTTACTCAAGTCACGCACTGACAATGATTATGTCAGTCACCCACACCACTTGTTAAAATTACGTAAAATGGAAAACAACATAATCTCAATATTTAACATCAT
>CM032663.1:12516513-12540738 GCA_019095985.1 Streblospio benedicti
GCCATGCCCTTCAGGTAGTCCTGCCCCTCCTGCAGCGGTGAATGGAATGCATGTATTTATCATAGCCCCTTGTTAAAACAATATGAAAGAGGGCTTACAAAGATGGGCATATGACGTCTATAATAATCCTACAGGAATCAAAATACATTTGTATATAAATTAAATAGCATTCCTTAGGATAAATACAACACATATATGAAGGCTCTTTTTCATCTTCTTTCTTGGGTGGATTAGAAACAAGGCAATAATGAATAATGAATAAGATACAATAACTCCAAAGTACCTGGCTGTTGATTTTGGCACAAGCGAGCTGACGATCATTCACCTCGATCTTGTCACGCTTCATCGCCTTCTCCATGGCAACGAGGGCATCTGAAGAACCAATTGCTCCTTGTTAGCTTTTATGTAATTGTAAAGTTAACAATTTGAGTAAGATTATATTCAAATACCATGGCCCACTGGAAAGAAGCATGTGCATCCAACAATTTACAATTTCAACCGATCATCCATTTCACATTAACCAATCACAAGGCGACACATACATTAACCAATCAGAAGAGGCGACACATACATTAACCAAGCAGAAGAGGCAACACATACATTAACCAATCAGAAGAGGCGACACATACATCAACAAAATCAAAAGAGACGACACATACCAGTGGCCACCTGGTGCCCGAGGCCGCGACTGCCACAGTGGATCATCACACACACCTGCCCCTTCTGCTCGATCCCCATCTTTTGGCGCCGCAAAGTCGTTGAAGATCTCATCCACAACCTGGATCTCTGCATAGTGGTTGCCAGCACCCAACGTCCCCAGCTGGACATAGGCAAAAATCATCTGACATTAATACCGTATACGACCATCCAAGTGCTCACCCTCGTGTAACAGCCTTCCTCCCTCTTTTTCTTAAATGTCCTGAAGAATTATGTAGTAACTGCACTCTTGTGTAACAGCCCACCCCCCAGTTTGAGAAAATTTCAATCTAACGGCCCTGGGCGCTTGGATGGTCCTACACGGTACTATACTAATATTAGCATTATTGTGAATAATTGCTAATATATAACGTCACACTATAGGCTCAGGAAAAATTCTAACAGTTCCATCGATCTCAACTATACAAGAAAAACAACAACAAAAAACATCTTCCCTCTAAAATAACAGAAATTTTTCTCTGTTGCATCAGTTAAAATAATTGAGTAGATAGATTTAGGTAGATGCTTGTTTAAAATTTGATTTTAAATTTTCTAATTTTCTAATTCATTAATTTTGCAATATTTCGTCTTGTACAGGCTTCAAGTCAGTATACAATAGAAACATATCAAAATGATTCATAACAAATAAGTTAACCAAGCAGACACACAAAGAGAAACATTATACTCATCTTCCCTCTATCCTACAAAACAGTGGTCAATAAACTACAATATAATTTAACATCCAGCTTATTTATAATGCCACAATATAGGCTCAGGAAGAATTCTAACACTTTCATCGATCACAACTATACAAGAAAAACAACAAAACCATCTTGCCTTTAACCTACAGAACAGTGAATCATCTTGAGTTATACTCGTATTTTTGAACCAATATATTGAAACTCATCTGAAACTTTCGGCCATCTTCACATGGCCTTTTTTCCCACAGGAAAAGGCCATGTGAAGATGGCCGAAAGCTTCAGGTGAGCTTCAAAATATTGGTTCAAAAGTACAAGTATAACTCAAGATGAGAATATCCAACATACAGAACAGCGCTTTTACCTGCGGGAGTCCGCGTTTCTTGGCCCGCATGGACACCTTGGAGGGGTCGGCCTGCAGCATGCGGCCGTACTCCTCACAGTGCTCCTTGTCCTCCGCCCAGATGTAGCCCTCACGCAGCGACCAGTCCATGCCCATCTCCAGGGCCTCCTCCAGGTCTCTGATGAACAAGACACGTTTTTCACATGGAAAAGAGCAGGGTCACGGATAAGTACCCATCCTATCGTCCGTGATGGGTATCTTTGTTGTCAGGATGGGTAAAACTTTTGAGTTACTTGTCCTACGGACAGAGTATTCTCAGTTACCCCAGACATCTGTTTTAATTGTATTTACATGATGTTTGCTGATTTGGACGTGTAAATCTTAGTTAGGGCGGGTTTATTTTTCAAGATACTCGTCCTATGGACAAGCAGGATTTTTCTCCTATTCGTGGCCCAGCATAGAGTAAAAATATGTTCTAGAGTGGCCATGGCAGGCATGGCAGATCGCAAGATCTATATATTTTCCATATTGACTTATACTATGGTGATATATTTTAGTTATATGTGGCATATGAAGGTAGGCTGTGTTTAGGGGACCGTAATTATTTTCTTTGTTTGACAAATTTTTTTTCTGAAATTTTTTCCATACGGTCGGAAAAAATAAAAAAAAGGTCATGGTCTCATAACGGTTAGTCGGCATACAAAATTAAAAAATATGGTAGTTTTTTGTTGATACAGAAGCAAGACAAAAAATTTAAAAAATCAAACCACCTATCTTTCATCTGTGCCGAGTATGCATATCGTTTCATTAGAAACACTAACTATTCGACGTCCACATTTGATCAGTAGTTTCCCAATCGCCTATGTTGTAACCCAGAATAAAAAATATAATTAAATGAGGCATGGGAGATGAATAATTTAAGTTTTCCAAAGAAAATATAACAACTTCAACATTGCCATGACAGATGCCTTACCAGATGCAAAAAATACCATGTCGATGAGCTAACATGTTATGATTTTGACACCTTGTGGAATCAGGTTCACCGGCCGATATCGTTATAAAAAGCTGATTCATCGGCGCATCTGTCAAACAAAGAATATAATTACAGTCCCCTTAATCACACAAATATGTCGTTTTAATGTGTGTGTGGTTTTTTGAACATGCACAAGTTTTGTTCGCACTCACTTATTTAAGAAAATACTTGGGATTGTATTAGGTGGAATATGTGCTAAATTCACTACGATAATAACAATAACATGCACAGTTGCACACTATGGCTTACTTTGCCTGCATGGGAATGATGCCCTTTGATCCAACACCTACAGGAATGTGGTCAAACATGCTCTGCGCTAACTGCTCTTTCAATGGAAGAATGTCCTACAAAAAGATATGACCATGATTATGTCGAACACTCTACACTTTTCTCTTTTTTAAAAGTAAAATGTATCTAGGAAGTAAAAAGAATAAAGTCTGTATGGTATACAAAATAAACATGAGCTATCAATATCATAAAAACATAATATAGACTAAATGAAATGTTAAATTATGTTAATAATTAAATGTTACAAATTTTTAAAGCACTAAACCTACTTCACACATTTTCATCTGATACTAGCCTTTGTCAATTTAAATTAAATAATAAATATCATAGCCTTGAGAAAGGCTAATCTGATAGCAACCTTTTCTGTAAGATTTGTCCTCAGCAGACGGACCCCACAGTTGATGTCGAAGCCCACTCCGCCAGGTGACACCACAGCATCGGGGTTAGACATGTCAAACGCAGCCATGTTGCCTGCAAGACATTGAGAAAAACTTTCATTTAACTTTTCATAATTTTAAATAGAATGCAAAGACCTTATAACATTGTGAACAGAAAAGAAAAAAAATGCAAAAAACATATTTGCACATCACCCATGTCAAGACAAGTAAATTTGTATCAATTGATTTGTATATATATATTTTTTCTAAAACCTTTTACTGCGAGTTGGTCAAAACTGTGGTTTATTACACAGAGGGAGAACCCTGCCTACCTTGCAAAGATCCATTCGTTAAGTATCAATTGCTCTTACCAATTGCGAATCCATAACCAGAATGTACATCAGGAAGGCCAACAGATTTCCCTACAATCCCTGGTAACGCAGCAACATTTGCAATCTGCTTCACACCAGGCAGAAAACCCCCATAGCCACCTGAAATATATGCAGAATAGTTTGCATTTCTCTAAACAAACAAAAACATTCAAACATACTGTATGATTGGGTTAGCATATTAACATGTCTACAAAAATAATTAAATAATTATAATTAAACATATAAAGTTGACTGCATCAGAGATGTGTTCTGGCAGATAGAAAGATATTTCTTCTCTCCACAGCAGAGAAAATGGGGAGAATTTTAAGTCACTTATGATCAGTTTAATATTTTGATTTTTAATCTAAAGAGGTATGAATTATACTTGTACATTTTAACAGAACTGCATATTGTGGGAACTTTTGAATCAAAATATTTCTTACCTGCACGACATGACTGTTTCAACTCATCAAACATCAAACGCTCCAAATGATCATTGATGTAGAAAATTCCTTCTACCTACAATCCAATCATGCTGTTTATGGTTCATACACTCAATATTTTTTTTCAAAGACAAAAAATCAATGATTTATAATTTTGCGTGAGATTTTTATGTATAAACATTTTGCACTTACTTTCATGTTTGGAACAAATCCTTTTTTAATCAACCAAGCATTAGCGGATACTTTTTCTAAGTAATTCAGTTCTTCATTATAAGTACGAGGCATTTTGCTTGATTAATTCACCTTCTCGTCTTTGTAAAGCTAATTGAAAAACAAAGATAGACTTAGACGAACAATTCCAAAAAGTCC
The DNA here is from genome assembly GCA_019095985.1 of Streblospio benedicti. Classification (NCBI taxonomy): domain Eukaryota; kingdom Metazoa; phylum Annelida; class Polychaeta; order Spionida; family Spionidae; genus Streblospio; species Streblospio benedicti. Next base: position 12,521,132 of record CM032663.1, read on the forward strand.
ACCGGCCAAAATGATGGACATGGGATTCAATTATCATTTGTACACTTTGTCAATAATGCAACAAAATAGGACGTTTCAGACAAGATTTTAACTACTAGAATGTTAAACAGAATCTGATTGAACTTTATTCCGTTACTGTGGTTTTAAACATTTTTTTCCAATCAAACATCATAAAAATGTTAACATAATTAATAATTAAAATCATTAATTATTAATTAAAACCACATTATTGGAATAACTTTCAATCACATGTTTCCGTTCAGTAGTCTAGTTCATAGGGGCAATATTTATAGACTAAAATATAAGCTAAACACTGAGGACCTCCTCCACAAAGTACGTAGTACGACTCGTACTTCGTACTTCGTGGAGCAGTTCCTCAGTGTTTAGCTTATATTTCGGTCTATAAATTGCCCCTGTGGTCTAGTTCTGCAGGATTAAATCGGAAATTATAGTAACTACTTGTAGGGATTATGAAACTTTTATATTAGTTAGAAGATTTCTAGACATACTTTGACATACTTTTAGTATACAGTCTTCATTACAGACAATTTATATTAAAATTTCATTCAAAATGTACATTGGTGATCTAGCGATATTTAACGATTTCTAGGCACTATAGCATTCAGTGGAAAACAATGTACCTTCAAAAATGCAGGGAAATTAAACTTGGTGAATAGACTGAGATGGTTACGAAATAATGTATCAAATTTGACAGGTTGCATATTAAAATCCAAGATGGCAGCGCCCATGAAACACGGTGCCGGCCAATATAGTTTCATTTAACAACGAAAATCACAGATTTTTGTATTCTTTTAGAGCATACTACTTGTAAAATATATTACTGCATATATCACGATAATGTCCAATACAAACTTACGCTGACTTAAAGCAGGTATTGAAGTTTAACGAAATTGCCCAATCTGCAATATTTTTCTGTCTCGTGTTCAATGGAAACTTAGCGCGAACAAATATTTTCGCGTTCGATGCCAGTTACTCATAGAGTGCGTTATGGACTGGATTTACGTATATCGTATGAATTTACGAAGATCGTATCCGTCTTTACGCTAAACGTTGCTTCCATACATTCAAGAAGAGAGACAGGGCTAAATCATGAAGTTGTCACCCATTGTGGTGGTCTATTTGTATATTTAAAGACAGGATTATACATTATATACAAAAACATCGAAGCTTTATGAGATAAGTTGGTAATTAAGCCGGGTAAGTTTTAAAATTCTACGCATTATGATTGTTTGAAAATGTATTGCGGATTCCGTAATCTGAAAATATATTGATGATTCCGTGGTCCTCGATTTTTATTTGAATAATCAAATAGCATGTACTGCGTTTATATGCCATTTTTAAATTTTATTGTCATTTTTTCTTCAGTCAAGTATTGAATGGACATTAATTTTCCTGAAGCTTGTAAATAGAGCCAGGTCTCCAACATTTTGATTATCATATTTGAGCTGAACCAAAAAATTGACAACTTGAATAGCACTCACTGGAAAAGGCATATACTCATAAGAAATCAACTCGCTTTATGATAAAGTTTATAATAAGTTTGGAGTGTTAAACAAATAAAATGGCTTGTAGAAATTACCCAGTATATCGCGAAATCCAAGGTTTTTTGGCTGAAAATCATGAACGAGAACGTGAAGCCAGAGTTGATTTTTTCATACGCAATAAAGATGGAAACATTCGAGGTCTGACTAGTACAGAGATCGGTGCAGCTGTGCCCTATCGAAGACCTCGAGGAATTTCTGATGGCATGCCCAGTATCAACCCGATGAAGTTTGCAAAGGATATGATTAGAAAGCAGGAAGCGAGGCATGACCAAATCCGAAAGGAAGTTGCAAAATATGAAACTAAAATTGAAATGTATCCCCCTCCAATACATTTGAAGAAGAAACTCTACAATGGTGTTAGTCAGCAAGAGGAGGGCAGGTATGTGTACTTGAAAGAGAGAAAGCAAGAGAAACCAGAATCTAAATTTACTTTCCCATTTTTGGCATCATGGGAGTATGGATGGAAAATTCACGGCTACGATAAGAGACCTCCGCATGCCAGATGCAGTGTGGTCAGCGACAATTTTTACTCCAGAACAACAATCCCGGGCATGACTCTTCCAACTAGAGGCGTTGACTTGGAAGATTCAAGGGCATACATATCCTAAATGAGAAATGATTGACATTGTATATACAACTTTTTAGTTTAGAGACTGTTACTTTTTAAGCGCTTGCAATGAATATTTTTTGTTTGTTATAACTGTGCGAATGTGCCATTATATGGTCGGTAATTTTTGCACATATGCATTGGTATACTAGTAATTCTTTTGGTGACTTCGTCATACTTTCTTCCTTTCTTCAGATTAAAGTGATGTTTTTAACCTATTATTTAATTTATGTTGATCTTTGATATTGTATATTAAGTTGATGATGTTAATATTGACTAATTGTATCAAATCAAACAAGTTACATATAATTCTTGATTTATATTTCTTTTAACTTAGGAGATCAAATCATATTTTCAATCAGATGAAAACGCACTTTTCATAAAAGACCGTTTTTATATTGTGTGCGTACAAAAGCATGATCAAAAACAATAAAATAAAGTTTCTTTTCAAAATTGTTGTCATTTGTGCAATACAAAATTTAATTATATGTACTTTACATATTAGATATATTTGATGCGTAGTTTTTCTAAAATTGTGTGTGAATGACAAACATATAGTGGTCTCTAACTGAATGGTAATTGACAGCAAGCCTTTAGTATACTGATAAAATTGTACGTGTGAAAAGGCAACACTTGACTATCTGAACTGTAAAATTCAGTGAAAAACTGTACAGTAGCCTATAATTCGAATCACAATCCAAAAGTTGTGGGTTTACGGTAGTAGCGCCGTGATTGGCTATTGTGCGGATCAAATAAAATCCACCTCTCTGTGTATTTAGGATCCTGCTGAAGTGACGTTTCAAGTTCAAATGGTCAATCCACTTCTGAATGAATGGAAATTATTATTTATGGTTGACGGTAATTGTTTGCGTTTATCTGATGTTAAATATAAGAAATGAATGCACTATTGTGAAATATGCATTTAGTTTGAAAATAAGAAACATAAAATTAGGCATAATTAAAACATACACGATCAGTGATCAAGCCTTTGCAAAATTCGCATATATTCAACATTACAGAGCAAACACCACTCCCTGTGTGTTTAACATTACTATCACAATGAAAGATATGTCTTAGAGAGTGTCAACAAAAGTATTAAACCATATACAATTTACACGATACCCACTTACAAAGTGAACGTGTTGGATATAAAAGCCTACAACAGCCTTTGTACTTTCTACCAATCAGAAACAACACAACTGATTAACACAATAGTTTACACAGTGCCAATCCATTGGAAACACTGTAATTTTCAGCAGGTAACTGTTTATGCAGACTCCATTGATGTGCCCCAGCCGTATTCACGCTTCAACCAACACAATATTCTATCACCGAATCCGAGAAAATTATACTGGTCACGGTCCATTGACTTTGCCCGGAACTTGATAGAAGTTGCAGTTCGGATTTGTATAATTTGTGCGTCCTGCTAATTTGGAGTGGTCATTGTGATTAGGCTTTGTTCTAATGCAAAAGCTTCACCGGACACCTAAATCAAAACATCGTTCTTTGTCCACTTCTAAACGTGTCTTTGTTTTTTCATAAGATTTGATAGATGTAAAGAAGACTTTTTTTCAACTAGTCAGTCATGTCCCAAACACTGATGGTGCTTCATGCGACTTGGACGATATCAAGGAGTTTAGATATATCATTTATTTCTGCCAACCAATCCTTTGAAAGGTATGCAAAACTACATTCCCTCGTGGTTCATTTTCAATCAAAAGATAACAAAGACGAAGAAACAAACATGGTAGCGCATTTGCCGCCTTTTCCAAACACAACACAGCAGAAAATGTCTTGTGCTTGCAGATGAAGCCTTTACAGTGTCCGTGTAATACAGGTGTCCGGAAAAGAGATATTCATAACTTTGTATATGATGCAAAGGGAAAATGGGAAACTACAGTGTATAGTGTCTATTCAGTGTCCAACCATGCAAGGGGGTGTGGGTGGGGGGACTGAGAGGACTGTACTCAGATGTCATCAATATTTAGGATGGTAACTATTTTGAGGTGACCACATATTTTGCCCAAGTATCTATACGAAAAACATTAACAGAAAACGCCAAATTACCAGAAAACCCTGGCAGGGGCTTCTGTATTTTCACACACATCTGTGCGCCCCCCCCCCCCCCGCGCCCATCTGTCGTGGGTCTTGAAAAAGGTCAGCCCCACTTTGAGCCACAGCCGAGGGCACCACTAACCCTTAATTGAACACGTACTGAATGTCTACCTAAGACACGTGACCTTAAAAGATAGTCGTACATGTGGAAAAGTTTCACTGCAATTGCACGTATTGTAGGTATACATTCCCGTATTCATACATACATGGTCATATGTACTACCAGTGTGGGCACGTATACACACTCAGGCTGAAATCACAGTCATTGATTTCAATCAAACCGAGAGAAATTTTCAAAGGACTTAAATTAGCATACTCCCTTTTTAAACATCAACCAGCCTCATCATAGGCAGATCCAGAGGGGGGCGCAGGGGGCGGCCCTCCCCCCTTTTCCCACCAAAATACTTCATTTTCATAGGGTTTTCATGAAATCACTTAAGTGCGCGCCCTGCCTACCCTTTTTCCTTAAATGCGCCCCCTTTTCCATAAACCCGGATCTGCCATTTTGCATACAAATTACAAGAGTAGTAAACCCATTAATTAAGCTATAACAAATACTAAACACAGTGTGTGTGGGCTCTAACAGCATTGCATCTGTATTAAATCTTGATTTGCACAAAAACCACAAAAAAGAACAGAAAAATCATATGTACCACATTTCATGAGACATGCCCATATTGCGTGCTGGACTTGCGTGATGAAACCTGATCGATAATATAATCAGCTCAATGAGTAGAAACAATGGCTGAGTAGCTGGTATAACAGGTGGCTTAGCGCAATAATCCATAGGTGAGCAGCTTCGCTAATCACAGACGAGGTCCTAGTGCTGGCCGTATTGATTCTTTGGTGCTTGGACCATTAAATATGTGTTTGTTTGATGTAAGATTTCATGGAGTTATAGCTATTTGCGAGGTCTATGTGCTATCAATACGTTTGCAATTCTGCAATGAATGTCGTCATATAGTAATGTGGGTTTCAATTTGAGAGTCTCGTCGCTATGCATGATTGAAAGTTGAAGATTTTCTGCTACACGAAGTTCTTCTATGTACAGTAGAATCTCTCTATTAGGACCACCGTTGGGACCAGTGTTAGGTGGTCTCAATAGAGAGGTGGTCTCTTTATGGAGGCTTTTTTTGCTAGCTTTATGAAAGCTTGGGATCATGAACATGTTGTCTCATTATAGAGGTGGTCGCAATAGACAGGTGGTCTTAATAGGAGGTGCTACTGTATGCATTGCACGTGTGCGATGTCATTTGATTAGGTTTGATTAGATGCCCAACAAGGTCTCCTGGGGAAACATACCTGCACGGTGACAGGTAGGCATGGGAAGAATTGTCACTGTGGAGCTTCTTGGCTGGCATCAAAAGCAGGTGTTATAATATCAAATCTTGCTCACCCATAAAAAAACACATGCATGGTGGCATAGACACCTACGCCCGTTTCATTAGCTTGCACATGCATTATCTTGAAGGGGGTTCCCAGTTTGTTTTTTTCTTCGAGTAATTACGTTTTACAAGTGTGGTTGAAATAACGTTTGGTGACACCAGGACACCTTAATGAAAGCGCACAGAGAACCAAATGCAATCCCAATAACAATACTAGTTGTCATTTATGTTCAAACACATACATATACATGTATGTACCATCCGCACTAAAAAAAAAAAAAAAAAAAAAAAACAAAAAAAACAAAAACAAACAAACAACAACAAACTTTCCGCGTATTCTTGGCACTGGCAATCCAGGTTTGCAGAAAGTTAATGGGGGGGTGGGGGGTGGCACTTAAGGGATTTCATGGGTTTTGAATACGCGCGATCGATGGCGGACACACCAAAAACCTATGAAAATGAAGTATTTTGGTGGGAAAAAAGGGGGGGCAGGTTCACGCGCCCCATGTACCCCCCTCCCTGGATCTGCCTATGAATTCTATACAGTTGACAAAAAAATAGGTAACATCTATTCTATGACCGGAGACAGTGCGTGCAAGCACGTCCTTGGTGACAGCGGGGGAGATGAGTTGGCGAAGTGATTATGCGGCACAATACCTGCCAACGCACCTGCTAATGGCGCTTTTGTCGTCTGGGCGAGAGTGCTCATTCAGCAAGGTGTTTTCTACCTGTGTGTTTCTTGTAGGTGTGTGTCTTAATCTACTTTTGGGATTCACCCTTGCTTATTCTGCACGTTATAAATGTAAATGTGGTGGTTTGTAGTCGTGATCCAAGTTTTGCTCTTATGACTTTACATGTGTGTGTTGTCGAGCAATAAGTTTGTGTTTAAGCCTTTAAATGTATGTTTTAGTGATCTAAATACATATACATACATCTTTTTCATAAATTGCATAAAACATGTACTTATAGTATGCCGATCATTGGAACTCATTTGTATTGTGGTGGTTTAAAATCGCAATTTGCAAATATTGTTCTCGCGACTTTATATTTCAATTGTACACGAGGTCATTGGCACACTTGATCATTTCTCATATACTTGCAACGGCAGCACATTCAGCGCACAGTGCTAATCACTCACGTACAGTCTTTAGAGCCAATGATCTGTACCTAAATAACGTTTAGGTACCACAGAGCAGTGTGCAATTGGTTTAGGAATAAGTTTGCTCAACAATCAACAGCACCCAGACCAGGAATCGAACCCGCGATATTCTAGTTACAAGTCAAACTTCTTATCCCCTCTGTGACAGAATGAGCTTCGTTTATTCTAGCTTGTATATTTGTTGAAAATGTGTTTAACTAACAACCATATACACCTCCTTGCAAGAGAAACCTTGCAATATGCTCATCCGATAAACTCTTGTTGAATCGAGTTCGCCAATATCGTTTGCGCGCGTACTACTGTGCAAATAGGAAATATTAGCCCGGCCCGACAATCACTTCACACGCTCATTGACAAACATCTCTCTATCCCCGGATCAATGTCGACATCTCGGCTCCCGCTGTTTGCTTCGTGTCGCACTGTTTGCGCAATCACAGGTGCGCTGCTGTGCGCATGCTCGTGAAAGTCGTTTGGTGTCCCGGCGGGAATAATTAGCGGTTAATATCGACAGGACTGCGCGCACACACACAAAAAAACCGAGGGGTTTAGCACATAGTTTACGGTACAACATCTCGTTTGCAATATGACACTGTTATTGAGCAGATTTGTTTTTATGTAGTATGTGTTTCTCCTCGACCTTTTACTAGTATTGCTATGGGTTGTGACGTTGAAACGGGCTACAGCTTTAAAAGTTAACTTACAAACTGACAAAACCAAGAAGAAAAGAAAATAAACAAAAACAACTGAGAGAGAAAAAAAAGTATGTTCAATCTGTCAAACACCTTTAATCACTTCTTAGTAATTAGGCGTTGAACGATTAGGCTACAACACACAAAGCTTAAAACGCTTTAACACGCAAGGTGAATATTTAATCAACATTACAAACAATAATCTTACTAAACAGCGTGCATTGCGGTTATAATTGACTCAACGTCTAAAAGTTTCATATAACGGGTGCGAGTATTTAATGGAACACTTACGGAAAATAAAGGATTGCATATGAACAAACATTTCATGGACTGAGCCACAGTCTGGACAAACATGGACTAAAAGGATATTCATTGATCCCGCCGTGAGTTTTTTTTTCCGCAACAGCAAATCTCTCGATCCGGCAACATATATCTCTGGTACTTTAACGACGATTAACTATTTGCACACTGTATTTAAAAACACTCGATTGTTACCGTTCGAAGAATGCTTTCAAGTTCTATTATGCGTGTGCCAGATATGATCCCGTAAGTAGATCGACAAAGGCAGCATAAAACCAGCTGGTAACTAATGTAATGGGGTTGTTTAGTAATTACGAGTAACTCTACTCGTCAGTGACAGACTACAATGGAAGACTGATAACATCATCATGCAGTAAAACCTCCCATTAAGATCACCTCTATATAAGGACCACCTCTTTAAGGAGACGATTTCTCGCGGTCACAATCATTATAAGAGATCAAACTGAACCTCAAATATAAAGATCACCTCTGTATTGAGACCACTTGAGGCCAGCCCCGGTGGTCTCAATGGAGAGGTTCTAAAGTACAGCATAACTGTGTAGAATATATCTCAGGCCTGTCTGGCATGATTTCTAAACACCCAATAGAGTCCTGAAAACGTTTGATGACAATCTAATCTGTATGAATTGGGCTTATCTGTATGTAGACCTGTATGGATTGTCGCTACACTCTCTTCATAAATATAGATCTACCAGAGTGTGTATTAAAATAGTGGTTAATGTTGGATTTTTAATAGGATTTTGTTAACTATATTTTAGTATTCATATATTTATTTGTACTTACGGGTTTTTTTAAGTTTTTTTTAATTAAAGCGTTTCATACCTCCTCATTCCCTGTTATTTCCATTGAGTGACTATTTAAAAACGTGCAACTTTCGCGAGTATATCATGGCATAGAGAGGTTGTGAAAGTCCCAGCCAGGGAGAAATGCAAAAGGAGCCATTGGTTCTGTTCTACCTCTGCGTCCACCACGCCATACACCACTAAAAGAATATTTACGATGATATAGCACACGCAAAAAATTGTAGACACTGAGATGCATTGATTATCATGAATATGTGTACCAAAGAAGAAACTTTTGTGGACTACGTAACAGGTGGGGATACATGTAGGTGACATTCTTTATCTGTTGAAACTTGCAACACTCATCCACTTAAAATTGTGCAATGTGTGAACAGGTATCATCAGTAAAACATTACAGCAGACGGTTTATGCAAGCAGCATTCTGTGCGTACATAATCACAACTTATCAACTCACTCGTCCCGTGTATTTGACACTGAGCTGGTGAACAAATATGGCTGGATTGAGTGAAGTGCTGCCAAAGGATGTGTGCTGCAAGACTTGCTGGAGGAGTGATTCCATGACAACAAGATGATCAGAGATTAGTGAAAAAGTATGCACACGCTTTGTTAAAGATTTCTGGTGTGAAGTACACCTTTGAAAATTTGTTATGTACATGTAGTTCTGTTGCTGTCTGTGTGACCAAATACAGTAATGTTATGAGATAATACCTGTTGTAAAGATTTGTGGCATTGTTGTTAAAACATCATTTCATTTATAAATGTTCACTAATTCATACTTCACACTTCCATGAATTTATTTTGTTCATACCTACTGTGATTTTTTTCTCTTTGTTTGATTGTTGTTTTTCTTTCTTTTTTCCTTTTAAATTTGTTGAAATAGCCAATTAGAAATATTGTATTCAGCTACTTTTTTAAATGTAACCTCCACAACAAAGACCTTGAAGCAATTTTCAAATTGGTTTTCTTAAATATGTAATCATTTATAAAATGGCAAAATAAAACACGATTAAGACATATTGGTGTCATAAAAAGCTGGCTTTATATTAATTCATGTTTACATGGAATAAATATAGTGTGCCCATGTCATGTGGTAACTAATGAATTAATGGCTGACAAACATAAATCATGTTTACATAAATTGTTGACTATTTTTCTTGTGTGCCTCTTAGCCTATCATGTACTTTCTTATCTGTGAGAGTTTAGATTTGCGATATTGTTCTTGACATGCATACACATTGAACTATCGCAATTTCATTCTTACATTACATTTATTATAAAGCCTGAATTGTATTGAATGGGTGTGATTATATTTAAACATCAATCAGTTGATAACAAATTCTATCACAGCCAGTTTGTATAAAGTAAATCACTAAACATATGAATGTATAACCAAAATGAATTAGTCCTAAACTGGTTCACTCATGTCAGTTCTATATCAATTAATTAATTATAAATGTTTAACTCTGTATTATTATTATTTTACTCAGTGTTGCAATATCACAAAACAATGTACTGTGCCAATATTTTGTGAATGTTTGTTAAGGTAAAAACAAATTACCAAAATATATAGAAAAGGAAGACATGAAAAAATATTGACTTTTATTCTTTTATTTCAATCAATCGAGTCAAAATATAATAACTTTGACCAGATGATTTGAACACTGGAAACTGCATCAATGGGTTTTGAGAAAATGATAAATGAAAGACTCATTCAAAACTCTAAAACTGTTTTCAAACCGAATTGATGCAGTTGCCAGTGGAATTTAGATTTTCTCATAGTACACTCTGTCTGTTTTATCATTGCAAAAAGTACAAGATCTTTTCAATATCTCAATAAATACCTGCAATATCTCAAATAAGAAGGTGAACACAAATATAGAAAAAAAAACTTTTCTGGATGCATGTTGTTATTTCCTATTGATAGGCATAATAAATGTATCTAAAACAATTAGAAATAATGATTTTTTAAAAATATTTCCTGGCACCTAACAAAAAGAAGAATGGTAATCTAAGTGTCTAAGGTAATCAGTGAGAAAACGGTAATCATTTTTACACTTCAATCACAGGTTAAAAGACTCAACAAGTCTTATCAGTGGGATGAACGCTAATTGAGAGGTGCAATGTAAAAGGTTGCAATTCAACATTGATAAGTTTTAACGTTATGTTTATAAAACAAACATACAATCGTACTGTCACACAGCATCCATAAATGGACCTTTTCATAACTATAAATAAAATAAATTTTTCATTTTTTTTTCATGCAATCGTCAATTGATAACATCAATTTAGAGACTAAATGGAATATCATAATTCTTATGATATTGAATGCATGGGAAATAACTATATATTTAAAATGTACAAATATAATAAAATTTGAAATTGTAAAAATATTTAAGCAAAGTTGATAAAGCCTACAAAGGCAAATCTTTCGAGGGAGAAAAATACCTCAAGTACATTACAAAATAACAAGAAATAAATTCAATAAAGAAATAAAGTAAAAATATAAAGAATAAAAAATCTCATAAATTTGCTAAATTTCAATTCATTTTCTTTTTTAAAGATAGTACTATGAACCTATATAAACAAAACCTCACATTACTCTGCATTTTTTTGTATTTCCAGTCTTGATTTGTTCATAAAAAAAATGGTCCTCAAGAAAAGACGCATCTTTAATGAGCTTCATTCAACTTATTTAACTCATGCTCATTCATGTATGTCGATTGGTTTCGCAAACATGAAGCAGGAACATGTCTGGTATGAAACGTTTCTTCAATAATCCTTGTTCGTCCAAAGAGGGGCTTTTTGATCTCATGGATATTGATGATATCCTTCAATCCCCAGCCATGTTCCCAAGATGAAACAATATTGAAATTATACTTATCTTCTGGAATAGTTTGATGTCTTTTGCGAAGATATTGCTGGCGACCTTTGCCTTGCTTAGTAAAGCCATCATATAGCAGCAATCTGTCGCTTATACTGGGACGGTTCATATCTGGAAGCGATACATGACCCTTCGCATACAAATCGTCCAGCTGCTGGACACAAAGCTTTTCGAGATCATCCTCCAATCTGTAGATCCTTCTATTGTACGTTCTTGGCTTTATGTCTTTTATGTCCAATAGATGTTTAGTTGGTTTAGGAACCGCTGCAAAACACAATTCATAGAATAGAGCTATTTTAAAGCATCGATTGTTGTAGAAAGATATATCAAGAGAAACTTATTATAAGAATGTAGATTATATTGCAATAAGATTACATGTTTTATGTGTTATTTGGTACAGAAAAAAGTTTTTTTCTGAAAAGAAAGACATCAACAGTGTCATCATTATATAAGGGTTTATGCCAACAGATTCATTTGTAAAGCTTTTCAGACTTCGCTATCAGAAAAGTATTGATGAAATAATTAGTTGGCTATAATTGTAATTCTATAAAGTAGATAATGAATGTCTTTACTTCAAACAGTGAAGTTATTATTAAAGACTTTTATAGGTATACGTAGGTCCCACAAGCAAAGATTTTAAGCTTACTGTATATGTGATATATTACATTGGGTCCTGTGTTAGAAGACAGCTTTAAAACTGTCTACAATTGACAAGTGGCTTCCATGTGCATTTTCAAACAATCAAGAAACAAATATACACCTAAATCAATTATCCACTATGTGGAGATTTCCACAATGAGAGCTTCCACTGAATTCAATATCACTTGAAAATACAATGACACCACTCAGTTGGCTCTAGGTGTTTACGGACAGATCAACGAATATGAAATTACTAATAGAACCACTTTTAGGTAGTAATGGCTTTGAATGCTACTTCATCCTTTGTAATTATAGTCTATTTGTTCCATGTTTGAAATAAAAATCAAAAAAACAATATCTTACCTCCATTTATCCGCTTCTGAAACACCTCGTACCTCTTGGATCTTGCTGGTTCTGGTACATCGGGTTGGGACTCTCTCTCTTTCTTACATTTGAGATAAAATCGCAACCGATCGTCTCTTTCATTATGAAATGCCTCGTGTAAGAAGTTTTGTGTTGGGACATCCCAAGGGATGCCGCGGTTTGCTTTGATCATGTTGGAAACTGCTCAACTGTAATAAATTGTAAATTTTTTTTTTCATAATGTTTCACAACATAATCAACTTAACTAGAATAATAGGTAGTGTTATACAATACAGACTTGCATGATATGGTAGAGTAGCAAAGTGGGCATGTGTGTCTCATTGAGTGCTTGGTATTATTTGGTACCACTTTTGTGAAAGTTACCTAATAAAATGCAATCTCATTTACTTACATCTATGGGGTCTAAAGCCTACTTGTAATATACTAAAGTGTATATTTATATAATCATTGTGATTTTATAGTTGATTCTCAATTCTGAATCATAGCAATCAATGGTATTCCACAATTAAAACTTATCAGCTATTATTAGTAGGACTATAATTCAATCAATCTCATCAATATACCCATGTACAGTTGATTATAATTATGCAGAATTGGAAATTTGAGTTAGATCAATATCTTATATTAATAACAGATTAAGAAATTGTTCACTTGTTATTCTCTTCATGCAGTTCCTGTTTGACAAAGCCATGAAAACTTGGTTTAACTATGCTTTTTATGCTAATTATTCACTTAGAATAATTTCATTCATGTATTACAAAATTATATCATTTCAAGTTGTACACATGCTGAAAAAATATTTGACAATAATTATGTAATCAACTTGTGACCAAACGGTTGTCAGTTCGAGTCCCAGTTGGCTCTGGTTGTGTGTGTTGACCAAAACAATCTCTAATAGACTGCACACTGCTTCGGGATACACATTGTACCTACAGGTTAGATAGGTACTGGTTAGGCTAGTAGACGCCAATGTGAGTAATGAAAACCATGCACTACTTTAGCAAGTGTTGTGTGTTCTCAAGTGAGTTGAGAAAGGCATTATAGTGTGGAAAAAGATGTAAATGACCTGGTGTGAATGTAAAGTCACTCATCTAAATCATTATTGTACAATAAAGTGTATTTCAATATATCTTTTCAAACCATTTTTTGATATTGCTTATTTTTAACATATTCATGCAAGTACATTGAGAATATGGTGTAAAAGCTTCTGCTTTTGATTTCCATTCCCAATTTTATTCTCAAGATTGTGCAAGATATCTACCGGTACAAGATCTATTAATGTAATATTTGATTTCGTCCCTGGACAATATTATACTGGATACTTTATTTGATTCTTTATTTGTGTCTGGCCATGTAATAGGCACCATTTGTTTTGTGTGGTAAAGTTTATTCCAAATATTTGCTGTCCTCACAAGATCCTTCGTATTTCTCATGTAACATTTAAGATCCAATATAATTGATTGAATGGTTTATGCAAATTGAACGGTTTTGTAATTATATTTCTACTCTATGCTGAAGAATGGAAATGTTTGAAGATATAGACATAGACATTAGACCATTTTTCTATATTCTTCTCTAAAAGCTTCTATGAATACCAGTACCCATTTCCATCACTAAGAGAGTACAAACAATATGACGGACCTGCTATTTACTGGAGCTAATTAAAATTTAATTGTAAAAATGTAAATGTATGAGTTTTGAAGTCTTCTTTCCATGCACTGATTTGACGTAACATGATTAACCTAAAATATTCTTAATGAGAACTTAACTATTTTCCTTACGACTAAATTCAAGACATACTGATGGTCATTTTTCTGTATTTGTAAACTTACTTTATGTTTTTTATAAATGTTACTCAGACTATCAATCACTCTTAACTTGTACTTTATTTCACTTCATTTAGCTCCAGATACAATGTGGTTTGTTGTGTAAGTTTAAAATAACTTCATGTATTATGTAAGCTTTCCGCCATATTAATCAATTATTATACCAAGCCAAGAGCAAAATGACAAAGGCCCTTTTCATTCCATAATGGATAATTAATGAAGAGTTCTATTAGCCAAAGAAATACTGGATCACCATTATCAATTTACTTTTAGACCAGTATGTTTGTTCATAGACCATGAGAAATATTTGTCTCTGCTTAAAGACTGATACGTACATTAAAAGAAAAGCCTACATTGTACTACAATTTATTAAATTTTGAGCATTAAATAGATGTTCCAAATTCAGATGATGTCAGACTCATATTTCATATATATATAAGCATTCATATCTCCATTTCACAAACCAGTCACTTAAAGAAATTTCTCAGAAATTGCAACATTTGAGTACAATTACCAATTCTAATAATTTCCTAGTATAAACTTTTGTAGTAGCAGCTCTTCTCTTCATAATAGGTAACTTAGTAAATACAAAATAGATGGACATGCACACTTCACATCATTCTTTTAGATGTGGATGAGAAAACATTACATACAATAATATAACCTTACATTTTTCACACATTTGAAGACATAAATTAAAATAGATTTAAAGACAAAATTCAATTCTAACATTGTAATATTGATCACAAACATTGTTCAAACTAATCTACTTTATTTACAATTTTCTTATCAGTTGGACGGACTCCGATAAGGATACAAAAATCCTTTTCATTTCATGACAGAAGTGTGCTTATATAACACTCTGCATAAACAATTACATATCACAGAGTATGCTTATCAAAACTGGACAACATTCTGAAGAGGACAAGATTAACACACTCACAAATCAGTCACACTGTTTTATATACCAACATCACTTATACAAGAAAAAAAATATATATCTTACAATGCAATTAAAGTTATATCAAGCAAAAAGCCCTTGAAAATAAAGAGCCATTATTAAAACATTCAAAATGCAATGCAATCAATTCATAAATGGAAAAAGTAAGTAACAGCACAATAAAATGCAATACATACAAGCATTTAAAAAACCATCCTGATTCAAATGAACATATCTAAAACTAGACACTACTAATCATTTTTACAATTTGGAATGTATATGTATGTAAATTTTGATTTTAATTATTCATCTAACATTTAAAAATACATAAAACAAACAAATATTTACATCTATGAGACAGACATTAACCTCCCAACTAAACACAAAATAATGTCAAAAGTCAATAAATTTTATCTTCGATATATACCTAAATATTGTATATATTTTACGGAAAAATAGAAATTACTCTACCAAATTGAAAAAGAAAAAGAAATCTAAATAGAATTTCACTCTCAAATCACTTCACCCTGTATTCCATTATCTTTTCCTATGCTCATTGAGGAATTTTGAGAACATCTGATTTTTTTCCACACCTGGGACAACAATAATTAGTATTGTCATCAGCTCTTTCTTGAGATATTTCTATAGACAAATAAAAGTTGTAATGAGAAAAGTATCCATGAAATTATAATATTCATACAAATAATATCTCAGTTAGAAAGAGACAGTAGGCAAATCACTATCCTTTGAACGTTGTGCATCAACGTTGACATATCACGACCAATTTGATCATCGAAAAACTATTAGTTAGTGATTTAATGTTAAATTAATAAGCGGATGAACTGTGCTGATTCAACGTAGGGATGCCATTCCTTGTATAAAACGTGTCACCAACGATCCTTGTGCGACCAAAAGGCGGCTTCTTAATTTCGTGGACATTCATGACATCACTCAGTCTCCAACCGTATTCCCAAGAGGATAATACTGGGAAGTTGTATTTACTTTCAGGGATCGTAGAGTGCCTGTTACGGAGATACAGGTACCTACCCTTACCTTCTTTTGTAAAACCATCATACAACACTGCTTTTTCACTGCCACTTGCAGCATTCATATCCTTAGGGACAGTTAAAGACGCGTTCAATTGCTTTGGAAACATTTCCTCAATATGGTCCTGATATCTATATATCCGTCTGTTGTATCGCTTGGGTTTTATATCTTTGATATCCAGAAGAGCTTGTGTTGGTTGAGGACATCCTACAAAAATACATAACATACCAGAGTTAATATACTTTTTCAAATCAGAATACATTGATACAAAACAATTAAATTTAAGCTTATTCTCTTAATTATGATACATTTATTCATAATTCATTACTAGCCGTAATGGCACATAAATTTTTCTTGTATTTGGGGTATTTCTTGTACAAATTTTATATTTCATCTAATTGATAAGATAGCTGTAAAATATTATGATATCAGGAATATAAATGCATATAGACAGTAAAGAAAATAAACTACTTTGAAATTTTAATTTACTTTTAATAGGCTTTTGGGTCTATCAAATTTAATATAACAATTTTAAATCATACCTGCTTCAATCCTCTTTTTGAATATTTCGTACTGTTTGGATTTTGGTTTTTCATCCACATCTTTAGGTCTGTTCAGGAAAAAGTTTAGCCTGGCATCCCTTTCATTGTTAATAGACTCTGTCAAAAAGTTTTGAGTCTGAACATCCAGGGGAAAATTCCTTGACATGTTGGTTCTCTGAAATATACCAACAAAACAAAACTTCCTTTACTTAACTACCTCTTAACTAACTTAATTACCGCTTAATTAACATTTACTTGTCAATCCAAAATCAGTTCATAAATCTTCAATGCTCTTTCCCGGACCTGTCTCCATAGACAACAACTCGTCACTACTGAGGTCACATGATTTATTACGGTGTACGAAATAAATAAGACCACGTGTTGGACATTTAACCGTAAACTCAACTCGGAAATAATTTTGGCGCCGCAATTATTTTTTGCTCGCGTTAGCGTTTTGTTGAAAAGTTATTGCATGTTTAATTATACATTTATATATTAAATGATACGTATAAAAATTTTAAAATGACAATTATGATGCTATTTAGCGTTTATATTCATTTGACAACCACATTGGTAATTAATAAAAACATACGCCCAAAAACGATTTTAAACAAAGAGCATGATCAGTGTAATGTAATTATTGGCAAGAACTGTTAACTCTTTGTGCCACAGCCACTGTACCACGGTCCAGTGACTTTCGGAATACTAATAAAGGCAAGGTAACCATAGAATCCCAGCCAACGTGTTTGCAATGAGCAAGTTTGCGCAGGCTTCAAAGTGAGCATTTCACGTGTGTTAGGCATGGTCCTTTTGAAACAGACGATAATTAGCCGTGTCCACTGGCAAGGTGTTAGAAGTGGACTCTCTTTTGACTCTTTTTGTTACGGATCTAATGATGCGGAAACTTTCATTAGTCTTTGTGTTCATGTTGATCATTGTTTAGTTCTTTAGCCATATTTAACATAATAGACATGGGAGGCACTTGCGATTTTGCTCATTAAAAGCTTTGGCAACACTTCCTTCACAAAATAACTGCTACCTGACTATATGTTAATACCATATATACGTCTTTTCAGAATAGATAGGTGTTTATTGACACAATTTTTTTCTTCTTATAGTCAGTTTTATCATTTCCTGTGACTTAAAACCAAATAAGAGTTCAAATCAAGGGGTTTTATCGACAGTTGCTCCCTAATGTGAGATTGTCGTGTGAAAGCGAAATTTTGGCGCAAACACGCAGATGTCTGTTAATTTTCACCGTGGTTCATGGCTACTCGGGTCGATTGATTAAACCTTCTCCATCCCATACTTTGTCCGGACTGATCATGTATAATTCATGCCGGATTGATTCAAATTTCGGCAAATCAATCAATCCATGACCCTACGTGTGTAATCACATGCAATTCCCCAACAGGTGGGATCGAGCCGAATTGGGTAGATCAAGAGTGAATTAAACTATCATGTCATTCACAATTGTTTAAATCTAATTGGCTTGAATCATGTTATATGTACTTAACAAATAACATAGAGTGTTATGATCTATGAGCTTTTAGATAAATTGTATCTAGAAGGATAAACTTGCGGGCTTGGTAGAGATTCATAAATTCAACTGATTGAATGCTCAATGCTTTGGCATTGTAGTTTTCAATCATTTCATAACAGTGCTAATATTTCATAGCATCAATTTACACTGGAGTTTAATGTAACATCCCTATCCATTTAATTTCAATTTTGATTGCATTAAAACCGTTTTTGTTTTTGTTTTCGAACTAACGACCAATCCCAATTCACGTAGACACTTTTTTTCCCACTAGCCCCTAGAAGCGCATTTTGATATGCGCTTTTTTCTTTTCCGTTTTAATTAACATTTAATGGTCACCTAAACATTTGCATAATACTGTAACCACTGGTATCAATATGAAAAATATATATTACTTACATGTGTCCTGGTGGAGATTGATACCGCCATGGTGGTTTAATTTCTTTCCTTTTTCTTGACCAAAATAAAAACGTTTTTTCTTCGCTAGAAGGCAGACGACACAGCTTGGAATTTAACAGCATCTTTCCTGGGAAACCACATCACAACTTGTGAACTGTCTCCTTGTTTCTTGGTGATAATGTGACAAAATCACCTGTCATTTTGGTGCCTGGTCATATAAGACGTGAGCACATCTTTGGTGAGACCGTGAGTTACTCGCAAAGGTGATGGTGTTCTCTTGGCAACTTATACCTATTGTTGAGAGCAGTTCATCTTCACACCTGGAGGGGTTTTAAAGACATTATCCACACAAATTATACCCATTTGTGTGAACTCTCTAGCTTACTATGACAAATACCCTGTTCATAATCTTATTTGCTGACTGCACTAGCAACGATGTAAAGAACTATCATTGTTTTGCCAATTATTGCTCATTTCCAGGAAAACTACCACCCCTCCACTTAGACTCACCTGCAACATTAGCTTGGGAACGTTACCTAGGAGACTATTAACATCGTCTGTTTGCGTTTGGGATGTTAAATATTCATGTTCCATGGAGCTGAGGTCGATAACTTTTTCTGGTCTTGTTCATACTTGTTCGCTCATGATGCGAAAGGAAATATTTGTGAAGAAATGGATTTGTGTCAGAGTTATGCTGAAATCCGAAGTCCAATCCCCTTGTGCATGTTGACCTGATTAGCAATGTATTGCGCTGAAGTACAATGA
>CM032663.1:12540838-12569708 GCA_019095985.1 Streblospio benedicti
CCCCTGTTCATAACATTGCTATTAACAAATGTGAATACATTGTTTTCGATTGCAAATTTTTCTTTCCCAAAAACTCCACCCCCATTGGGTATGAAATTGTTTTGGGAACTTACCTAGAGACTTTCTCTTGTTTCTTTGGGTGTTTTTTTTTGGAGTTGGGTGTTTTTTGGTTTGTTTTTTTTTGTTGCTTGTGGGGGGTTTTGGGGTGGTTTTGTGGGGGTGGTGGTTTTGGTGTTGCTGTTTTTGTTGGTTGGTTGTTTGTGCGCCCCCGGTGTTTTTTTTTTTTTTGTTTTGTTTTTTGTTTTTTTTGTTTGTTTTTTTTTTTTGTTTGTGTTTGTTTTTGTTTTTTGGGTTTTTTTTTTTTCTTTTTTTTTTTTTTTTGTTGGTTTTGTTTTTTTTTGGGTTGTTTTTTGTTTTTTTTTTTTTTGGGGGTTTTTTTTTTTTTTTTTTTTTTTTTTTTTAAAATAAAATCCCACATGCTTTTTTTTTATTTTTTTTGTTGTGTGTGTTCTTTTTGTCTCATCACCCCGATCATTCACTACCATACAACGACAACTAATATAATCAGTGAACGGATGCTACGATGGATTGTTAACACCATCACCGTCAGATTGTATTACTAATTATATTAAAGTGTAAACACAGTGTAAAATGACCAAGATCATCACTGCCACCCACTTAGCAGCCTGTGAAATGGAAAGGTGAACTCAGTGCTACACAAGAAGTCATATTGCACAATGAATGAATGTCGATAATTGCAAGACAATTACCGTAAAAGGTATTATGTCCAGGTGCGATTTTTTTAGGCAGATGGCTCGGGAAAAGTGAAATTGCTCATGGGTGAAAAGTTCGTCATCCCCATTTTCTTTACTTTTCTCACTTTAAAAAGTTGTGTCATTTTTATTTTCTCTCTGATACTTTACAAATTTCGCATTCAATGTTAGAGCATACTTTACAGCGTTTTTTTTTGTATAAAAATAAACTTTGTCGAAATGCACCCATGTATACCATAGTTTTACCATCGTTTTACACAGACGACATAAATACCAAAAAGGACAAATGGTTGCATATTTAAAGAATAACATGACTGTATACTTGTTTTTCTTTTAAGCTCTCCTTGTTTCGCACCAATTATTCAGGACAGCCTTATCACATCGATAGAATGGGTGTAGTATTCTTTGAAGTGAAAAAAACCATCAGAGGTTAGTATCATTGTCAATAGAGGTCTTATTGACATAACTTGTCATGATATTACACGTTTACACAGTCTTGCTCTAAGTGGGTCATTAAACTACTATCAATGTGCGAAGAAAACACTGTCATGGAGTATCTTTATTCAAAAATACTTGGCACACTTGCAGCAAGTTTTACTACAATAATAGCAATATTTGCAGGCCATGTACACTTGCAGCACAGGAAATTCAAGCACATCCCAGGACCTCCAAGAAGCAGTTTTTGGTTGGGGTCAATACCCGATATCAACAAGGCTCAACGTGAAGGGAAAATCTACCCACAACTTCTGCTGGAGTATGCAGAGAAATACGGAGAAACATTTGTCATATGGATTATGTGGACGCCAATGGTATTTACCATTGATCTTGAGGGAATACGGGATCTCTTGATAGCAAGGGCTCCACACAAGCATCCATGGACCAGCCAGTTCAGTTTCTACCTGTTTGGAGAACGACTTTTTGGCAATGGGCTTATTCACACAACCAACTACGACGCGTGGAAACACAGACGAACCGCTATGAACCCAGCGTTCAAACGGAGCTTCCTCAAAAAGTGCATGGGTCAGTTCAATGAGAATGCAGATGCACTGGTAAGAAAGGTCCGCCAAATGTCGTCTGATCAAACTAAAAGTGTGCCCATGTTGGATCTCTTGAGCAGAGTCACTTTGGACATAATTGGTAAGGTCGCTTTTGATATGGATATAGGTTCTTTGGATGATGAGAACCAGCCATTTCCGAGAGCGATATCTCAAATATTTCAAGGTATTGCTCTGCAGGTGACGGACCCTTTGGCTACTAATAACCCGTTCACGAAGAGGCAGCTTAAGAAGGATGCACGGTCAGCACTGAAGATGATCAGACAGACGTGCAAGGAACTGTTGAAAAGTCAGGAGCAGGGGACTTCGACCAATGAAGACGTCGACTCACTGCACTCAGAAAACCTTATTAAGTTCATTCTGAAAGCTAACGGAGATGGAAATGCACTTGGTCGGGGAAGACTTGGAAACTGCTATAGACGATTTCGTTAGCTTTTTCATTGCAGGGCAAGACACTACTGCAAATGTCTTGGGTAGTATAATAATGGAACTTGGCAGACACCCAGAGATCTTACTAGATCTCCAAGAGGAAATTGCAGATGCCATTGGGACAAAAAGGGACAATAGCTTTGAGGACTTGTCTAAATTAACACGCATGACTCGAGTCATCAAGGAAGGTCTGAGAATGTACCCATCCATACCTTTTGTTACCAGAGGTCTAGCGTCAGATGCTACAATAAGTAACCTTTTTATCCCATCAGGTACCCTTATTGGAATTAGTTCCTACAGTGCTGGAAGGTACAGCAAATACCACAAGAACCCGGCTACTTTTAATCCAGATAGGTTTGAAACGGAGTCTCTGGACTGTCCACCAACTTACAGTTACTTGCCCTTTGCTCTGGGCCCCAGGAATTGCATTGGACAACATTTTGCTATGATTGAAATAAAGACAATTTTGAGTGCACTTCTTCAGAATTTTACTTGGAAAAACGACCGTTGTGAAAGTTTTGAGCTTTCAGATGTCGTGACGATAAAGCCCAAGGATGGAGTGTGTATAATGGTGGAACCTCGATAAAAATGCATGGTATTTTTTCTGGTTTAGTTGTTGTTTTTGTTTTAATTTATAATGATATAGCCCCTATGAGGTTTTGTACGTTGTTAATTATCATTGTATAGCTGTGGACTGAGTGTGAATGCGAAGAAAATGTGATACACGTACGGGCAGAGTGATATAGTGTTGTATATTTTTTGTAATCCTTTCCTGATAACTCGAGCATCTGGTGCATTGACTACTTCATGGTCACTCTGCAACGTCGTGTTAAGCGGGTCCTACTGCATAATAAACTGTTATGTCTGTTTCAGTTTTATTCATTCACGGGTTTGTCACAGAGTTTATTGAAAGCTACCTCTACAGATTGAACTGTTGCACATTGAAGAATTTTTAAACCTGAATTGCATCTGATAAGAGATGTACAAACATCGTCGAAAACAGTTCTCTTGAACTAGAATTCTATTAGTAAAATTTTGATACACATTTGTATTTTTAGCATTCTATTTAAAATCATTAACAAGTATGTATAAATTTATTTCATTTATCTACCTATTTTACTTTGGAATGTCGTATGATGAACACAACCATATAGAAAATAAATGCATGCATCCATGCACATTTTCATTTTCCAACGTGATCCATATTTTATGCTTGTTGTAAACATTCACTTCTATAA
This sequence comes from Streblospio benedicti, assembly GCA_019095985.1. NCBI lineage: Eukaryota > Metazoa > Annelida > Polychaeta > Spionida > Spionidae > Streblospio > Streblospio benedicti. The sequence goes on from CM032663.1 coordinate 12,544,334, forward strand.
AACCAATACTTTGTACTTAAACAGTTATCACATTTTATATCACCGTCATTTTATGACTTGACAATTCATAAGAGTATACAGAGTGAGGAATAAACTTATATAGCGCTATTCAGAGATAAAGAAAATGCAACAATATAATACTTGGCAAACAAAGCACACAATAGTGTGCAATAGATCTATTGACATCCCAAACCAACACTGTCTCTCCCATTAGCAACAACAGCAGCGTGTATTTAGAAGATATATGTTTTCGATTTTTCCATTGTGTATCCTATAGCTGGATTTTCTAACGTTGGAACGTCGTTCCTCGTGTAAAACGTGTCCTGCACCATCCTTGTTCTCGCGTGGCGAGGTCTGGCGCTAGCCCCTTCCATCTTCCACCCGTACGCCCACGACGATAGCAGGGGGAAGTTGTATTTTGTCTCCGGAATGTCAGTCTTTCTCTCCTTCAAATAGATGTACCTTCCCTTTTCCTCTTTGGTGAAGCCGTCGTAAAGCTTCTCTTTCAGTTTCCTTGGGGGTGGTCGCATTTCCTCCGTTGTCTCAAACTTCTTCGCCTCCTCGTGGATTTGGGCCAGACGCTCTTTCTCCTCTCTGATCATTTTCTGTGCAAACGCCGTGGGGTTGATTGCAGGCAAGCCATTGATAAGAGGGCCGCCCTGGACACGCCTCTGGCCAGCACTGCGGATATTCCCTTGCTGCTTGTTTTTGAAGAACTGCAGTCTTCCTATCGTCTCCCTGTCATAATTCTCGGTGATAAAACACTGTAACTTGGTGTCTGCTGGATAATTCCGGGCAGCCATTATTATTTATGCTATCGCCTTTCACTGTTTTATGACCACACTTATAGATTTCATATGATAATAATCCACCATTAAAAGTACTCTTCAATCCTGGTGTTGTGATAAGTGCAACGCGTCCATAGTTGCTAAGAGATCATGGCACATGCTCGCTACACTTACTGCATTATTGGATGGCTTGATCCGTGTTTATATGGAGCCAGGTGGATATTGATCCAGATTTATTATGGCAGGGGATTTGGACGTGAACTTAACTATTAACAAGCGAAAGCGGTATTGAAAGCTTGTTTATGCACCAGGATTAATTAGAGAATTAAATATGCTGAGGTGGTGGTTGGGGAAAAGGAGGGGTTTATGTTTTCCCCCCTATAAAATATGTTTGAATCTAGAAAATCTGAACACCTTATGATTGTAATGATTGCTTCTATACTCTATTAAACACCCTCTATCGCAACTACATTTATGCTTTAAAATCGCACCCATTAATTATTCCACATTTGATCTAAAATTGTGTTTCAATTTATTATTCTTGTCAAAAGTGATGGTTCAGTCTATAATATGAGCGGTCTTATAACATCAGAGAAATATTGAAGTAATTTCAAAGCCACATAAAGATGTTTTTTGGGGGTGAACAAAAAGGCTTATGGATAATCATCTACGTATTATGATTATCAATCACATTACTATTTTTGGTGTGACGATTAATTGTTGTTTTCCATTTGGAAATAACATAAAGGAGAACATACTAAATAATCAACGTCCCGTATAGTACATGCGCCATCGTCACAAAAGCAGCCTAGGGAGGACGTTATGAATTAGGGACCATGCGGACAGTCGCTCTGCCAGTTACGGATTAATGCGTAGGTTTTTGTGAATAAACCATTTACAAGAGGATTGGTTAAATGATGCTATTGGTGGTTGTAATGACTTTACCAATGGCAAAAAATTAATATATATATTTGCAGCTGCTAACCCGTTTTTTTTAATTGCCACATAATATTCCACGAGCATTTTCATAGACAGATCCAGGTTTCTGGAAAGGGGGGGGGGCGCACTTAAGGAAAAGAGGGGGCGCACTTACGGGATTTCATGAAAAACCCTATGAAAATGAAGTATTTTGGTGCGCCTCCACCTGGATCTGCCTATGCATTTTAGTGCTCTACAAAGATCAACCCACGAATGCCCAGTGCCTTTTTCACGTGTAGATACGAGTTCAGTGGTTCAATGGTCAATTTAATTATATGGTCAATTTTATGTTCATGACAATATAAATAGTAAAACATACATATTAGTTTTAAAATTCAATTTATTCATGAAAAGGTGACCCAACAAGATATAAATATTCATAAAATATCACAGTGAAAAATGTGTGCGTTATCACAATAATAATCTCAAAAATATGAATACAACATAGTAATAAAATATCATCTCATCAATATTTGAGCAACTAATATAAAAGAAAAACAAACATGAGTTATTTGAGAACACAAACTTGTGTAAAGATCTGTAGGGAATATTACAAATGTACATGGTAGAAGTAATAATCTAGTTATTGGAATTTTTTAAAGTCCTCTTGATTCTTTTTTCATTTCGTTCATAAACATTTTCAAAATTTTTTTGGTGATTATTTCCACCTGTTTATGCTTGACACATCACTTAAGCTATTGGCAGTTCACGAGATGTACGTCTGACAATGATAATATCTCTCTGACTGCAACCTCTACTGAACAGTTTTCCAAATTATATTTAAGTTCAAACGCAAATACACATATAAAATTTTATTTTACATTCACTAAACAAATGGTCAATTAATCTGTAGATTGTATCCACCAACAGCGTTTGGTTATAACGTCAAACATGATAGCAATACCTTGGAGATACACGTAGGATGTTGCCAAGAAAAAGTGTACTGCCAACAACTTGAGGAACTGCTCTACATCAATTTAATAAATTATCAAATATTATACTTCATAAAAGCGTTCATCAGAATATAAAGGATTTCAATTGCCCCTACATGCACAATTTATCTATTTTTCTGATATTGAAGAAGGTACCCCTGCCAGCAAGAATACCATATTAACCTGATGTCTGGAAGATCACACAATTTTATACTTTCAATGGCATTTTCATATAGAAGTGACACATTGTGACATGTCCATTCATAATAATAAGAGAAGCAATCATAATCACTGGAAGACCATCGTGTGAACCGAACTTAAATATATTCAATAAAAAGGTTAAAGTGTTTAGTAAAAATATCAAACAGGAAAAAATCCTTCAGATGAAAAATTTAGTTAAGAATAAAAAATAAGTTATGAACAATACAATTATTCTAATATCTAGATACCTAAAAACAACATTGGAATTACAGATCTATGGTCATTGTTGATAGATTGTAAATGCATGATGCAGCCCACAAAATAACCTACTAAATTGCCCTTTTCTATCATTTCTTCAAAGAAATGAAAATTGAGATTCAAGTATTTGTTAAAACCTGCAAGATAGCAATGTAAATTTCAAATTGAAAGTACCAGTATCAGTTCCATCTGTAAAATCTGGTGCAGATTCATTCAGGGTCTGATTTGTGTTAGTGACATCCAGAACATCTAATCATATTATTTCTGTAGCTGTTTCATACTACTATTTTTAGTACATGTCTACATCAATATTTTAACAAAAGCCTTCCCCAGTAGTTAACTTGACGATGATATGGTCGTTTAATACAAAACATCGAACATAGACAAAAAAAACATGTAAATTCACAATGCAAACTTAAATTTAAAAACTTAACAACATAATGTCCTCTCAAACATGATGCAGGTGATGGTGACCGAGAGAAGAGCCTGACAGTGAGCTAACAGTGGACATGCTATCGTAAATCTGCAGCTCTCTGATCACGTCGTGGGGAAAGTGTGCCACGGTGTGCCTCCGACCACTCAGTTCACTCTCCATGCTGGCACTGTTGAGTGCAGTATCCGACTCTTTCGGATCAGATCCACCTTCCCTCATGCTATCCACGCTGCCACTGGTAAGGGAAGGTGTTCCGGACCGTGTGGTGTCATCTGTTGGTGTCACAGAGCGGTCAGTGAGGAAGGCCGACTCGAGCTGAGCCATCAATGACCGGTCTGTGGCTATTGTGCGCTGCTTCATGCTTTTACGGCGATCAACTTTTATGTCCTAAAATTGGATTGGGTAACAGTTGTAAGTTTGAGTTTTATTATTATAAATGGTAGGTTTATGAAGTAAGAAGAAATTGTCCCATGCATATTTAATAAACAGTGAGCTTAAAAATTAGTACACTATAATTTGAAAATACAAAAAAAATGATACGATAATTGGTGCTATAATTCGCTTTCAGTTACACTTTTAAAAAAGTCATGATGTACAAAACCAAATATCTACAATAAGAACCTCAATGTTGCTATATAGACATGGAAAGTTTGTTGTTTTAAAAATGTTAGTATTAGTGACCATCATGTCCATGTTTCTTTTTCAAGAAAGTGCAAACAATTCACAAACAATGGAAAAGACAAACCATGGTGTCAATGTCATATGTTCTATGCAAGAAAGCTACCTCAAAATTCTATCTAATAAATGCAGAAATTAAATTATAACATGACAAATAAGACATTACTACTGAAAGAAGATTCTAAAGGATGATTAGCGGTTTTATAGTGGTAACACCAAAAACATGCTAGCTATTCTCTATAATTCATCTAATATAAATTCTTAACATTCTTATAAATCACATGTATTACAAGGTGAAACAACTAAAGCTGCATGCGCATGGTGCAATGGAATTCCAAAGCGAATACCTTGAAAGTTTAGTACATATATTTTACGTCTTACTAGAACATCGTTCCAAAACATCTTTCATTTACCAAGCTTTACTAACAATTTTAGATGAATGTTAGGAGCAGTAAAAAAAAAACATCAGAACTATAATTAGCTGCTATGTAAAGATGAGATTAGATAATTGGTTGAATTATTAAAACACCTTTTTACTTGTCATCATCCTTTTTCTGCAAGTTGCAAAAAGAAAAAAAATCACATTCAAATTAAAAATAATATTTGTATTTTAGTTTTTAAAAAATGAGTCCACTATCAGTATTATTTTACACTATCGTACACATTGATATAATATGGGTTGGAAATAATGATAAAATCACACTGTGATTCACACCACAATACTGAAACACAAATAAAATAATAAATAATATTTACATTTTGATAAGTCATTTGTCGTAATACTAGTATTTATTTCAAACATGGAAGTCCACATTCAAAACTTATCTTTGTATATACATTATTTACATAGTAATATTGGAATCAAAACATTAAAAAACATTTGTAAAGTACTGGTAATTCATTCCATTAACATTTAAATTTACTTTGTATATAAACAACTCTTCAGAATAATAAATCACTTTATCAATTTAACATTTTTAAAACATACTTGTTATAAAAATTGCAAAGTAAAATTTAAAAAAAAACAGAAAAATGAATAATCAATGTTATTCAAATTTTTGATAAAACTTACAAGTGTTTGAAATATTTCTGCATAATATTTTAAAGTAAAATAAAAACAAATATAAACAGCCAAAAGTTTCAACAAATCAATTACTTTTCCCAGCAACATTTATAAACATGTGCAACATTATTCTACGCCATTCCCATTCTAAAACAATAATTTTTCATATTAAACATTATTACAAAGATTTGAATGGACTGTAAAGAAATTTCAGAACATCTAGTAAACTTTAAGCTCATACCTTACTACTGGCATCTGTCTCATCTGAGTAGAAAGTTTCAGTGCTCTCCGTTGGTCCACTGTTGACCAATTCATCAAACCTAAAAAAAAATATGCAATGTTGTATAAATTACAGATAATGAGTGTTTCACAATGTTTTTTTCCCTGTTCCTATCCAACCACTTACTTAGAGGGGAAAAAAAGTATGATTGGGCAGTATGACATACTTGCGGGTGGATTGAGCTCCCTTTTCTCTGATGGACTTTGTCTTCTCCTGTCTCAGTCTCTCCAGTCTCTCTTTGGTCATGGTGATCTGACGATCACGGTCTTCCTACAAGTATCAAAGCAATTTGAAAACTCATTTGTGTTAAAGATTACTTACTATTTTACGTATTTGAACTAACATTAGGTAAATTTCATATATAAGTTAGAGTTGAATCTGTTCTGATAATCTTATGTTAGCAAAAGGAATCAGCATGGCAGAGAATTTATAAAGTGATGAATTCTAAGAAGAAACACCTGTGTTTAAACTAGAAATCTTACTTTTTTGTGCAGTTCCAGACTTGTCTTTTGCCTCTCGGACAAGAAGAGGAGATCAGAGGCATGGCCTGCAAGGACAGACATACGTATCACTGAACCAAGATTTTTAAATGCATTTTTGACCAAGACAATTACATAAACTATAATTATTTAAAGAAAAAGTTAACAGGGATGCAAAACATATACCAGTAAAGGTTATCAATAAGTGACTGTAGGAGTGGATCTTAGCCATAAAATTTGCTAAATCATACATGACTCAAGACTTAACATGAATTACAAATAAGAAATCAGATAAAAACTCAGCTAATGATGATTGGTTTTGAACACTGCTTTCTTTGTGTCTTTCTACATGGATATTTGAGGCTACAAACAGGACAGTGTTAAGAATCCGAGCCTCCAGCTGTCAAATCCCAGCATTCAGCCCTGCCTTTGTCCATGAACTTTTGTAACGATCGTGACTTACTGGCCCTCCGTTTCTTCATCTCCTCCAGCCGTTTCTTCACCGCCTCCTCCGACCGTTTCTGGTCCATATCCAGTTTGCGGCTTCTGGCAGCCTGCTGCCGCACCAGTTGCTGGTACATCTGAGGTTTGCAAAATGAATAACATGCCTTATTTTGATTGTATTGGTTTTAGTTTCATCAACATTTTTTCAATGCTATCAAAATTCCTTCCTAGATAAATATTCTTCCTAAACTTATGAAATTTTATCTTGCACAACGACACCTTTTCAAAATTGTCAATAGAAACAAATAGTCTTTCTGATTAAATATTCATGACTTTCAATGTAAGTTATGGTAAATGCTTCTTAACCACAAAAGAGAGCATTTAAATGTATACTAAGAACTAAATCAAATTGTGTTGTAAATCTTACCTCATCTTCTGTTCCTCTGAGAGGTTGAGGTTGGGGATGGATTTGCGGCGAGCATTAGGACCCCGTGATGAGGCTTCAGACTACAACCACATAAACATAAAGTTAACACAAACATGGCTTTATTCTTCATACTGTCTATTTGATATCATATTTATAGCAGTTTTCAGTATGAAAAAATCCTGTTGGGCTTTCATTACAAGGCTTCATATTAAAGCACTAAAATTTTTTTTAGTTTATCAAATAATGTCTTGCATGAATCATAAAAAGTACAATGTACGTGTATAACCATTAACCAATGGGTAACTTCAACTCTATACCTATAGCGTAAATAAATCAAAGCACTCTTAATTAGCACGCCTCTGATCTTCAGTGAACTCTTAATGCTCCCAAATGTCGAAAACACTGATGATCAAATTTGACAAAATCCTGCACATCAAATACAAAACCCTCATCCATGCTATGATCAGATGTCATCTCATAATATGTCAGACATCAGCATCCCACTGACACTAGCCTATCACAAGGCCTTTAAATGATCTGACATGAAAGCCTATTCTAAAAGCTTCTGTATGATGCAAATCTTGCTAAATGTTTTGCAAAATTGACGTCATCAACTAAAAGCACATGGCTTCTATTTTTAGAACAGCAATCTATTTTCAGAGCAGCTGTATTTCAGATATCAGCATGAGCCTTCCCACCAACACTAGCCTATCACAAGGCCTTTAAATGATCTGACATGAAGCTATTAGAGCTAGAGGCTGTCACATTTGTACTTGCTCTTCATCTTTGCACTTGATATATGGTTTACATGGGCATTTTTTGTGATAATAGAAGTAAAAACTATTAGATATAAGGTCTTTTGAAAGACTACACCGACACTGACCGACAAACAGCTTACCCGAGAGGACATGGTGGCTGAATTGGGTCGACTGCTGTCTGGAGTTCGGCTGCTGTCTGGTGTCGTCTGGTCCGCGTTTTTCCTCGCTGCCAGCCTCGCCAGACGTCTCGCCTCCAGCTTCTCTCTCATCTGCCAATCAGCACACAGAATACAGTTTTCTTCATTCAAATGTCAATCTCAAAGCACACGACTGAATATATGCTGAATATGGGCAGTACAGAAACAGGTATACACCACTAAACCTATAATACAGTATTCAAACGTTTTGGCAAAGTGAGGCAAATGCATATTACATGCTTACACATTTTTGATCACGCTTCAATGATAAATTGTTGTTCCACTGATTTCGAACAGTGGCAAAGGTTTGATCGTCAGTAACATTTTTAACATGTACCTGGTTGTTTCATGTTAGTGATAGTTTAACGTTAATTTTAGGCGTTGTTTGGTCGGTTAATACACTTGGGAAAAGTTTAGAAAAACTGACAGCAGGCATTTAACATCACATAACACACATTGCTTTAGTCCACGGTTCTTTAGAACTCACCTTTTGATGCTTTTCACATCCTATAACACAATAGAGGTTTACTAAGTAATAAAATCAGCTAGACTACCCAACATATTTGAAGTGGGGCAAAAGAAGTCCAAGAACAATGAACCACCATTCCTTGATACAACATATTTGAACAAGGCAGAAAATGGGGTATTAGTTCTCATTCAAAACTAACAATCAATGATATTTAGAATGGATTTAAACAACACACCACCAGACCTATAAGAGTTCTATAAAATGTTTGAATGGTTGCTCAATCAGTGAACGGATGAAGTGAACACCACGGTTAGTCTAAACTAAAGTAGTAACTGCACATTTTTTTCTCATCATCAATTTAATCAAATTTAATCAATTAAATGAATTAATAAAAAACAATGATAATTCTCTGAATAAACAATATCATTAAAAAGATCAATGGTAAATTTGATGATGTTACTCCTTATTCTATCCACTCAATATTATTCATCTTTCCCCCATAGCTTTCCTATACACACCATACAATGCTCATGTATCTATCACACGGCTCCCTATACCCACCACATATTGCTCCTAAAGTGCTTCTACACTAACCACAATGTACCCCTAGATCCTATACCCACCACATGGTGCTGTCGCTCCTTCTCCTGCCCCTGCTCCTCCAGCAGGAAGCTCTGCTCCCTCCGTGCGACCCGCATCATGGTGACAATCGCCTGCTGCTCATACTCCTTCTGCTCCTTCGCTTGTCTGGACAAAAAAGAGTACAAATTTATTATGTTCATCTTTCACAAAACAAAATTTACTAACCATTTGACAGTTTTGTCTGCTTCTGCGGACATTTTCAAAAATGCTACTGTGGATGTCAGATCATGATTTTTTCCTATCATTTGTTTTTCCCAAGTTTGCTTGTGGATACAATTATATTCTCTCTCTCTCTTCTATGGCCATAGAAGAGAGAGAGAGAGAGAATATAAGATCATGATTGATGGCTGCCGTCCCAGCCTGCGGCAAGCACTGGGTCGTAGACTCTTGCAAGTTGGTGGGCCCCCTCGTCTCTGTTCAATCATGACCTGACATGCGCAGTAGCATTTTTTAAAATGTCTGCAGAAGCAGACGAAACTGTCAAATGGTTAGTAAATTAGAGAATTAGTAAATTAGAGAATACTACATGTATATACAAATATATATCTACATAATACGATTTGATAATGAAGCCTCTTACCTCCTCGCATCAATCTTAGCAAGCACAGCATCCCTCTGTTTCTCCAACGATTTCTCTACAGCAAGCACCTGTTCCTGCTTCTCCATCTGCAGCTGTTCTACCAGTTCCTGGAACTCTGGGCTAGATTCTGGGTGCTCAGATTTCACTGAAAAAAAAAAGTATTACATATATGATATACATGCATGACATTTTCTTGCCAATTGTTATTTGCATTCGTTTAAGACGGCCCACTTGCTGGAATTTGGGTTCAATTCTGGGTCCATTAGGTTACATGCCAAGTTCGCTTTTGTTCAAATATAGTTTTTTAAAATATCAGTTACCTATTTCAAACATTTTCAATAAATAGAAAATATCTATGGATTTCTATTGCACTGAATATTACGTTCAGTGCTACATATATAATTTAAATGTTTTTAACATTCACACAAATCTAACACCTGCATGAAATCAAACCTTGATGGTCTTTTAGATCAAATTTACAGTAATACATTTTTTTTTCAAATTAACTCACATTTAGCTATCTTGCTCTGCATTTGCTTATCAATTTCTGATTCAAGCTGAGCTTTCAATCCCTGCACATCCGGAATCTGTATATAAGGTAAACCATTGAAATAATAAGAGATAATTTATTTTTTTGAACAATCACTGGAAAAGTTCTAAATGTACTAATCATCTGAAAATGGGTGTTCATTTCAACAAGCAATATAAGCATCCTCCTCAATAAATACTTTGGTAGCATTTTTTAAAATGCTGTAAAACTTGGGACTTACAAACATAAAAGGATTACAGTAGATAGACATTGCTAAAACTTGAAATACAAACTTGTATTCTATATACAAAAAATGACCATGACTAGATACAAACCTTTGCGCTTTCATCAGCCTCGAGCGTATCGACAAGGTGGTCTGCCGACAGAGAGAAGACCGCGTGCACGAGGTTGTCCATCCAGCCCTCCCTCGCAGCCGTGCGCTGACTGTCCTGAAGTTTCCTCAGCATTTCTGCATCCTATTTTCAAAAAGGTTGTAATCAATGAGTACATTATGTATGGCATTAATTTCTTAGGAAAGTATTGATTGCAATATTGGTATAAATTATTCATGAACATTATTATTTTCAATTCATTTATCTTTCTTTCATGTCATGGGTACTTGTAGATATCAATATATTATGGTAATTAAATAACAAACACGAAGAGTTACAATTCAACAAAATGTATCTAACACATTGAATTTTGAAAAATATAGAATACTAGATAAACATGCATGAATAAAAGAATACACATGATGACTGTCTATTGGTTATCATTCTGAACTTGTGATCACAGAATAAACTAAAATTCACTCACATTCACACACATAAAATGAAGGTCACTGAATCAAGTCATTGGCATAGTCTCCAAAAATGTTCAAAAGAAGTAAGACTAAACCAACCCAGACCACCTCCTACTGCTAGGCATAGGCCTGATATGAAACACTTCCCACAAATCCAGTACACAACAAAAGCTTTTATCGGTGTGAATGGGTGACAACATATTTGGTGCATGTGTGAATGGTTGACAACATATTTGGTGCATGTAACATAACAATATATTGTAAACGTCCCTCATAATTGCACAACAAGACACAAAGTTGCAACATAACCATTTTCTTACCTCTTCTTCTGATCCAGTTTTCTACATATTAATGAACAATAATGATTAAGTATTGATATAACATTGGATATTGCAATTTTGATGTCGAGTTCATATGTACAGGGTAATATGATTTACCGGTACATATGTGTTCATATGGAATATGATGTACATTTTCTCTAATCTATATAACTGAAATTTCATCTCAACTAAATTATGACAGCCAATTCATATCTTGTCCACGGTTCTGAATTATCTTTCTAAAAGATGTAGGAAAAAAAGAGGTAGATTCAGGATTTCTTGGTGGAAGTCAAGGAGCAAAGAATTGCACACACACCCTGACTAGCTTATGCTACATTACATCTCAGTTATCTTCTTATATTTTTAGACAATTAACAAGGTCTCCAAAAAGGTCAGATGACACAGGGAAAAGAACTATCACCATTTCTAATCTGAATATGAAATGCAAAAAAGAAAAAGAAGATAAAAGTAGTGATGTTGGATAAATTTCAGATTAAAATATTCATACTAAACATGTTTAGTGTACATGCGTATTATCACAACTCCGACTCACAGCTTGTATCTCTAGCTTTATTATTGAGACAACTAACTAGAATACATGGATACCAGCTTTATCACTCAATCAGATGCTGCACAGCTAAATTAGACTCCTATCTAACATGCATGGGTCAGTCTGCATTATTGACCTCAGAATGCCTATGTAATATGCTAAAGGCTACAATCTTATAATACCATATGACAGTGGAGTCTCACCTGCTCCTCCAGCAGTTTGTTCATGCCCACCATCTCTGCCTGCTGCTTCTGCTGCAGATCAGACAACAAGATGGCCGCTGCCTCTTCCTTCACAGCATCTGGACGACTGGTCGGATTCTTCTTTTGCAGGGAATCCACTTGGACTAGAAAAGTTTAGTAAGTTATAGATTGTGGCAAATCAATCTTTTAATTTTCCTCATTTTTCAAACACATGTATGCGTGATAATCTCGGTAAAGTAGCAAGAAATTCTTTAGAATGGGCATGATTATAACATGAAACCTATTCGGGGGAACTTTCATGGATCATATTTAATAAACTCTACATAGTTACATGTATCTGATAACGCATCATTAATATGTCAAGGTGTATCAGCTCATAGCTTAAACTTACATTTATCAAAACATTTGAAATTTGGATATTTCTATTTTCAAATTGTTGTCACTATTTTAAGCTATTGAGAGTAAAATATCCACACACCTTTCAGTTTTAAAGCTACAGCTTTGGTCAGCAGTTTAAATTGTTCAGCTCTGCCTTCTGCAACCTAAACAAAAACAAAATTCACATGTCATATTTTAACCCTTCAAGAATAAATATCCTATCTGCTTGGCAAATGCTGGCAAATACTAAAAAGAATTAAATCTAAATCACAAATAGAAGCAACTGCGAGTGTTTCAAGCATTATGTTTGTGCTAAATAATACCCAATAAGGAAGTCGTAAAGTCTGCTCTAAAATATTGAATAAAATCAATTTTTTTGAAGCTTGAAATCAAGTTCATTAATTTTCCATAAATGTCATTCTAAATCTACAAACCTGTTGCATATATTTCTTTTTGTCCTGCTCACTCATGTGTTCCTGGTTTTCCTGGAAAACTACCGCTGCTTTCTGGGAAGCCAAGTTCCACCTGCTCCTCTCCTGTCTGATCTTTTCCAGTTGCAGACGTATTTCCTGAGTATATGATTAGAAAGACAACATTCTAAAACCAGGCTCAGCTTTTTCATTTACATATATTTGTTTGTATTAGAATTGCACATAGAACTCTTCAGCTAGTACCATGCTGCATGACAAACTGATATACCTTATTTCGTACCGGTAAGCCAAAATAGTACTACTTCGAGTGCTCAATTTTTAATCTATTGAAACGTACATAGAAACTAGAGATGTCGAAATAATTTGAACCTTCATTGTAAGAGCCGAGACCACACCTCTAAATATAGAAACTACTAATACAGTAGAGAACCTCTCTATTAGGACCACCTTTGGGACCAGTTTTACGTGGTCTCAGTACAAAGGTAGTCTCTATACAGAGGTTCATCCTGATAGCTGTATGAAGGTTTGGGATGGTGAAAAGTGGTCTTATTACAGAAGTGGTCTCAATAGAGAGGTGGTCTTGGTTGGAGATTCTACTAATACAGTAAAACCTCCAATTAAGACCATCTGTTATTTTGCTCACCTCTATAATAAGACCACCAGGTTTTCATGGTCCAAAAACCTTCATAACCCCGGGAGCCTACACCAAATGAATATGCTGTATTCAAGACCATCTCTCTATTGAGACCACCTAACACTGGTCCCACCCACCATCAGACCCGAGGGAATACTAATGACCTTCTTTCAGTCCAACTCCCAATCCACTTGTACCTGTGGCTGGCTGACCATGTTGAGGACCTCGGGGTCACGAGGCACGGCCTCCATGAGCCCCAGCAGCACACCCCGCTCCTGCTCCTGCTTCCTTTCCACATCCAGCAGCAGTGCCTCCTGCAGAGCCCCAACACCTGGCGAACACGAGGCAAAGGAACAATCAGTAGAGAAAACTTGGCTCAATCTATAACCCAGTTCCACTCGCATCCCTTCATTAGAGTGGAGATGACGAGATGATGATACTCATCATGTACACTGTACACTTGGGTGTGCACCCAACACCTGGGAAACACGAATCAAACGGATCAGTCGAGAAAACTTGGCCTACCTGTTCAGAAGTGCACCAAACTTAAAGTGAAAGCAAACTGATCTAGAATAAAACAGCAACTTGCACATTTAAAGGCTGGCTGGAGTTTTATGTGGCTGTATAGCATTCTGAGGGTTAAAAGGAGGTTTTTACTAATATAAGGCCTATCATTAGTGCCACCTTATACATAATAAAATTATCTTTCAATTCTCGAATTGTTACACTAAGTCAAAAGTAGATTAAATGTTTACCGAAGGGCTTTCCATTAATGTTCCACTTTGTGGCTCATTTGTGAAACATACTTCAGAAATATTTTCTAGCATTCATACCACTTTTTCAGCAATACAAACTGTCTGCTATCCAATCAATTTCAATCAGTCATTAAACAACTACGGTAATTCCAAAAAGTCTTTAAATTTAATCTAAAACCCAGTTCTACTCTTCTCCCTTAAGTAGAATGGAAATGACGAGATGATGATATCCATCATGTACACAGCCTTGGCTCTCACCCTGGGTGTGCACCCTCCAGGCATCCCTGGCATCCCTCTGCCTGTCGTCCTCCATGCCCTCCTCTATCTCCCTGAGCACGGTCTGTCCGTCCTGCTCCGTCGCTGGCTCCTGGCCGGCCTTACTCCTTGCTGCAATACGCGACCTCGCCAGCGCCAATTGGCGCTCTTTCTCTGCTGCCATGCTGCAATAGACATACCACATGTAAAAAGTTGTATTTATATTTTTTAAAGGTTGCTCTAGATATCTTTGTAAAAGAAGAAGCTCTAATATTAAGCATTTTCTACAATCAAAAAATATCTGTATATATCACTGCATTACTGTAGTATTAGTTTATCAATGTTAACAAAACTACTGGTAAGTGATGTGCCCCTAGTTTTACTGGGTGGTATATGTGTCGATGGAAATATGTTTTTTTCACTGTTTTAAAAACATCAAAACATCAAAAACAATATGAAAACCAATCATATGCACAGTGTACACCCTCATGGTAGCAACAAAGGGTTGTTAGTTCCTGCCCCCTCAGGGCCACTTGACATAGTTAAATGGAAAAATGTCTTGAGTTACTTCAATTAAGTGCTAGAAACATGCCCAAGGTTACTTTAGGTATACGAAGTGATAAAAATCATTAAAATTATGAAAAACATTAATACATCACATGCCTCAGTCCATATACAGAAGAGGTCTCTCAGAGGTTCTTTAGGATCACCTTTGGGACGAGTGTTGAGGTGGTCTCAATAGAGAGGTGGTCTCTATACAGAGGATTTCATTTATGAAGGTTTAGTACCTCCATGGTCTCAATTGGGACCGTGAAAAGTGGTTTTATTATAGGTAAATGTGGTCTCAAGGAGAAACAAAGGTGGTCTTAATTGACAGTCCATTCTTTTACATGTAAACCCAACAAAAAGAGAAAGGAGAAAAAGCGCCCCTTACTTGGCCTCCCTGGCCCTCTCCTCCCTCTGACTGAGTGCGATGAGGGCGGCTGCTCCCTCCAGCATGTCCTCCTGCTGCAGCCTCTTGCGGTCCCGCCGCAAGCGAGCCCTGGCCAGCTGGCGCACCTGGTACAGGAATCACAACGTAACCATCTCATGAACAGTCATCTTGAGCATGAAACATGATTGTTCCGAAAAAGATGGTAAGAGGATATAAGATGGAACTAAAACCATGATGTAAATGTAGCTAAATGTGGTGGTTTATAGTCGTGATCCATGTATTGCCTCTCACAACTTCAATTTTACACCAGTCATTGGCAAAGTCATGGATCAATTGATCATTTCTCACATACTTGCACCAGCAGCAAATTCAGTGCACAATGCTAATCACTCACACAATCAATCGCACACTCTTTTAACTCAACGACTAACTTGTAGGTGCCACAGAGCAGTGTACAACTATTTACATATGAGTTTGCTCAACACTCACTTGTAACCAGAACTGACCAGAATTCAAACCCATGACCTTCTGGTCATGAGTTCAACTCCCTATCCACTTGGCAACAAAACCACATATGCTTGTTCCGAAAGAAAGTCAAAAGATGGTTAGAGGCTATTAACACGTTCATGTCGGCTACTGAACTAAAACCATGATTGCGATTAAAAATAGTAAGTCGTCTGCACCTGCTCCTGTGAGAAGTGATCCTGCTGGGCTCCGATTTGGGAGAGAAGAGCCGCTTTCTCCGCCTCAAAGTGCTCCCACAGGTTCTCTAGAAGATTCTGCAATACGTTTTATAGAAGCTGCTAAATGATTGTTGTCATGTCAAGTAACAATTCTAATGAACATACCAACAAGTTTTTATAGTTGCCTTTTCTGTCTAATCATCAGCTGCTCGGTCAATTTTAAATCACAAGATCCACATTGGCATATATTCCTATTCTTGCTCAGCATTAATGTTTACATTACATACCATAAGTATTTGTGATGACAACGAAAAGTAGAACATATTTCGAATGTCATTCAAATGCTCATATATTAATAGAGGGATGCTCACTTTAAACAGTTGATGACACTTGACCACACTAAATTTCTGTCTGGTCCAACAAAAAGTAGAACTGTTCACTTTGGGGTAGTGATGTTCTTATAAGGTGTTTTACTCTATCCCCAAGCAACAAATGGCAGCATCATGATAAGTACTGGTATGTTTTACTCTCATAAACATAACTAATCATACGTATAAAACAAAATACCTTTGGTTCTTTGTTCTGCTCATTTTTTGCTTCTTCCTGATCTAGCAATGCTTCCAGAATGGCATCATCAGTACTCAGGCCTTGAGCTTGCCTTTCTTTCATAAGAGCTTTCTTCTTCTTAATCCTTTCTTTAAGCTTCCTCTCTTGCTCAATTTTAGAATCTCCAAGTATTTTCTGCACAGCTGAAATACCAAAACAAGAACGTAAAACTTGATCTGGTACATATCACCAGAATGAAGGCATGGAGCACAGAATATCTCACGGATAGAAATCGTGAACAATGATCCATCATATATAAGACAGAGTATTGTGTATATTGTAATCATTGACATAATCTTAAATTGAATGAAGTTAAAAAATATATATAAAGCTTCAAAATAATATATGCAGTAACTTTACTAACATTGAAGGCCAAACAAAATACTTTATTAATATTTCAAATATCAAAAAAAATCATCCATTAGATAATGGTTGCTGATAGAATAATTCAAATAAAAAAAAATCATAGGGTTTTCATCTGAAAATGATGGTTGAAAGACTTTTCCAAATACCTGGAAGATGAATTTTCCACAAACCTTGACCTTACTGCACTGACCTTCCTGATCTTTTGCCAGGCTGCCCAGTAACTCTGCAGCCTCCATCAGCTTGCCTTCTTGCCTCAGTTTGCGTTCCTTCAGCCTGAGTGCGACAAGGCGTGACTGGCGCTCCTGTTCTGACAGCGCTCTCCACTCAGCCTCACCAATCTCACGCATGAGTGCCTGCGAAAGACGTGGATTATACGGTAACATTCATGTAAAACATCACTATTACCTGTAGAGTATAGACTTACTTCTACACCATGGTGAGATACTTCTAAACTGAATTTTGTGACATGCAGAATATTTTTTTAAAAATCTGTGAGAAGAAAAGTTTTGAATTATGACGCTTGCAAAAGATATCACTGAAGTGTGTGCAATCTAGCTTCACTAAACTATTTTTCCACACAACTTGAATCTTTCTACACTCTATATCACCAATTATTTTATATATGACATGCTCAGTACTCTTGAGTATGTGCATTCAACAAACACAAGATTAAACATGATGGAAGAAACACACTTGATGTGCTCTTAATCTATCAATAATGACTTTACCTCAGCAAACAGTTTGTCCCTCACTGCATCATATTTTTCCTCCAGTTCTTTCATCAATTCCACTTCCTCCTCCATATCCATGGAACTGTCAGTGAGACCATGAAGCAGGACCTACAAAAATAACAGACAGTGGTTACCTATAGTATATACACATAACTAATATAATCATTTCTTGCATTAAACATGCTTATTTCTAGTCCTCATGTACGTGAACTAGTCATTGTAAAATTGCAAATTTGGCACAAGTGGGACATTATTGTCATTCACATTGTAAATAGCACATTATAACATTAAGAGCATTCATTGAAAAAAGTTCAGCATGGATGTCACCTTAGTTATATTGTCGAGCCAGCGCTGTTGGCGAGATGCAGCCTGCACAGACTTCAGCTGTAGAAGCAGGGATGTCTCCTAGAACAGAGGAACATGCTAACAATGCTGGTCCACAAAACATTGAATAACCGTTACAACATTATGTGAAAAGGATACTATTATACTCAAAGCTTTTATATTTGTAGCTATTTGGAATTTTTCGTTGATTTGGCAAAAAAGACAAAGTGAAAATTAATCAAAACTAATGAATTATGCATCAATGCATTTTTACACTTTGTATGTAGTTCAAGATTCCGGTATATTGCGTAGAGATGTAACAATCATTACTCTACTTATACAACCATTTTCATCTTTATAAAAAATGTACGTGATACCTTTCCAGGTAATCCCTTGACCAGAGCGTGGGCCTCGGAATCCTGTATGTCCTGTAGATCTGCTAGCAGCGCCACACAATGGTCATACTCAGATGTTCCCTGACCTTGCGAAGCTGCCATTTCGGACATCATTTCTAACTTCACAGCTAAAGCTTCCTGAGTTACAAACAGAGAACATCATGCGGTCAAAATATGATAGCTTTTGACTTTGGGTAAAGCATGTATGATTACCATAGCAAATAAACTGAGTATTACAAATTTATGTAAAATCCTCCTCACAGAATCTCGCATCAATGACTGATCCCCCGGTAAAAGTTAAATCATAGAGTAGTGAATGACGGTTTGTGAATGAACACATTTTTTTTTCTTGGTCTCTTATTCTCTTCGTTCTACTCAGTAATGCAATCAATGATTCATTCACAGTTAAATCATAGAGTAGTGAATGACGGTTTGTGAATGAACACATTTTTTTTTCTTGGTCTCTTATTCTCTTCGTTCTACTCAGTAATGCAATCATGATTCATTCACACTATACAGAAATACGACACCTTGAAGACAGTGAGTGAAGCTGACTGTCCTGAATTCAGTTGCGTCTGCAGCTTCATCCTCAATTCTTCTGCTATTTTTTGTCGATCCTCGGGGCTTATCTGCTTCAGTTGAGACCGTGTTTGTTGCACTTCTGAGTCATTACTAAGAATCTATAAAAAAAGGTTGAATATATAAAAGTTACTAAATATGCTTGCTAAAAAGACGTGAGAGAGAAGAGAAAAGTTTGAAATATATAAAAGCTGGATGCCAGAAACAGATTACAGAACATGTATCAATATAATGAATAACTGAATTTCAATAGTTTTCTTTACTATATTCAAGTTTTCTTCTACATTGTCTAAAATCAATGCTACTGGTGAATCCCAGTAGACTCAGTCCAAGAACAATCGAGCTGCAACAAAATCATCAACGTTCATTCTATCCATTTGATGATTGACCAATAGGAATTCTTTGAAGCTGTGAGTACCATGCCTTTACTTGATAACTAAGTATTTGATGATCCATGTACCTGCATCATCACCAGCCTCTCCTGTCTGTGAAGGGCTTCCATCTCACCAAGCAATGCCCGTGTCACCTACAATAAACATAATGTACTATTTTCAGAGTTTGTTCATTTCAATGTTCAGATCTTTTAACAATTTAAACAGAGGTAATTAAAGTAAAGAAATCTCTACTAGATGATAGAGGTAATTAAGACGCACAATTCAATCGCTTTTTTGTAAGTTACGTCATGGAGTTATTCAAACTTAACGCTTACCTCCATAATGTCTTCAGTATCAGGTGGAGGAACAATGACCCCAATATCTTGCTTTCTAGCTGGGAAGGTCTGGTGATACTCAAGCCGTTTCAATGCTAATCTCTCCTGAATTTCTCTGTCAGGTAAACTGTAATGGAAAAAATAATAGCTGTGGTAATATGCATGATATAAACAATTGAATATTCTGATTCTACAAGGGTTTAGATAGCAAGCTTACAACTGTTGAAATATGTTATGAATTTAGATTTAAAAATATTAAAGAAGAAACTCTGCATGTTTCAGGATGGTCAGATATATTGATTTTCAAAGGCATAAATAGGTAAAAAATCTTCCCGTGATTTATATCTATCTGAGAAATGAATTATAGATGATATTACTTGTCGTGGAAAGATGGATGACAGGACAAATTTGTCTAAAATTCAGTATGGCCACCGTATATCCAAAATGGCTGCCCAAACTGAAACTAAACCAGACCTGTACTCAGGGGTCGCGTGCTGTGGCGAGGGCAAGGAGGGCCGTGACGAACATCACCTCGTCCTGCACGCGCATCAGCTCCCACCCCAGGTACACCAGGTTGCTGTGCACCGCCTCGGCAGACTTGTTGCTGCGACGGATGTTGTCTTTCTCCTGTACAGGGAAACGTTGAGAAAATAGGTGAGCATGGACAAAAGGTGTGTAGCCAATGAAATCTTACATTATATTGGTGAAAGGGGGATGTTGTCTTTCTCCTGTACAGGGGGAAAAAGTGGACAAAATATTGAGTTAATGGTGTTTTGTATCCATTGAAATCTTACATTCAAGTACTTGGAGTTAGACTCATTTATGTAGCTGAATGTTTCTTTAAAAATCTTTTACAAATATTAGAAACTTTTTATAAATATTTTTACAAACGTTGCCGTAACTATGAAGATTAATTATATTGTGCACAGGATGTGTTAAAACTGTTATCTAATGAAGGCCTATAATTTGAATGTATGACAATTGAAGATAAATTTTGACAATAAACAATGGATACGAGAAATTATGCATAATGCCCTCACCACATTGTAGCAGTCTGCCAGTTCAGCCAGCACATTTTCACACACTCTTTCCTTCTCCTCTTCAGCCTTCTCCAACTGACGCACCTCCTGGTTATGTAAGTGGCATTACATGAGACACAGTAAAACTACCTAGATATTATCTAAACATCGCTTATATTAATTATCTATTATCTAAAAAACGTGCATAGAAAACACATACTGTTTGTCAATATGTTCAAATATTGGCTATATAATAATACATAGAAGAACACCAAAATCAATACAAACTTTAATATATTAGCTGACAACCCATTGATTTACCTGAGCTGTGAATCCGTCTGCCAGACGCTCCTCTCTTCTTCTTGCAATCTTTGCCTTCTTCGCTTGTTTATCTGCGACTGTCTCAGACAAAATGTTTATTGGGGATTCATATTGGACATCTCCTGTAAAACCCCATTTAGAAACATATTGAAATATATAACAATAATAGATCAGGGGCAGATCTAAAGAGGGGCGTGTGCCCCCTAAAAAACAAAAAAAAAAAAAAAAAACCAACAACATTTAAATGAAGGTAACATCATTGTAGCATAACACCCTTCCCCCCCTCTGTTTCCCCCCCCCCAAAAAAAAGCGTATGGCTCCTGGTTTCTGATAATAGTGCAATATTTTAATCAATTTACATGTGAATGTACTATTAAACACCGTCAATGATTGTTAATATGAATAAAAGACTATTAAAGTAGATGAATTGTTTTCTTTTTTCTTTGTTAGTGAACACCACTCTAGACACCTCTAAAACACCATATGCATAGCTTTGGGGGGGAGGGGGCTTTGCCCCCTGGGGCTCTGCCCTGGACCCGCTAGGGGCCTTAACCGGCCGAGACCACTCACCATAGTTGCGCTAACTCAAAATGGTGGATCCGCCCCCTGTAGAAGGTATAATGGTTAATATTCCAAATTGGACTAGTTTTGGAATGATGCTTACTTTGCAGTGAAAGTGTAATTGAATCATGTCTTTTTACACCTAACACCTGCATTCAGTCTCAGAGCAATTTACTAATTCTTTTTGGTTTGAATGTTACGTAGAGCATTTTTTATTGTTTAATAAATAGACAAAGGTATTTATTTGTAGATCAAATGAATTATTACAAAAGTCTTTGGAAATCGACAAGACACCTATACTGTGTGTGAAATGTATTTATTTAAATTTTAATTTCATATGGTGTTATCTTATTTTAAATCTGAACAGCTGCAAAGAAACAAGAACCAAAATGATGAAATGAATTATTGTATTTCAATAAATGCCAATTATCGAAATTCAATTAAAGTAAATATTGTGATGCTTGTCAAGCAACTGACAAAAAACAGTGACTTGCAATTCAATAGACATTATTACTGTTAATATGGTTCTCTCGAAAACTGGTATTGAATCCTTGGTCACATCCTTTCACCTTCGGAATAAATGGTACCAGGTACCTACTTCACAAAAAAAGGTGACTTACCGAGTAGCTGAGTGGCCTGATTGACGTTGCCTTCTTCTCGAAGCTTCTTCTCCGCTGCTCTCATCTCTCTCAACTTTTTCTGTTGCTCAGTTGAAGACATCTTATGCCATTCATTGATTCCCAGCTACAAAAGTGTGTAAAATGGAGGTCTAGTGCCGTCAGATGGGTGGGAGTGTGATATATGGATGAAATGTAACATTTCCATAGAAATAGCAAAGGAAGAGCAGTGGATAACAAAATAAAAATCTTACAAAATGTAGATTGAAATTGTAAGTTAAATCAGACTTTAATACTTTGACAATAGCATTGACCATATATCCTCAAGGATACCCATCCCTCTGAGTGGCCGTTATACCGAATTCCATCACTTTCACACACACATAGACAATCATCAATGTTTTAAAGCACTTACTTTAGCAATCAGGACGTCCTCAAAGATGCGTTCCCTGAGCGCCTGGTACTTGCGGTCGAGCGCCACATCCATGTTGATGACGCCGGCGCCCTGCTTGGTGAGCGCTGTGGTGCCGAGGACGAGCGCCGACAGGCACTCGGCCCGCTGGTTCATCTTCTCGTACAGCACCTTCAGCTGCAGCTGAACGAGGTCGGCATCGGACTGAAGAGAGAATCATCCAAGTACATGTACAGTGAGGGGGGTGACACAGGATAGTGGAACATGGAATATGGGGTAAAAGAATAGGGGAACATGGAACATAGGGGTACAAAGATAGTGGAACATGGAACATAGGGATAAAAAATAGTGGAATATGGATCTCAGGACCCCTGTGTCACCCTCTCTATACAGTGTAGCCTCCACCACCATTATAAAGAGACTATGTGAAGACAATTTTGTGTGGTTCCAAGACTTCTTAAAAAGACAACTACTAGCTGCTATAAAAAGAGCACCTTTTCAGGGTCAGGATTAGCCACTCGTCCGCTCGTATTGACTAGTAAAAACTAGTGGAGGACGAAAGCTAATTTTTAGAAACTCGTCCTTTTGACGAGGAGCAATTCTGAATATTTTGTCATACAGATATAGAGTTTGTGCAAGTAGGACGAGTACATGTTTTGCAGGACGAGTAGATATTTGAGGGTTACTAGTCCTGCTGACGAGTAGCACTTTTCCACCTAATCCTGACCCTGCCGTTTTATAAAGACCATGTAAAGCCAGGCCACAGGTGGGTCTTGAGACTTAGACTCTTCATGAATCAAATCTAGTTTTATTTAAAAGTCCAAAAGAATACTTGAAATGAACCTGTAACCTATAAATCTAAGTATGAATCAATACTACTTGAAAATATTCACATATATAGATGCTTCAGAAAGCGTTAATCATTTTCCTGGAGTGACTTCATTGCTGGCTTGTCATTTCACTGTATATTAACTGACAGGATGCTGCCATCTTGGGTCGATGTCCTTCTAAATGTGTGAAACTTTCAAAATTGTGAATTTGTACAGTATGTTGAACTATGTATACTACGTCATTTTAGAATGTACTTGAGAGCCCACCTTATCAGGCATCTGCTGTATATAGGCCTCCGCCTCAATGTCCTGTAGCTCCTGCAGATCAGCCATTATTGAGGTGTGGACCTCGTTCATGTCCTAAAATCAGATAACTCTACATTGTACTCACATATCGGTGTCATTTTTAATTCACAACTTTACCTCCACCAACAGACCAGTACGTGGGAATGAATTATGAACCATGGCTATAAGTAAACTGTGATGCTGATCACAAAATGTGCTTTTACAAATAGGAAAACAACAAGTCACTAGGTATACTTACTTCTGTTTTCAATTCATCCTTCTTTGCTTCTGCTAAATAAAGTGCTGCTTCCGTCAGAACCTCAATGTTTTCCTTGATCTTTTCTGTAAAAATATGCAATCCAGCTACTATAAATGTAAGTTCAACAAAACGACTGAGTTTAATTTCAAAGATACTAATTACAGAAGTTTCGTAATGAAAGATTAAAAGCCCATGATTAAATACTGCATGTACATTGGAAGCTTAAAACTCAGTCATCCTATTCTCAATGAGAGAAGTACACATATTCTCATCCTTCTTTGACGTTAGACGTGGATGCTTTTGTGAGCTTGCACATAAAAGGGAATGCACACATCACCCAGGTATGTGTGGTTTCACCCGACCAGTTGCACCATTAATCCTTCAACTCAACCTTTTTATCAAGTCTGTGATCTAGAAGCCATTTCTTAAGGCCTATGTATACAGTAGAACCTCTCTATCAAGACCACGTGAAGGCTGGTTTCAGTGATTTCAATACAAAGATGGTTGCTTTATGCAGCTTTTTGGGACTTCAAAAATGGTCTCATTTTAGAGGTGATCCCCTTGCACGGGTGGTCCTTATTAGAGGTTCTACTGTATGTCCATGCACCCGTGAGACCCACCTGAGGGCAGCTTCGCCCTCTTCTCCTTCAGCTCGAGCTGCTTCTCGGCCCGCTCCACCTGGCTGAGGCCCTCGGCGAGCTCGTGGATCTCAGGGCCGCGGATCGACTGCAGCATGGACACGAGCAGCAGCCGCTCACCGTCCTGCTTCTCATTGAGGCGCTCCAGGATCACCTCCTGTAATAAAAAAAATGTCGAAGGTTTATAGTCTACTATCCAGGAGCTGTACTGCTAGTTGAATCATTTACAAGGTCATTGGCATCTTTGTCATCATTTGATTTTTCAAGTGGGGAGCATACAACACAGGCTTCGTACAAATTTGCTTAAATTTGAATTACGGCCACCTGTAACTATTTTACTTGTAGGGGTTTGAGCAGTGTGAAACCTGTTAGGGCAAAGTTTGCTCAACACCTGTTCTGAACATGGGAATTGAAAATAAATTTCTGGTCATGAGTCCAACTCCCTATCCATTCGGCCACGGAAGCACAGTTTTCTTATGCTATGAGCTCTGGGTGTTTTTTTTAGACTAATACACCAAATCACATGACTTTTCACATGTTTTAAGATAAATTGTGTGAATTAGTAGGACAAACATCAATAGAGACCAAATTATTTCCATCAATTGGTCTGGGTTGATCAAGACTATTTATCTAGTGGGTGAA
>CM032663.1:12569808-12584788 GCA_019095985.1 Streblospio benedicti
AGCTCATCCCATTTTCCTGTCCAAGCAAAAACAAATATATTTGATTCTACTCTTTTTGTTCTATTTTTACTGCCTTATCTTCCAACGTGGTCTAAAGTGGTCTTAAAATGCAAAAATATCCCTGGGTCCATTTTTTTTATTCTTGAAATATTCTAAAACTTGGATCAACAGGTATTTTTGCATTTTAAGAACACTAAATAGACCACGTTAGAAGATAAGGCAGTAAAAATAGAACAAAGAGAATAGAATCAAATGGGACCATATGCTGCATCCTTAATCTCAAGAATCTTATATGAATACAAAAGTGAATGTAAATTTATAGTTATCGTTTGAATCAACTGAATCAATGTCATTTGAACCTTACTATTCACATCAGGTTGTTAAAGTTGACATTGTATGCAGTAACTAAAATTAAAGATGAACTTTAAACTATGCACGAAAATACAGTTTCTTGAGTATTATCAGATATATCTTACCTTCTTGATGGAGTTTTTTAGCTTCAAGTTTTGCTTGAAGCAAATGTCTTTGCTGTATTTCTGGGGACAGCTGATTCCAATCATCTTGCTGGCTTTCTAGAGATTCTAGCAACAATTTGTCCTTCAATGACTCATATTTTGATTCCAATGCCTGAATATAAAAGATAATTCATGTGAAATTCAGATAGAAATTCAGATAGATTTTGAACTGAACTGATCAAAACTTTTGAAATCATTGATTTTTTTTTGTTTTACCCCAAATCTCTTGACCATTGCTGAAACAACCTTTTGTGTACCAGGTGTTTGTACAGGATAAACTACCATCGATTTAGAAGACCGGTATACTGACATAAACATTCTAATAATGCTGATATTGAAATATAAGAATCATTTCATAGAGACTTTACAGTGAACTTGAGCCCTTCCATCAATGGTAACAGAAACCCATAACTCCTGTTATGGGTTTCTAATGATAACCATAGCCCAAATGCAAAGGCCAAAACTCTTGGCAATGTTCATCATCGATATACTTTACACAAAAAAGTATCAAGCACTCAGTCATTTACAAAGCAATTTACCCTCAAATCAAGACTACTTGAAGTAGTGGTCTTACTAGAGAAGTTTTACAATTCACTGACCTTGACCATGTTGTGGTCATTGCCAGCACCTTCATATCGCGTACCGCGGTGATGTTCTGTCCGCTTCGCTGATGCTGTGATGTGATTTCCAGCTCGAGAAGCATCTTCAGGTCAGCCTCATTCTGGAAAAACGGCAGGAGAGAGGGAAGGTCAATAGATCTTTCTATGTGGACGCCTCCCTTCTGTCCTTATGTAGACACTTTTCACATTTTTTTTGTGTATCATATGTTATTTGTATGTATTATGATCTTAACATCCATATAAAGTGAACGCCTCTGCTGCCTTATGAGAACACTTTTCCACTTCTCCTGAAGATGACCATATAAGACACGTTTCACTGTATTTATACTGTAAATTTCTTTTGAAAAAAAAACCAGTATTTAATAAGAGTAATTTCAATATTTCATTCCGGCAAGTAATTGTCTGATATCATTCATTCTATCACAAGCTTTCGTAAAAAAAAGCCAATGCACCATAAAATTCAAACAACCCCCTCACCAGGCAGGGAATCTTCCTGGTCATCCTCTAGCGCAGGGTCCTGGACATAGTGGATAAGGGATGGAGAGGACAATCTAGGTGATGTTTCCTTTAATCTATTTCACACATTTTTGACAGATGATGATATGAGAGTATATACAAGTAAATTGAATTAAGGTGTATTCAAATTTTTTTAAGGTGTATTCAAATCTGAACGAAAAAAAGTTAATTGACGCAGAATTTTATATATTAGAATTTTAAGATACCAATAAAACCATTTTCCATGGGCTCACATTTTAATAGGCCTTGTTTAGATTTCACTCTTGAGTCCACGTGTTTCTTCATTTAAAGCCAAGAAAATGACAGTCCTTAGTTGGTCAAATGTGACTGTCATTTGGCCTGAAGAAGCTTTGCAATAAGAGTGAAAGTCTTGCCAAATGTGAGCCCCAACGGGTTCTATTGGTATCTTAAAATTCTAATATATATCATGAATGAAGAAACCCAAGATGAGAGAAGTGTTCATTCTTTCATTAGAATGTTATCTAACTTATTTTTTTCAATCCTTAATTTTTTTCTTCTATACTAGAAAACATCCATTTTTCTGGATACTCTAGAATGCTGATTCATACCTGTAATACAGACAGTAGATGTTCCCTCTCCTCCACGTGTCTTTTTGTCCATCTCCTGCAAAAACATCCACTCACCAAAGTCACCTGAAATGGTACTTGGGTTTATAAGTTTCAATGGGGCTAGGCAATATAGATCATGCTGTGTACTACCAGATCAATTATGTATAATTCACTGGCTCCCCTGACAGGTGTGCACTTTGTGATGAATTTTTCAGATCAATGCGACTGAAGGATTAAGTTTTGGAATTCAACATTATTAATTATAAATATACACATGTGTAGAACACTATACCTTTACTGATTATCAATGCTACACCAACAACTCTGCCCACACATGAACATCATACAACACATTAAAATCTCACGAATGCAATGACCAACCTACATATACCTGACTGGACACCCTTTCTCCTATGTAACATTACCTCATCCTCATCAGGAAGGCCCTGGAAGGGCTCATCGGCTGATATTTCATTATCAAAACCATCCAAACACTATCTCTAACATAAATCTTATTAGACCACCCTCACCCCATCTCCCACAAATACAACACATTGAAAACCACATCTCACTCATCTAATGACCCAACCCTCCCACCGACCTTTCTCTGGTGGCACATCATCCTGTTCCTCCAGGAACGGTCGCCCGAGCATTTGTCGTTTGCGCCTCACATCATAGCGGTGCTGGGCGAGGCGAATCTGGCGCTCCTCGTCTGCAGCATGTCTGCAATAACATCCACAGTATCCATGAATAAGTTCATCGTATTGGTAATCGTGTACATCTATTATTTTCATCTTTCACAACACGTAAATATAACTAACCATTTGAGTTTCGTCTGCATCTGTGGACATTTTCAAAAATGCTGACTACGCATGTCAGGACATGATTGACTGCCGCCGTCCCTAGCTTGCGAGAGTCTACGACCCAGTGCTTGCCACAGACAGGACCGGCGGCCATCAATCAAGACCTGACATGCGCGGTCAGCATTTTTGAAAATGTCTACAGATGCAGACGAAACTGTCAAATGGTTAGTTATTTTCATGTGTTGTGAATGATGAAAATAGTAGATTTAAATTAACATCCACAGTAGCCATAAGCTATACCCTGGCACATCCATGAGGGAGTGTTGGGAGCACATCCCCCCACTTTACATATGGAAATTTTATTTACATGGTTTCACCACTCCGTTTTCGAAAGCCTGTATCTGATAGTCTATGACAGAGGTACATGTATCATGTTATCTAATCTTATACTGTAATGTTGAAAAAATATCACAACTGACACTCAAACTGCAAAAACATCAATCCACAATTATAATAAATAGACTGCGAGAATAGATATTAGCATAAGTGAGCAAACCAAATCAATCGATGATTGTAAATATTTGCGGTGATCTACCTTTTATCACTAGCTTCAAGGATTCTTTCTGTGAGTCCGACGCTGAGCAGACCCAGTTGCGTGTTCTCTCCTCTAAGTGCCTTTCTCTTCTCCAGTCTCAATAACGAATGAGGCACACATTTCTCTTCTGGCGTTAGAAACTGCAACATCAATTCACAACTACTTTCATATAAAAAGAATGTAAATATACAAAATATTTTCTCAAAGTTATCCCTAGTATTTTGTTGTTGTGCCATCTTAACTGCTGTATAAAATGAGTGCCAAAGATTTAAAAAAGTTTTTTCAAGTTTATTTAATTTTGCTGAGCGCTTTCGAACATAAAGTTCCTCATCAGAGCTAAAATGTCAAAAGGTACCGCTAACTTGTATAAAACATGTCATGTTGTATTTGCATCTTAAAATGTTAAACATCCACGGTATTAAGAGTCTATAAAAACACAATGCAAAGAGAATGTATAAAAATGTAGTATTTTCCTTGAATAAAACAACCAAATCTATTACACATTACATTATCACACATTAAAAGTACGTACCTCTGGCATCTTGGCCAACAGTGTTTCCATCATTTCCAACGGTCCAGATTTCCTGTACTTTTCTTCTTCCTCCTTCTGCGGGTGATGAGTTTCTTTTTTTCTGATTCCGACAACCTAAAATCATTTTATTGAACTTCAATTTCTGCACATTTATAAATATCCTTAAACTTGATAGTTGATGAATGAGATTGGCATATGTAGATTACCAAATTAAATCTGACATTCTGTTCTAAATTGTTCATGGATTATAAGAATGTATCTTCATAATGAAATATATGACCATTCAAATACCCACGGCTTTTATGTTGAAAAATGATCAATTTAGGGGACTGGTCTTTTTATGCATATGTATTTACATACATGTAGGAATTCCAATGGTCTAGAATTTTTATATAGTCGACATTTGTTAGTAAAATTCCTTTGTACATAATGAGGTAAGGCATTAATCTTATCTGATTGTTTTTTTTCTAGTTACAAGCAAACAACCACCTTTGGTAATAAACATATTAATTAACTTGGTGCCGGCGGTTTTCTCTTTGATAAGCACCAGGCTTGAATAGGCGTTAATACGAGGGAGGCTTTTATACGAGGGAGGCGTTTATTGATTTAAAATTGTGTATAACTCGGCATCTATTTGAGGGGAGGCTAAAATTTAGGCAGAGGCTACAAAACACGGAAATACGGTATGATACAATATGTGGGAGTAATCACTTTACGGACAATGTGGAACAACACCATGACAATTCTCATATATATAATGTGTATTTTCTTCTGGCAGTAGTATGGTTTGAGTATAAGGTAAATCCCATTAACGGGCTATAAGGTAAACCTCATTAACATTCCAGACAGCAATTACGGATTATAAGGCAAACCTCATTAACGAAAAAACTTATAGGTCAAAACTCATTAATCACGCCGGCCGTTGACAGGTGAGCAGCAGGCTGGCGGCGGCGGCGCGCGCCGCCGACCGAGTTCTAGCCGGCGTAACGATAGCGCCGCGGCCCAATAGTTTGCATTTTAAAAAGTCATCGCTAGCATCGAGTAGTCGTAACTTTAGTCGTAGGGGTAAAATTCCCGGGACGTAGATCATAATTTTTAAAAGTCATCGAGTAGCAACGATGGTTAAGCGTGAAGACATTACATTATTCCCGGGGGGCGTAAGAAGTCAAGTCATTGACAGCCGCCGCTCTAGCGTGGGACGCCCGGGGGCAGTAGTAAAACTTAGAGGTAAGACCCGCTCAACGGGCGCGGTGGTCCCGAGAAACGATCGTAATAGTTTACATTATTCACGAGGAAGGGTCCGGGGTTAGACGCAGACAGGTCCGCCTAGATGACGGGTCCCCTCGACGCCGGGTCCAGGGACTATCCGACGCCCCCGACTTAGACGGGCCGGGGTCCGGGATTAAAGTACGACCGTATCCGACGGAGAAACGACCGGCTGGGTCGGGGTCCAGGGTTAGACGAGTAGGCCGCTGGCGGGGTCCCCGGATTAGACGAGTAATCTTGATGGGGTCCAGGGTTAGAAAGACGATGGGGTCCAGGGGTTAGACGTCCCGCCGACGGGGTCCGGGGTTAGACGAAAAGGCCGACGGGCGGGTCCAGGGATTAGACGCCGTTGAGTCCGGGATTAGACGAGTAGGCGCTGGCGGGCCCGGGATTAGAAGAGTCGACCGCTGGCGGGTCCGGGGTTAGGATTAGACAACGGGTCCCCCGATTAGACGGGTCCGGGGATTAGACGAGACGACCGCTGACGGGGTCCGGGGATTAGACGAGACGACCGCTGACGGGGTCCGGGGATTAGACGAAACGACCGCTGGCGGGGTCCACCGATCTAGCGCCGCCAAACGGGGGTTAAAAAAAAAAACGCACGAATAGCCGCCGAGGGGGGGAAAAACCGAATTACGGCGCGATAATCCCTACGAAGTCGTAATATCCGAGAGAATAAAGCTAAAAAGACTGGCGCCGCAGGATTAGACTGCTCAGCTCGTCTCGCCCGCTTTTGACCTAGCCAGAGACCGCCGTCGCACACTAACCATGACCGTCGGCCCCTCCACACCCGGTACGGATCCTCATAGAGAGATTCTCCTGAGCGTGTTAGCTAGCATCCGGGGGCGCTACGAAATCGCGCTTAATAAAACGCTGACCGCTCTAGCCGTTTTAGACGCCGCCATGATTCCGTATCCCAACTCCCCGATTGAGCCGTTAGAGATGTACTTCGGTAATCTCATTAGAGAGTTTAACGAGACGACAACGATCTTTAACGAATGGTCGAGCGTATATTATCTAGTACGGTTTCTAGAGCCGTAGAGGTCGAAAAAAAACAAAAAAAAACAACCAACGCCTCTCTCTTTAGAGAGGCAATATTAACATTGTCCCCCCTCTCGAGCCGTTTGGTAATCTCGTTAGAGAGAGAGAGAGTTTAACGAGACGACCGCGATCTTTAACGGTCGACCTTATCTAGTACGGTTTCTAGAGCCGTAGAGGTCCAACGTCTCTCTCTAGAGGCAGAGAGGCAATACATCCCCCCCACTCTCCGTTAGAGACGGTAATCTCATTTAGAGCGATACGTCGCCAGATATTATCTAGTATAGATCGACCCCCCCCCCGCCAAATTATATAATCGCACGGACGCTGTTTAATATTATTTACTCGATATACGAATCGAGAACTAAAACGCCGGAAGTTAATCTTCGTTTCAAAAAAAAAAATACTCGACTAAATTACCGTCTAACGCCTCGTAATCGCCGAAAGTAAACGGTCGATCTCGTTAAATATTATAGGACGATCTCGTTAAATACGCAGAGTTATAAGGCAGAAGTCGTTAATCACGGTCTCCCGGCGCAGCTGTCGCTGGCGGCCCATCGAGAGAGATCAATAGAAAAGGAAAGCGCCGAGCTATTTTACATCAAAAAACGCCCGGCCGATCCTTCTTAGACGCGCTTTTAATGAAGCTCCATCCAAGATCAATAGAAGAAGCGCGCCGAGCTATTTTAAACATCAAAAAGCCCGGCCGATCCAGCCTCTTAGTAGCGCGGCCTCGGGGGCCATCCATCCGGAGATCAATAGAAGAAGCGCGCGCTCGAGCTATTTTTTAAACGGCCCCCGCCCGGCCTCTACCGAAGCGGCTGAGCGCTTCTGACAGTCGAGGTCAAAAGCCATTAATCACCAGCCCCCCCGCATCGCCGGGGATTTTATAGGTAAGAATCGGCGACGGTCCTCGCGCGTTTAACTAGGGAGGGGGACTTCGTTCTATATAGGTCTTTAGAAAGAAAAGAATAAGAAAACGCTCTTTTACGGTATATTTATTAGAAATCTCTTTAGAAAAAAAAAAAATCTCTATACAAAAAGTACAAACTTAAGAATAAAAATCTCTTTTTAAGAGAAAAAGAAATCTCTATACAAAAAAAAGACAAATTAACAAAAAAAATCGTCGTTTCCAGAATCTCTTTAGAAAAAAAAAAGAATAAGAAAACTTTTTATATTTATTAGAAATCTCTTTAGAAAAAAAAAGAATACAAAGTACTATAAAAAAACGTTTTAAAGCTAAAAAAAAAATATCTACGAAGACGACGAATATAGGTCTTTAGAAAAAAAAAAGAATAAGAAAACGCTTTTTTATATTTATTAGAAATCTCTTTAGAAAAAAAAAAAGAATCTCTATACAAAAGTACAAAACTTAACAAAAAAATATCTTTTCCAAGAATCTCTATAATATAAGGTCTTTTAGAAAAAAAAATATAAGAAAAACGCTTTTATATTTATTAGAAATCTCTTTAGAAAAAAAAAGAATCTCTATACAAAAGTACAAACTTAACAAAAAAAAAACATCTCTAGAAAAAGTGGCGATCGAGAAATAGGTCTTTAGAAAAAAAGAATAAGAAAACGAGCTTTTACTATTTATTAGAAATCTCTTTAGAAAAAAAAGAATCTCTATACAAAAGTACAAACTTAACAAAAAAAAGAATATCTCTATAAAAAGAAAATCGCCAAAGGGAAAAAACTTAACCAAAAGAATCTCTCTATAAAAAGAAGTTAAATAAAAAAAGTACAAACTTAACAAAAAAATATATCTATATAAAGTACAATCGTCAAAGATCGACGAAATTTCCATAAAAGCTCTCTTTAAAAAAAAATACAAAAAAGTACAAATCGCCGAAAGCTAAAAGCTAAGACGGGGGGAGCCGACTTCGACTCATCGCGATGATGAGACGCAGCTGGCGGTCGTTTAAGCTAATGAGACCACTTTTTACTCATTCCAGCGGCACACCCCCACCTACCGGACATCACAGAAAAATTGAGAGAGAGACAGCTGACAACCGTTTTACTCCGCTTTATAGTGCTGGAAGCTACGAAAGCGAACCAAAAATCTAAGAGAAAAAAACTAAGGCGATCGCCGCCTCGGGGTTCAACCACGAAGAATTACTTATAATTTCATCAAGCGATTTTTTTAATCTATATATTCTCGTTTACAAAATTTCGTCTTTTATATCGCAAATATCGTATCGTTATACGACGTTCAAAGCCCGGTTTTATTTTCGAAATAACGACGTAAGTTTTTGTAATTTAGAATCGATTAATAAAAAGCGACTTCCTCGTGTCGCCGAACAGCGATAGGGTACGATGTCGCTGTTTTAAAAAACTATTTCATAACGTTCGCCTTTAACGCGGTCTAAGAGAGAGAGAGACCCCAGCGCCTTTTTTTCAAAGCCTCGGGGTTGAGGCGATAAATCGCCGTCCAAATATTGATACGGATTATAGTGTGGAAGCTCGTAACTTCCACATCTCAAATACTTTTATGTAATCACTTTGGCAGTAACCATGAAGAATTAGCCTATAATTTCATCAAGCGCGATTTTTTTAATCTATATATTCGCTTTTACAAAATTTCGTCTTTTATATCGCAAATATCGTATCGTTATACGACGTTCAAAGCCCGGTTTTATTTTCGAAATAACGACGTAAGTTTTTGTAATTTAGAATCGATTAATAAAAAGCGACTTCCTCGTGTCGTCGAACCGCGATAAGGTACGATGCCGTTTTAAAAAACCATTTCATAACGTTCGCCTTTAACCTTTAACTAATAAAATATGCGGATTAAAAAAAAAAAAATCATCCGTATAAAAGTTGCTTCTCGTAGTTTTTGTCGTGTTAGCTCCAACTTATAGACCTCGAGGCCGATCATGAATCGATCGGGAAATAAAAAAAAAAAAAGCTGTCTCGAGGAATCGCGCCGGGGCAAATACCTCTTCAGACTCAAATTTGGAACGAGATACAATAACACGTATTATAGACAACGGGTGATTACCGCTGTCTTCAAAAAATTGAGAAGAAACTTAGTTATTTGACTAGTTGACTAATTCATTAAATTAAGAATTGCGACTAATTCGTTAAATTAAGAATTGTCATTTCATTAGATTGTAACCGGTCGAAAAGAAAAAATCTTTAATAACCGCTGCGATAGCTTAATATACAGTGTGCAAGAGCGCTCGCGTCTTACCGGCTTAATTACGAAAGCTCTCGCTTCTCACGAGGTGAGCCTCCCTACCGCGATTATTTAACGAACTACGTCTTAGTAAATGTTGGAAACGCGCGGTATTACCGTATCGTATAAAAAGTTGATATTTAAACCGATTAGATTTAAAGGACACAACGTCCGCGATCTGAATATATTGTAATTAAAAAAAAAACGTATCTCGGTTTTGGGGCAAAACACGGTTAATAGATATGACAAATATATTCAATCGCGTTATACTATCATCAGCTCACCAGTAGCATTTTTTCTCTTCGCCTAAGACGATAAATTTTCACACGAACCGCTTCGTTACGAGAGGTATCAGCGTATAAGTTTTAAAGACCATACCAACGGAAGATTGGCGGGTGGATTTTTTTTTTACGCGCGGGGCTGACTAAGGTTAAAAAATACAAAGAATAGCGATTTTAAAGTCGACGGATTTATATATACCCCGTAACGACGAAATGTTTACAGTTTCACAGGGCGAGAAACGTTGTGATTCGAAATTTTATTTTAAAGTTTTTTAAGCGCCGTTTCGACGGTGGCCGGTCTTTAGCGATATAATATTTTTAATCGGTCTCAAAGAGACGGCGAGCCGCGGGAAAAGTCGCCGAGTCGGGGTCGGAAACGATTCTCAAACGTCGCGATTAACGAACGGAGAACGAATTTCTGACGGGAGGTTATTATAAAGAGCTTTTCCTCTTCGAAAATCGATGCACCCGCCCTAAAACTGTCCTGCGTTTTAGAATCTTACCTCTGGCCTTTTTTAGAATCTTAGTCAAGACCTCGATTTTCAGTTTCTGTCTCACGTTTTTTCATCATCGGGGTTGAATTCTCCTCGGCGAGGTCGGCCTTTCACTCGGGCCGGGCGCTGGGGAGGAGGAAGGGGGCTCCAGGCCCCCCCGAGTCACGACGCTGGGCGCGTGGGCGGCCAAAAAAAAAAAAAATCAAACCAGAAATCGGGGGAACTCTCCTACCGCGGAGAGCGTCGTAGAGAAAATAGCGAGGAAATTTAAAAAATCGTTTAATTACGTTAGATAGGGTATCTCACGTTTTTAATTTGCGGGGGAATATATACTCCGTTCGAAAAAATGTTTTACAGTTTCACAGGGCGAGAAACGTTGTGATTCGAAATTTTATTTTAAAGTTTTTTAAATCGCCGTTTGGACGGCGGCGGTCTATAGCGGTATAATATTTTTAATCGGTCTCAAAGAGACCGCGAGCCGGGAAAAAGCGCCGAAGTCGGGTCGGAGACGACCGTTAAAAACGCCGGGATTAACGAACGGAGAACGAATTTCTGACGGGAGGTTATAACAAATAGCTTTTCCTCTTCGAGAAATCGACGCACCCCGCCCTAAAACCGTTCGGTTTTTAGAATCTTACCTCAGGCTTCTTTTCTGTCTCAACTTTCAATCTTGGGGACAGAATTTTCTGTCTCGAGGCCTTTTTTCATTTCCGACGAGGAAAGTTTGAGGAAGAAAGGGGGGCCTTTAACCCCGGGCAGGCCGAGCACGCTGGGAGGAGGAAGGGGGCTCCAGGCCCCCCGAGTCAAACCGCGGATGGGCGTCGAGGCGGGCAAAAAAAAAAAACCATAAATTGGGGAACTTCTTACGCTTAGATAGGGTATCTAGCGAAAAATTTAAAAAAAAGGGAATAAAAGGAAAAAAAAAAAATTTGCGGGGAATAAAATGTTTACAGTTTCACAGGGCGAGGAACGTTGTGATTCGAAATTTTATTTTAAAAGTTTTTTAAACGCCGTTTCGACGGAGGGTGGTCTATAGCGATATAATATTTTTAATCGGTCTCAAAGAGACGGCGAGGCGCGGGAAAGGCGTCGAGTCGGGTCGGAGACGACCGTTAAAATTGTCGGGATTAACGAACGGGGAACGAATTTCTGACGTAAGGTTATAACAAATAGCTTTTCCTCTTCGAGAATCGGCGCATCCGCCCTAAAACCGTTCGGTTTTAGAATCTTACCTCTGGCTTATTTTCTTTGTAACGAGCCTAGGCAAGACCTTGCCCAGTTTTTGCCGGGCGGGGGGCCGCTGGGAAGGGGGGGGCAGGCCCGGGGGCCCACGGCTGCGGGGGAGGAAAAAAGGGGCTCCAGGAAATATTCACGAGTCACGACGCGGGGGGCGTCGTGGCGGCCAAAAAAAATATCAAACCGTAAATCGGATGAACTCTCCTACAGCGGAGAGCGTCGTAGAGAAAATAGCGAGGAAATTTAAAATCGTTTAATTACGTTAGATAGGGTATCTCGCGTTTCTAATTTGCGGGGGGAATATACCCCGTAACGACGAAAAATGTTTTACAGTTTCGTCGCGTGAGGAACGTTGTGATTCGAAATTTTATTTTAAAGTTTTTAAATCGCCGTTTGGACGGCGGCTGGTCTATAGCGGTATAATATTTTTAATCGGTCTCAAAGAGACGGCGAGGCGCGGGAAAGGCGTCGTGTCGGGTCGGAGACGACCGTTAAAAACGTCGGGATTAACGAACGGGGAACGAATTTCTGACGTAAGGTTATAACAAAGAGCTTTTCCTCTTCGAGAAAACGGCGCACCCCGGCCCTAAAACCGTTCGGTTTAACCATTCGGTTTTAGAATCTTACCTCTGGCTACTTGCTTTGTCCCAATTTTCATTTCTTAAATTGGGATTTCCTCGGCGAGCCGGCCCGGCCTTTCACTCGGGCTGGCGCGGGAGGATGAAGGGGGCTTTAGCCCCGAGTCACGACGCGGGTGGCGTCGTGGCGGCCAAAAAAATATCAAACCGTAAATTGGGAACACTCTCCTACCGCGGTTTAATAAGACTTACCGTTTTATATATATAAAAAAAGACCGTCGTTGAGAAAAATAGGAGATAAAAGGAAAAGAGACGGATAGAAAGAGCTCCGGTATTATAAATATTATTACGAATCAACTTTTTTTCTTTCTAATAGTCTCGTCCCACAGCAGCGGGCGGTGCCGGAACGTGAGAGGCTGTCAATAAATCGCGCGCGTCAAAAGACTAAGCGCGCTAGCATAAAAGGCTGCCACGCTAGTCCCTCTAGCGTCATTCGCTGGCTCACACGCCGAGGACACGCTTTTTATAACAGGAGGAGGAAGTCGCTACGGAAAAAATGGATCAACAGTCTAGGTGAGGCTTGTTACGTTATTCGTCTTGCCGGAATGAATAAAAAAAAAAAAAATGGTTGATTTAACGCGCGCTCGCATTTTACGGTTAGAAGACGCGAATAGCTACGGACGGTGAAACTATTAGACTGTATTCGACGTTGTAATTGGAAAGACGAAAAACTATAAAATATATTAAAAAACGGAGCTATTCGATCGTCTTTATAGAAGCTTCTGGGAGGTCTAGAATAGGGTAAAGGTCTCGGTAGAATACGTTTATAACATCGATTTTTTTTTTAAAAAAAAAGAGGTCTTATAGACGCTATATACACGAGTCGTATATTTACGTATCACCTCGATTAAAAACTCGAGAGAGTCATAACATCGATTTTTTTTTTTTAAAAAGAGGTCTTATAGACGCTATATACACGAGGCGTATATTTACGTATCACCTCGATTAAAACTCGAGAGAGTCGGCCTATATATATACTACTCTTTAAAAAAAATGGCGTAAATTAGTATTTAAGCGATACGTTCTCATGCATGACGTCGGGGAAAACCCGTCACCTTTTTTTTTCAAAACGTATTTATATATATATTTTTTTCCCTCCCTCAGCAACGGGCCGCAAAGTTTCCTTGCCTTCGTCAAACGGTTCACACCGGCTCAATGGCTGGACATTAGAAGCGCCGCTATAGCCCATCATACGGCTGTGAGTATAACGTCTTTTTTTTTTTTGACTAGTACCGTAAAGGCGAAAATAATCCCTCCTCTAAACGCATCGTCTCGGTTTTTTTTTTTTCTAGAGCTCCTTTTGCGACGTCGTCTGGACACGACGTCTCACGGAGTATATGTTAGCCTCCACCCCTTCCGAGTGGCATTTTAAAAATAAAACGCCACCATTTTTTTTCCCCGCCGGTTAAATTCCCGCTCCATACTTAACCCCGGTTCGAGATTTTTTCCGACCCCAGTCTTTTTTTTTTTTAAAAAAACAGCGGCACCCATCGCTAAATTAATACCTCTCTTACTTAACAGTCTTTTTTTCGCATTAGCGCGACCGAGGGGAGGGTCCCGGAAGACCCGACCCACGGAAGTTGAGCCCCGCTGGTGTCGAGACGCCACGCCGACCGAGCTGCCGAGAATCTTCGCCAACCCCCGGTAAGCGCTTTTTTAAAAAAAAAAAACGGCACCCATCGTTAAATTAATACCCTCTTTACTTAACCCCAGTTTTACGGACACAGTGTCGTCGACATGGTCGACGGACCAACTCTGGTGAGAGCTTTTTTCTTTTTAAAAAATAAAAGCGGCTTTCGTACCAACGGTTAAATTAATGCTCCATATAACCCAGTCTTTTTTTTCAGCGTTAAAGGCCGCCAGCGCTGACTGCGGAAATGGATCAACGCCGTCGATTTGAGGCGAGACCACGGAAGACCCGCCCGTCAGTTAAGCGGAGCTGTCGAGGCGATCACGCGACGGAGGCGTCGAGGGTCTTCGTCAACCCAGTAAGCGCTTCTTTTTTAAAGAAAAAAACTCTCGCAGCTCCATGGATTAAGTGTACCTCTCTTACTTAACAGTCTTTTTTTTCGCGTTAAGGCCGCCGAACCGTCTGTCGCGGATGGATACATGAGGAGGCCACCGTCGAGTTGAGCGGGCTGTCGAGCGATCCGCAACGACAGGCGTCGAGGGTCTTCGTCAACCCCGGTGAAACTTCCCTTTTTAAAAATTTTTTTTTCCAAAGGAAAATTTTTTTTTTTTTTCCCCCCCTTTTTTAAAAATTTCTTTTTTAAAAGGGGCCCCAAAACCCCTTTTTTTTAAACCCCAAAATTTTTTTCAATCCCCCAAAAAAACCCCCAAAAAGTCCCCCCCGGGGTCTTTTTTGGGGGGGGAAAAAAACCCCCCCCAAAAATTTTTTTCCCCCCCTTTTTTTACCCCCCTTTTTTAAAAAAAACCCCTTTTCCCTTTTTAATTTTTTTTTTCAAAATTTTTTTTTAAAATTTTTAAAAAACCCCAAAAAAAAACGAAAAAAGGGGGAAAAAAAAAAAAAAAAAAGGGGGAAAAAAAAGGGTTTTTAAAAATTTTTAAAATTTTAAAAAAAAAGAAAAAAAAAAAAAAAAAAAAAAACCCGAAAATTTTTAAAAAAAGGGAGAAAGAGGGGAAAGGGGGAGGGGGAAGGGGGGAGAAAAAAAAGGGGAAAAGAGGGGAAAAGGAGGGGG
>CM032663.1:12584888-12633017 GCA_019095985.1 Streblospio benedicti
TTTTTTTTTTTTGGGGGGGGGGGGGTTAAAACCCTTTTTTAAAAAAATTTTTTGGGTTTTTAAAAATTTTCCGGGGGGGGGAAAAAATTTTTTAAAAAGGGGAAAAATTTTTTTTGGGGGGGCCCTTTTTTTTCCCTTTTTGGGGGGGGCCCCCCCCCTTTTTTTTTGGGGCCTTAAATTTTTTTTTTTTTTTTGGGGGGGGGGTTTTTTTCCCCCCTTTTTTTTAAAATTTTTTTTTGGGGTTTTTGGGGGGCCCCCCCCTTTTTTTGGGTTTCAAAAAAAACCCCTTAAAAAAAATTTAAAAAAATTTTTTTTTTTTTTTTTAAAAAAAAATTTTTTTCTTTTTTTTTAAAAATTTTTAAAAAATTTTTTTTTCTTCTTTTGGTAAGAAGGGGGAAATTTTTTTTTTTGGGAAAAATTTTAAAAAAACCCTTTCCTTTTTTTTTAAAAAAAAAAAAAAAAAATTTTTTTTTTAAAAAAGGGAAATTTTTTTTTTATTTTAAATTTTTTAAAAAGGGTTTTTTTTTTTTTTTTTCCCCTTTTTGTTTTTTTTTTAAAAAAAAAATCCGGGTTTGGGTTTTTAAAAAAAAGTTTTCCAAAAAATTTGGCAGGGTTTCCCTTTTTTTCCCCAAAAAAAAAAAATTTTTTTTTTTATGCTTCATAAATTAAAACCAAAAACCCCCAAAAATTTTCTATTTGCAGTTTACATTTTGCGCTACTACATTGTACATACTACAGGCAATTTTATAAATATAGACATTTAAACGGCAGTGTTCACATGCAAAGCGACAGTGACAGGATACACACTACATTGACCTGAGATTTTTTGATTATGTAAGAAACTTATCAATTCTCATCAGGACGGTCAAGACATGTTAAGTCCCTATGCTGCTATTTCATGGTAAAATTGCCCAATAAAATTTTGTGTACATGTATGTGACCTTTTATGTCGCCTGTCGTATGTTGCAAGTAGCGGGTAGTGGGTAGCGTGCATTCTACATTGTTATTAACAATAGATCATGATTATCATGATATGTGGTTCTCTGTTATTGTGATAGTAATTTGATTATGTTGCACATACATCACATAAAAAATAATAAGCTGTGTATTTATTTCTTTTCATTGTACACACAAGTATTATTTCACACCTTCATTATTATTTTTGATGATAATTTACTCTAAAAGTGAATGTTCTAAAAGATTTTGGCATGGATATATGAACAATGTTGTTTTGATACGTGTATTTTGTACTTTGTCTTTAAATTGATCATAAAATTTTCATATTTAACATTACATGTTTATATGTCCTTGATTATTTATGAAACAGTGGCATGCACATAATAATATATAATCTAGCAGTTAACATTTGCTCTTTGATAGACTACTTTTTTTTGATTTTCAATGTGCCTTCAGAAGCTTTTATTCTTAATAAGTAAAATGATAATGAGTTCTAGTACTAAATGAAAATTAATATCTTGTATATACATGTTGTTTTTCTTTTTAAATCCTGTATGTGAAAATATATCATTTATAATGATACACGAAGTTACATAATATAATCCTTACAAAATGTTACTATTATTTTATACAGTAAAATCTCCAAATGAGAACACCACTAATAGGGACCCCCTGATGCATGCGGGTCGGATGTAATGCCTTAAATAATTCCTGAACCCGTGTTCATTTTCTCACATAGTCTGGATCCATCTAATAGAACATATTCTATTCTCAGTTTCCTATACAATGGTACTTTTCTAATCCCGCTTAAATGAGTTCCTAATAGTAGAACAAGATGGGAGGTCCTCAGATCCGTTCTATGCAAATCTGCACCACAAGAAGATAAAGATTGTGGAAACGAAGAATGTCGAGTATGCTGCTCAGAGACAAATAAAAGACTAGTGTGCAGGAAAACAGCAAAAGGAGGTATGGGGTATGAAATACAGTGCACAGATTGCCAAAAAGAAAAACAAAATAAGCCTTTTTATCATGGAGAGACAAGTAGAACTCTATATAGCAGATCCAAGGAACACATCCGAGGAAACAACGAAAATAGTCCAATACTCAAACACATTAACACACCATCCCAACCAGCAACCAAAATTCAACATGCAACCCACAGGATACTTCAGAGACACCTTAAGTAGACAAATAGATGAAGGAGTGCATATCAATAACAGCAGATCCACCCAAGGATACTTAATGAACAGTAAATCGAATTCCATCAGGGGCGGTAGCTAGAGTAGCCGTCACAATAGGACTAGATTAACACCATAGAATAATATAAATACTGCCTTTAACATTATGCAATCAGAGTGCTCTCAATATAAGTAAATTAATGTTCTCATTTCCAATTTTATGTATGCATTATGTAAAATATGAACTGATTCTTGTAAGCCATATCAGTAATCTAGACATCACTATAAGTCTACATGTACAATCATATATCAAATTATATCTTACCTTTGATAAATAGATACAATGTATACATATTTATTAGTAGTAACTAAATGTTGTCAGACAACACTTTTAGACATCTTAGAACCAATTATTGTGCATTTTATTCTTAACATTGTATTTTTAATGTTTAGTCATTGTTTTAGGCTATTTCTTGATGTTTACATTTTTATAAATTGTTAAAATATTCCCTGAAGAGGACACTTACATGTCGAAACGTCGGAATAAATTAAATAAACCAAAAATTTTATTGTCTCCAAACACACAGAATGTGGCGTAAGTACTTTGCAGTATCTACTATTGTATTAATAATATACTCAATGCTTATATATGTCAAGTAAATTGAACCAATTAAGAATAAACAATTATTCAATATTGGAACTACATGCTTTAAGTCTTATATTATTATTTTATTCCACAGAACACAGAAGATGAGTTTCCACATTTAGTCATGCAGAGATGCAACTTCAGCAAGTGTTTTCTAGTTCTACAATGCCACCTTATATACGTACGGGTTATATGCACGCAGGTAATTTAACTTGTACTTTTATTTCAATTGATGTCTTTTTTTCCATATTCATTTAGATATTGAAGTCTCATTTTAGTGCATATCTTATATGACTGTGATGAAAAAATACAATTAGAAATGCAAAGAACTGTTTATTTAAACATATTTATTTCAGAAATGGGTGGTATTTCTGACCATCATATATCTGATAATTCATCTGATTCTGAATCTGATGATGAGCACAAACGAATGCCGATTGCAGCCATACATAGTCCATACCAGCAATATTCGTCACCTCATTTGGTATGCTTTACAACACATTTGATATACATGCGGTATTAGATATGTAATATGAAAAAGAATGGGATGTTCTAGCTGCGAATCTAGCATATCTTTATGAAGACTATTATTAGTTGTAGGACTATCCATTTTGGTTAAAATAAACTACGCTACTACTCACTAAATCAAATTCGCGCCAATGTGACGTCACCACATCAGATTTGTCACTTCGGTCAAAGGCCCCGTGATGGAAGCCGCAACGTCAGTGTTTGTTGAATTTAGTGAGTTGTAGCATATTTTAGTTTCACCTATATATTCTAGCATGTAGATTTTTTTCCATTAAGAATCAAAACATCGTTATTAATACTTATACTTATACGTTTACTGAAT
Source organism: Streblospio benedicti (assembly GCA_019095985.1). Lineage (NCBI taxonomy): Eukaryota > Metazoa > Annelida > Polychaeta > Spionida > Spionidae > Streblospio > Streblospio benedicti. The sequence continues at coordinate 12,588,520 of CM032663.1, forward strand.
GAATTTTGAACTTTTCTTTCCTCAGTTTCATCATCATTCTCAACATGGGCAACTTCTGAACAACTCATCAAATCATTCCACATATCAATATCAGCAAAATATGCATGGACCAGGTAACATTTTAATTGTTACAATTTTTAAGCATGGGACATGTATTTTACAATAAACAGTATGGTCCGTGTTTGAATGATTAACGTGCCTGGTTTACACTGATCTCTGGTGAACAGAAGGTGGACTTTGATTGCCTCATAAGATCTGTTCAAAATGTAAGCTTATGGTTAACGCAAAATGTCCAGTACATTTATGCCATAAATCTGTTGTATTTCCAATAAATATATTTTGCACACACATTACCTATGTTTAGGTGCAGTAACTCAACATGTTCTTACTTTACAGGCTTATCTCACAGTGCTGGCCAGAGTAACATTATGACACCAAGAGTCAATAGGTAAACATATTTTAGTTATGTATTGATGAATATTTACACAAATCCACTTTGATTTGAATAGCTAAATACCAGTAGTTATGAAGTGCAATTAATGTCTTAAATGTTTGAGTGATTTTTTTTATTAACATAGCAACAGTATTTGATGTGATAATTTGCAATTGGTTACCACATGTAGGCTAAGTTCCTGCCACATACAAGCAAGTGAATGTGAACTTTTTATACAAGTGAATGTCTATCAGATTCATGAGTCTATGGAGGATAACACCCGGTAGTTCTGCATTTTTTAACAATATTAAACAGTTTGGACCATCCAGATGGTGCACTCATGATCTAAGTCAGACCATGTATAAGAAAGCACTTTTTGGTCACTTGGAGTTAGGAATTATTGTTTGAATTGAAATATTTTTCTTACTTTTAATTCCCATATATACATAAATTACATTAGTATGGGATATACATGGTATTGAATTAGTGTGGCATTCTACTGATATTTACAAAGATGCTAGGTTTGTCAGAGGACACTGACTACATGTGACATAGTCCAGATTAAAAAAACGTATCTACACTGTGTTGTCAATTCTAGCAAAAATTCATTGTTCATGTTGTAAAATTAGCAAAAATACTTTGCTCTGTATTTCTGGTTCACCTTCCATGGTCTGGTTACACTCCAACAGCAGGAGTAACATCATCAGCAGTTAGTGATACATCATCATCATCTTCTTCTGCAGTTTCATTGATGTCAGCCAGTATGATTTCTCATCTTGATAGAATCACTACTAAACTCATGGATATCTTTTATTATCAGAAATTTTAAAAAATTGTTATTTAGATCTTTACATAAGTTTCTTTCTTATATGCCTCTCTACTCCAGGAAAATCTCTTTTGCTTGGTTTGATTCAATTTATGTTCCATGTGATGATAAATAAGATATTTGTCGAGTTTGGTTGCGCATATTTTATGTAGTTTTCCAGTTCGATGAATTTCTACCCAGTCATAATCTTTGTATTTTTTTGTTTTGAACGCTTTTTTATTTAAAATTTATTAACAATACAAAAAGAAACTAAAAAAAAAAAAAAGATACATTTACAAAATGAAATGGTTATGGTGAAAAAGTTGAAAACTGAAGTGTTTGAAAATGTGCATAATTCATTTAATACTGTGTACTTAAATATATGCTGTACACCAAAGGCCACCCTCATGCACAATAGGTTTTAATAAGTTTATTATCGTGACATTGCCAATGGCTGCTTGATGGTTGTAAACGTAATAAATTTAGTAGAACCTAGTGTACAATTAAGACCACCTCATAATACGACCACCTTCTCTGGGTCCCAATCCTTCAAAATGATTCCTATGGGAACCTCCATATAAAGACCACTTTATCCATTGAAACCATTTTCAGTCGGGTCCTACAATTGGTCAAATAGAGTAATGGAGAGGTTCTATTAAACAGGTTAAATGATTGGTTCCTATAACAAATGCCATCAAATATCTTTGCAAAAAATTAATCTAGTGTTCATTCATAAGCTAAAATACCGAATACCCTGTAGCTTGTAGTATCTAGTCTAAGTTGAATGTTGTGATACATGCATATGATCATGAAATTTTGAAATTTGATAGTATGAATTTTGTTCTAACTTTCTTAATATATATAGCACAATCTCCATTAAAGGTCATTTTTTATCGTGGAATGACCATAAACAATATATACATCAAACAGAAGATTGTATTTCATAGTTCTAATGCAAACTTTTAAAAATCAACCCGACATCTGGTTTCAATAAAAAAATCATTAGCAAGACTGAATCTTCAGCAGATAGAATTGAATTAAAAGTTTAAGTTATAATTTCTTTATAAATAGGCGTGGACGGCTTCAAAAAAGATCATTTTGTTTGTTATGCAACAAACACATATAATATAGAGACCTAACATGAACTAATCAACAAATTGTGTATGAAAAGTAAATTTGATTATAGGTGGTTGCCACACCATGCATATCAGTTGTTGTGGCTTTGACAAGAAAAATAAATACAGCACGTGCACAGGTCCACACACTTGAACACGTATACATCACAAAATGACAGCCGTCTACTTTCTGAACAAAATTTTCGGGTTATGTGCTACACTGTAATGGGGGTTTTCTATGTGACTAATTCAGTTTTAGTCGGCTCCAATCATTGTTGTGATTCACTGGGAGGAGGTTTTTATACGCTTTCATTCACTGAGAATAAAAGATTTTGTGCTCTATGTCGGCCATTTTATAAGATAAGCTAAGAGAATGTGGAGCATTTCAAAAGGCTTTATATGAGTACATGGTTATATACATGCTGGATACAGAAACCTCCACAAAAGACAATGTACAAATGTTTATAAAAGTAAAAATAAATAATCTATACATGCTGGATAAATGAACCTCTTCACTGTAAAGAAAATATAAAATGTTTACAAAAAAGAACACTTCAAAGTCCAGTTTGAATAATTATCGTTATATATTTGGTTCCAATGTCATATATGAATATGAATAGTTTTGTCATTTTTGTAGTATTTTCATTCATGTTTTTCTATCATCCACAGTATAAAATAAGGAACTATGAGCATTACACCCAAATGCCGTGTGTCTTGAATGTAGTGTTTGGCTAGGTGATGGGTTTATGTCCAAGCTCTTCTCTATGGTCCAGATTTTTTACATGGCCACACGAGACTACAATGACAACAGAAATGGAGCTGACCACGCTTGGGCTCAAGGACCCTGTACCGGCAGGAAACAAGGACCCTGGACCAGCAGAGAGCAAGGACCACTGGACGGTAGAGAGCAATAAGGACCCTGGACCGCAGCTGAGAGAGCAAGGCCCTGGACTACGGCGAGAGAGCAAGGACCCTGGACTGGCAGAGAGCAAGGACCCTGGACTGGCAGAGAGCAGGACCCTGGACTGGCGAGAGCAAGGACCCTGGACCAGTAGAGAGAGCAATAAGGACCCTGGACACAGATGGAACACACGTTTAGGGTGGAAGGGATGTGAGAAGGTGCAGCATTACAAAATGTTCTAGGTGCTTGCTGCATTGCTAATAAATAATAATACAAGTTTAAATAAAAGTCAAAGTGCGAAATATTTATTAAACACAAATTTTCGCTCCATCTGATGGAGGCGAAAGAACTGTGACTAACTCATGACCCCCAAACCACCCTGACTTTTTCTTCGCTTTCTTATTATAGGTGCAACATGTCACAAGAGAACTAGCTCTGCAAAAGGGGGTAAATAATAAATTTGCATGGCCTTAGCATAACAGGGCTTTGTCACAGTGTTTGAAATTTTTTGTTTGAAATCATCAGTAAATAATGCAAAAATGAAATGATCAAAGTAACACACCAATAAAGGGAGTTGGACTCGTCACCAAGAAGGTCGTCGGTTCGACTCAGTAGAGAAAATTGATGACGTGATATTCTGAGAACTATGAAAGGCGAATGGAGTATCCCAGTTCTCCTTTGGCACTGAACTACTTATCCACTTTTCGGATCTTTGTTTTGGATGAGGAATAATCTGAAAAGATGATAATAATTTGGACATGTATGCACATTTCCCTACCTATTTCTTATCATTACAATAAGAATAGATTCTCAGCAATACCTGTTTTAATGCTGTTGTAAATGGGCCTTCACAAATTTTCAACATTGATGAATGAAACGCGACGCCAGAACTATCAATTTCAGTGGTTCGTACACCTTCCTTTTTCAACCAAGCAACCTTGGCTTTTATAGCTTCTACTGGGCCTGATATTGTTACACTTCGTATACAATTATGGCATGCAGGAGTAACTGTATCTGAATATATTTGCTTGATTTCCTCCCATGTCATTTCTGCCGACATAAATGGTTATTATGTTAAAAACTGATAACTACAACGTATACCCCCATTTCACCAATCATAAACATAGCGCCGATTGTGGTTATTTGCTATTTTCGACAGGTGTGTAGGTAGCCTTACTTATTAAGCACTTTTTGTTTAAATAAACACTAACTTTAAGATCATACAATCGAACAAAACACAACCTTAATAGTTGTAAATACAAAATGATAATTTTGTGTTTGAACTAAAACTGAAAGCATACATTCTCTTTACCCTCATGTACCACTGGTTAAACATACTTTTAAAACAAACTCACTTCCAACTTTCAAAGTTAAACATAAAATCGTAACCAAGTTGACTATAGGTACGTATTTCATATCTACTGTAAAACTAGAAATGTTTGTGCACAATATAATTTGCGAATCATCTGATTGGGACCAAGTCGTAATACACTTTTAAATCACAAAGCTCAATGCTTGTAACATAAGTTACATTTATCTCATAGTGTATGTTTTATCATGCTGCAGGTTCCATAATTGCCTCAAGTATGATGGTGTCAGAATCGTATGTCGTCGATAATGGTCTAACATTATCATATGTGCAGCAGCTGGAAGATGCTCATAATGAGTGGACAAGCAGTCCCATGCCACACGAGACTACAATGACAACAGAAATGGAGCTGACCGCAGGGCTCAAGGACCCTGTACCGGCAGAGAGCAAGGACCCTGGACCGGTAGAGAGCAATAAGGACCCTGGACCTTCAGGAAGGACCCTGGATTTACAGAGAGCAAGGAACCTGGACCGGTAGAGAGCAATAAGGACCCTGGACACAGATGGAGACACGTTTAGGGTGGAGGGATGTGAGAAGGTGCAGCATGTCACAAGAGGAGAGCTAGCTCTGCAAAGGGGTAAATATGCATTTTGCATGCTTCTTAGCATAACAGGGCTTTTTTGTCACAGTGTTTGAAATGTTTTGTTTGAAATCATCAGTAAATAATGAAAATGAAATGATCAAAGTAACTACCAATAAAGGGAGTTGGACTCGTCACCAGGTCGTGGGTTCGATTCCCAGTCTGTTCTGTTGGTGGGTGTTGAGCAAACTTACTTCTAACAGGTTGTACACTGCCCCGTGGTACCTACACGTCAATTAGGTATACTGGTTTATTGTATTGAAAGAGTAAATGAGTGATCTGCATTGTGCACCTAAGATTTTTTTAAAGAAGATGCAGATTGATGTGCAGCTTTGAAAAATCTAGTATTACTTAAGTAGGTGGGATTAGCGTCAGCTATGTGTCACAAAACCATTTCTTTCTTGTATAAATTGTATTGATGCAATAGTGGAAGTGGACCCTTTTTAACAGCTACTTTAATTAATATATTATCGTTTTTCTGGGGGTTCAGAACACGTTTATTTTTACCAATCATGGAATGCATGTTATATCTCAGCGTCACGGCATAAGGTTTTTCCATCACCCTTAAAGGTTTAGCCTATTTGCATTTCGTTTTTTAAAGGAAAGTGTATGTACTTTCCCCCAGAAATTATTTGAATACTAATTTGGGACATCAGGAGTATGGCCCGAATACGGGAGTACACACTACTCAAATGAAATTAAGTCCTAATAAGTTTGTAGTTATAAAATAATGTTTGTAATTTGCTAAAATTTAAAATTAAAATCTATCAAAACAATTATTTCTGTTCATTTTCCTTTAGAAAAAATATTTTGATTACATTTGTAATGTGACAATCTTCTAATTCTTCTCATTTGATTTGCTGATAATCGTTTGAAAAATATTAAATAGTATTCATAATGCAAACTCCATTCCACTTATCTGTGGTTTATTGATGCACAATGACCTCAAATCTTTATCACAATGGTCAAATTAGCTGTACCGGGTACATTTTGTGAAAAGGTAGATGCAAAAATAACTTTAAAATGTGGTCAAAAACATTGGAATGGGAAAATGACTACATATAACTATCAACTACAATATTTTACATCTGGCGGGTGGCATTTACAATTTATGAAATTGTTGTCAAAATTGATGGTTTTCAATTATTCTCCTTATCGATTCTTCCCAATGCATGATTGTTGAAAAAGGTATACCTGCATACTATTTTTTTTTTATCTGCTCATGTCAAAACTTAAATAATGATACCGGGATGGGGGGTCGAACAAAAGGCATTCTCTGATTCACTCAATGCATGAACTTTTTTATCATGCTACGTCCGCAAATATTTTCTTTTAGCAATGCAATGACAAGGATATACCTCATGATGTGGACCTGGAAGTGCGATCGTTAAATCGTTTTTTTCTCTGCTAATTATTAAAAAATGGTTAGGCCCCTATAAGGGTAATGATCATAAATAATTCTGGTACATCTTATTGCACTACGTTTTGGCTTCTAACAATTGATTCCTTTGCACTTAAAAATTATTTGGAAATGATTTAAAGTACGCACCTGTACCAAACGTTTTGTGTGTCTCAGCAACGTAGAAAGATATGCACACTTATGCACAGAAATTTCAAACTTTCAAACGTTTTAAAGTTTTTTTTGTTTTTTTTTCAATTTTATTTCTACTTATTTTCAAAAACCAAGTCAACACACATAACAATGATTATTATTGAAACACAGTGTCTTGAGTGAGCATATTAGCTAAATCATTGTTGAACAATTGAATTGCAGTGTTTCCGTTTCTAAATATAATCAAATTTTTTAAAAAATGTACAAATTTCAAACATGGCTGACAAAAAACAAATGATTATTGATTGAAGCTATATGTACATTATATCATTGGATACATAATCACATTTTTTGAAAGTTGAAAACTTCTATGTAAATAAAATGTACCCACAAATTTAGTTACATAGTAATTAAGTAGAAAAATTAGACATTGTGTATGTGTAGTTTTCAAAGTTTAACTAACAAATTACATTTGACACAAAGTGAACATCCTATACATTCATCTTAACTACAACATATAAATAGTACAAGATAGTACATCTTAAACTCTAAAATACTAATTACATTTTCTAAAATTCAAAACATATGATATACTGTTTATAATCTTCATTGGTGCTTTTTTCCTTTACACAATAGATTTTATCGCACCGTGTACATCCATTCCTTCCATTATATCCATTGGAATAGGGAAGAGAACCGTGGAATTTTTCTCTGCTGCCATATTGGTCAGAGTCTGAAGGTACCTCAGCTGAAGAGCACCTGGTGATAGGCTTAAAACATCGGCAGCTTTCTTCAGAGCTTTTGATGCGTTCATTTCTCCTTTAGCGGCAATCACTTTGGCTAACGCTTCTCTCTGTGCCTCTGCTTCAGTAGCCATGGCTCTCTGCAACTGCATCGGCAGTCTGACATCTTTGATCTCAACTCTTTCCACCTTGACACCCCAGGGGTCAGTGCCTTCATCCAGGAACATTTGCATGTCACGACTCAAACTTTCTCTTTCGATAAGGATTTCTGACAGGGACTTGGTTCCAAGGAAATTTCGAAGGGTCGTTTGTGCAAGGAATCTTGTTGAATAATTTGCATTCTCAACATTTATAACTGAAAGCAATGGATCAAATATCTTGAAATAAACAACAGCATCGACTGCAATTGTTACAGAATCTTTGGTGAGTATTTCTTGAGGTGGTATGTCAAATGATAATGTTCTCAAATCCACTTTGATGCACTTGTCTGTACAGGGAACTATAAAGAAAAGACCTGGTCCCCTAGCATGTGCCATGACTCTTCCCAGACGAAAGATAACTGCTCGTTCATATTCTTGAACAACCTTCAGGCAGAAGAACAAAGTAAATGGGAAAAGGGGAAGGATTATTAGTAGACAAAATATGTGAATTAGTGCATCGCAACACGCGCCACAACCGCCTGAATCATTCTTGGGGTGTTGGTAGCCAATTAGAGCTTGTTTCTTCTTTTCAAAACTTGGCCTCCTCATCATCTCTTTGATAATCACACTTTCTGTATTCCTAGCAATAACCCTTTGCTCCATATATTCCTGTCGTACGTCCCATCTTGTTTCCCGCCTTGCAGAAGAAGCCCTCCTACTATTCGACATTTTTGAATCTCTAGTTTGTAAATACTTATTCAGAGTGCCAGTATCCGACGAGTAGAAGGTGTCTCTCATTTCACTCTGGATAAATTCAGATTCTTCTGGATCTTCAAAATGAATCTCACCAGCTTTCTGTTGACTTATGGTGGATTGTGCTTCTTTAGGTCTATCACTCTTTATCTCTGTAGGATCAACTTGCACTGGACTTGCATTTGCATGTGGTATCACCTCCTTACTTCCCTCCCTTGATGCAGGAGCACTGGGTTCTTTTACAGGCCCTTCTCTAGCTCCATCTTTTAGATCACTCAAGTCGTCTACTGAATTTGGAACAGATTGCTTAATATCAGATTTAGATAAGCTAGGATTGTTAAATTGAATCATTAATGCTGAAACATCTGCGACTGAACCAGCTCTTGAACCAGATTTTGAACTGGGTTGAAGATCTGCCATTTTTCTATATAAATCAAAGTGAATTCTCCAAAAAGTCTTGATACAAAGTGCCCATCTAATTCACCAATGTCACCCCAATAAGACACCAATTTACTCTGTATAACTTTTTCAAACTATTAACTATTTGATAAAGATGAAAATATTTATTTTCCTTATAATATTACACTTTGATGAGTAAATATTCCAAGAAAAACTGAATGAACTAAAAAATTCGCTCTACAGTACAGACTAGATATAATTTAAAAAATTCATCTTATCAATTAGGTTTAGACTTTTTACAATAAAACAATCAATATGTAGGTTCAGCATAAATATTTCTCTGTGGTGAGACTCCCTGGGGAGTAAGGCTTGATTTCTAACATCTGAATTTTTTACCTGATTTTTAATGATTGAGTTGAAAGCTCAGTTAGGATGTAATCAATTTTGCTGATTTTTTTGTAATTAGCAATATTTTCCAATCGCTTTTTAGAGCAATCAGGTATGACAGACACTGAGGAGATGCTTTGCAAAAACAGACTATGATGTGGCTAGGCTATGTAGAGCAAATCTGGCTGGATTAGTTGAAAGCAAGAAAAGATACAAGGAGTGAAGCGCAACAAAGCTAGGCCAAATTACATTTTGGACGCACTATGCGTTCATTTAATTTTCAATTATTTTGAGAATTGTGCTGTTATGAGGGTAGCCAAAGTGTATTAGTGAAATAGTAGATGTTGCAAGTGATTTTTTTTAATTTCTTTTAAACCATCTATGTTTAGACTGCACTAATAATGACAATTTCATACAGCTTACAAATTTGTACATTCATGATGACTATGTAACAGTATCAGATCATCAAACTTATTTTTGATAACGTGGTTTCGAACATTTTATATTTGACGTTAAAACATTTAGGATAAATGGAATGTCTACATTGATATTTATGATAAATACAAGTATTACATAAGCATTTCTATGTTTTATTATTTGATATTTAAATTCAAGAAAGTAGCGTTCATTAACGGATTCAAATTAACTAGTCTACAGCTCTACTTCCCTATGACCAAATCTAGAATACTATTAAATTAAGTTAGACACATACAGTGCTGCTGTTGTTTTCCTGTAGTATGCGAGTAACGACTTAGAAATAATTTCAAAAGTACCACAGATATGCAACGTCATTGAAAGTATTTAAATAAATATTTACAAACCCTCCAACAAAACTCTTCAAATTTCATAAAGAAACCGCATGAAGAATGTCCAAGAATGCACAATTACTTTAGCCTAGACATGGCCTTTGCAATTTTCATTAATATTCATCATTAAATGTAATCATGATACATATATATCCTAGCCCATATCCATTTAATATCTAGATAGTCTAGATCTCATTACACATTCATACAGTAGAACCTTTAATCAAAGGTTTTGCTCAGTGGCCAAATAAATACGTGTGGATCAAAGCAATACATAAATGTGCTGGTTAATAATCATGATCCAAGTCTTGTTCTCACGACTTAACATGTTTTCCACCACATTTAGTGGGGGACCCAGCCAATGCAAAATATAACTTAATCGTTCACTTTAATGAAGAGTTTACGAAACTTTGCATGATTAGTGGTTGGTATGAGGGTTCAAAATAAGTAGGTCAAAATTCAGAAAATTATGATTTTTGTGTATCTAACAGAAATAAAGAACATTAAAGCAACATTTAGTATTCATATTCATGCTTTAATGTTCTTTATTTCTGTTAGATACACAAAAACCTAGAAAGAAAGGTCATAGGTCAAATACAATGTGATATTTGAAATTTACATACCCAAGTTCCTATCTAAGGTCAATACAAGTTTTGTTCCTAAATTCAATATTAAATGAGATAAATGGAATTTTATCATATTTTGACCCTTTGACCCCTGATTTGACCCCTTTAAAGGTCAAAATTCAGGTGGCTCCCAAGCTTAATTTTGAACCCTCATACCAACCACCAATCATGCAAAGTTTCGTAAACTCTTCATTAAAGTGAACGATTGACCCATCTAGGAACCCTACTAATTATTGGTACACTTATTATATCCCAGATAGCACAAAGTCGGCAGACTGCCAAATACAATGAGGGATACTTTTCTAGCTGGCTACTATCCACTGGGTCAAAGAAGCACACATGCTTTTTGCTCTTAACCAATTCCATCCGTGTCTATTGTCCAAATGGTAAATTGATACATAATACAACCACGCTGTAAAAACTAAAAAGCCACAGATAAAACCATCAAAACTAGGTGAAACAATACGTAATCAATCAATCAATCAAATCCTAAATTTATTTTAAACAGACCCTAATTATTCCTCATTAAGAGGGTGTGGCCTGGCTGCCCAGTCTGGATCTCAACTGTCCCCTCCAAGCCTTTCGGTCATTTGGATCTACCAAACTCATGCCCAAACTTGCACGATCTTTCTGCAAGACTGCATCCCAAGTCTGTTTCGGTCTTTCCTTTCCTTTTCTTCCTTCTAGCTCAAGCTTTCTTACTTGGCTAATCCAGCCAGAACTGCGCTCAACATGGCCTAGCCATCTCAGTCTCCCTTTACCAAGCACACTATCAATATCTGTAATACTCAGTTCCTCCAAAAGGCTCTCTGAACTGGTATCATCATTAGGCTTCACACCAAACATCCAGCGGATCATAGCTCTGTCATTTCTTCTCAGGCGGTTTATAGTACTTGAGGATGCTGGTTTGACATCTAAATCCATAGTTACATGTATTGCACAAATGGCAACAAAAGCATTTAGAGGGTCTGCATACACATTAGCTGATGCACTTTTAAGTAACCCAATCAAATCCATTGCTCTTTTTGTAAGTGTTTTGTTGCATTGTAAAATGGAATTGCGAAATAGCAGTATAGCTTCAAACAAGTCAGAACCCATTCTGTGCCATTGACTACCCATCCCAGGAAATATAAACCAAACTGGCCTCTTTTCATAGTCACACACCTGAAAATGAATGTACTAGTAGAACCAGTGTGGTAGATGATTTTCTTCTAACCTGATCGTTTGTTTCAATGCAACCATATATTATTCCTAGTATTTGTTGTTGTGCTGTCTTAACTGCTGTACAAAATAAGTGCCAAAGATTTAAAAATTTTCAAGTTTATTTAATTTTATTATATTATTTTAACCTATATTTATGTTATACAAATTGTTTTATATAAGCACAAGACATTCTTATATTTTTGGCTACCTTTAGGTATTTTAGCTCTGATGAGGAACTTTATGTTCGAAAGCGCTCAGCAAAACTAAACAAACTTGAAATTTTTTAAATCTTTGGCACTTATTTTTTACAGCAGTTAAGACGGCATAACAACAAATACTAGGAATAATGAGAGGACCTGCTGCAGTTCAAATAATGAATTTGGCTTACATATATTATTCTGTTCATGATTTACCTTAATTTCGTAATTCACATCTTTCATTAACATGAAGCCTCTTGATGGATGACTTTTGATCTGTAGATTTATGTGACTCATTACCATACTCATCAGATCAGTATTAGAAACGTTTTCCTTTATGAGTTTCATGTATTCTTAACCCATTCTTGTGTTCGTCCAGAATTTAAAAACAGTTTCATGTTGGATACTTATTTGCTATTTAGTTCCAGTGGTGGGTCTCTTAAATATGCCATGGACATTGGAACCACCAAATCCGTAAGAACTAACTAACTACAAGTTCCTCTTCCCATATAACTGCTCCATTTACAACTTTAATTGTGCCATCTAGTAATGCAGGTATATCAGGATTTGGTGTATTAAAATGAAGGTTGGGTGGCAAGATTCAATTCTCACTTGCTAGAATTACTTTTGCAAGACCAGCTGAACCTAATGATAGAAAACGTTACAGTACATATTTCTAGAAGTAGCAGAGATGTTATGATCCATACCTTTGTCATTTGGCTACTTATAATCATCAGGTTGCTCATGATCAAATATGAATACAAGGTAAAACATAGCACATGCATATAAAACATATAAGCCTGCAGTTGCTTCTGTGTGAAATTACGTTACGTTGGAATTCATTTTTTTTTAATATTGAATATAGTGGGGAGTCGATGCACATACATGTAGAGGAAATGAAGCGTCGAGAAGTGTTAATTGTTTCTATGATAATGAGTCTTACTCATTTAGAAGTTGTACTTAATGTGTGTATAATTATGAAGATTCTGTAACTTTTCTATGCTCAATCAAATCTAGAATTACTCACTAATGTTGTACTTCGGTGAACTGCATGTTTCCATATTTACAATATCTTTTGGCAAAGTGGTTTACAATTACAAATTTCTAAGTGGATACATTAAAGAGGCCTACTAGGTACAGATTAGATAAAAAAATTCGATTCACTCAATATTTTACATAATATGGCAAGTAAAAGTATTTATATATGATCTAGACTATACACATTTTCAATGCGTTGGATAATGTAAACATACTAGGATAAAAACACAGATGAAGGTTAAAATCAGGTAGATCTATCTGTCCATTCATGAGATATCAGTGAGTCAAACTGAATAAACAAAATGAACAAAAATCACCTATTATAAATCACTTTAAAAGCATGACAACATTACATAATTTTATTAGCAAAATATTCAAAAAGACATAATGCTTTTAACAAAATATAGCGGTTTGTTTCCTTTAATTCGTTACAAAATAATTTGTTTTAATTTTACAATGCAATGCTGAAGTTTCTAAAATTTACCCTTAAATTTATGTGAAGAATGATTTGATGAAAACTATGTAAATTGTCAATGTTCACACTTGTTCCATATTATAATGGGATGAAATGGAGAGCTAAACTGGTCAATGCTGAGATAACCATGTTGCAATAAATAGTATGGTAAGCTTGTTCTACCAACAATGCATGTGTTATATATCAGATGTATCACTCACATACCCATATATACAAGTTTAATTAAGAAAATAGAATTTAGATTTATATATATGCTAAAAACCGATAGTTTGCAAATTGAGGAGTGATTATATTGGGCTAACTTCAAGTGTTTTTTTCATACCATGCGTCGTCATGTACACAAATCACAACAGGACAATCACCCGCTGTGGTTGTGATTCTTAAATGGGACCATGATATCCTCTGGTATAAATCACATGTATTGCGTGGCTATTTCAGATAAAAAGTAACTTTAAAGCAAATATATGTTAAAGCTCAGTTTCTTACAGGGTTTGACCTAAAACGTTCTTCCCAAATACATCAGAGGCAGTTGCCTCCCTTGCCAAATTTGTAGCTACGGCTCAGCAGGCTGGATTTCGACTTAATATTTCTCATGGATGAACAGTTAAAACCAGACTGATGAATCTATTGCAATGTACACATGTCTTGAATATATGCATCCTAGTTCACTAGGAAATGAATGCATTTTATACTTGGTGTTATCTATATTCCTATTATCCTATTATCTATATTCCTATTATAACTTAAAATATTCACTGGATCGATTCTTTTTTGCCAGCCTGTCCATATACATCAGATATTTTAGATAGAAGATTCAAACGCTTGCATATTTTGGTACTAATGTCGAAAAGTAGTTGAAATTCATGCAGTGAGTACAATTAAGTTACGCCTGAAAGTTCATACTCTACAGATACTTATTCCAATGTCAACATTTCAAAAACTCAATTGATTGCACACTAATACCATTCAATTCTTTTTTATTTGATTTGCTAGTTTTCTTTTTTTTGATGGAACTGAAGAAATATTGTTAAATTTGACTTCGGTTTTTAAATTTTTGCATCATGTAAATGTCATTCAGAAAAATTTGGATGATGATATTGGTTTAAAACCAACTTTGAAAATTGCAAAACACCTCCTATAGACAATTAGTAAATAAAAGTGTATCAGAATGCTTTTGATTCGGCACAGAGTAATTTAAGCTTCCCCTACCCCTAAATTGAACCTAGACACTGGACTAATTTATAATCCTGGTTTTGTACATTTGACGTACACTTAGATCTAGATCTAGAGAGCACCAGGTACTGTATTGAAAGTTAAAGAAAATCAATATGTTTACACATTTGCCATATAAAGCCATGTGAATAATTCCATGTGAAGGAAATTTGGTTTTGAAATTTTTGTTAATTGGTTCTAATTTAGTGATATTTGGCAGATAAAAGCATCTTAAACAGAGACATTTCAAGTTAATTATTAATCTGGGTCAAGGTGCAGTAGCGGAGGGCAGCAGGCAGGTGTTGCTGGTGGCGTCAAGATGAACACCATGGCGATGCACCGTATGATGAACCCCGGCTCATCACAGCAGGCGTCTTCATATGAGTTTGTTGCTGTTATTGGCAAGGGCGCATATGGCACGGTATATAAGGCACGAGACATGCTGAACGAGGGCCGCTTTGTGGCCATCAAGAAGATGCCGCATCAACACAAAACCAGAGGAGGGAATGCCCATTACCACGATCCGGGAGATTGCCATGCTTAAGCAACTTGAGAAGTTCGAGCACCCGAACATTGTCAGACTATTTGAGGTGATGACGGGGATGAGCTCATCGTCTGAGATGAGCCTCATGCTCGTGCTTGAGTTCATTGATCAAGATCTCGCACAGTACCTGGAGAAGTGTCCCTCCCCGGGTCTTGGACCGGATAGAATCCGGGACCTGCAGCAGCAGATACTGGTTGGCGTGGACTTCCTGCACACCAACCGCATCGTGCACCGCGACCTCAAGCCCCAGAATGTGCTGGTCACCAGTGATGGCAAGATCAAGCTCGCAGACTTCGGGCTCGCACGCATCTACTCTTTCCAGATGCCGCTCACGTCCGTGGTGGTGACGCTGCAGTACCGGTCGCCGGAGGTGCTTCTGCAGGATCGGTACTGCACCGCAGTCGACCTCTGGAGCTGCGGATGCATATTTGCGGAGCTCCACATACGCAAACCTTTATTCTGTGGCCAATCAGAGATTGATCAACTCAACAAAATATTCAAGTTGCGTGGACTGCCATCTGAAGATGCATGGCCGGACAACGTTTCTCTCCCTCGTTCGTCCTTCCACAACACGCCACCAATGCCATGGCAACGCCTCATTCCAGAAATGGAGCCAGTTGCTATGGACCTGCTGGAGAAAATGTTATGTTTCAACCAGTCAACCAGAATATCAGCATTTGATGCTTTGCGGCACCCTTACTTTACAGAAGATGAGGTGGCGCTGCCATCATCGTCGGACGGCCTCAACCTGTCGTCGTTCTTGTGCTCTTCGTCCGACCAGCTGGACGAGCTCGAGCTGCCGCACCACACCGCGGGGCCCGCGGGAGCCACCGCCGGAGAGTCACCGCCGCCCACCGCTCACAGCAGCCCCACACCCCGACCACAGTCACCAGCAGCAGTGTCACAGCAGCAGCCAGCAGCGGACGTCGTCAGGGATGCGGCGTCCCCAGCAGCAGCAGCAGTAGCAGCAGCAGCAGTAGCAGCAACAGCAGCAGCAGCAGCAGCAGCAGCTGACGTCGTGGAGGATGAGTCCCCAGCAGCAGCAACAGCGGGGGGATATAGTGGCTGAGAGTAGCCAATTTTTACTTGCTCTTTTGTCTTCCTTATTCATTATTATAAAGTGCTCTGGAGATATAGCTTTTAGTGGTCACCAGCAGCAGCAGCAGTGGTGGAATTTGGTCAAGGATTGTGTCACTAGCATCTGTCATTATTGCATATAGCAGTGCCATATGCAGGACTGGTCAAGACTATCTGTAACCAGAGTAGTTTATCCAGACTGAACAGTTATTGTGGCCATGGAAAGAATGATCCCATTTTTGATATTTGAAATGGAGGGAAAAGAACGGACTGCGAAAAATATCGTTGTCGATTTTCAAAGGTCTGGTGCCACTAAGACTGCATTTACTTAAACAAAGCTGACTTACATTTGTTTTACAAAATTTCCATTTTTTCACATTCTCTATCATTAATGAGCGCTTCATCTTAAATCGGAAATGAGTTATCTTTTTTTTATAGATGGGCAAATGGGACCAAAGGATGTAGATAGTGTATGACTCAATGAAGTGGGGTATGATTTTATGCTCTCTAAAAAAAGCCATTAGATTGAAATTTGAGTGGTGACTAAAGTCAAACATTTTAAACATGTCTGCAGTCAAGAATATATAGACGGTAAAGATTTCCAAAGAAAAAAAATTAACTCAAATTATAATGCGTATTGCGTCATGTTTAATGCTTATCAAAATGAAGAAAAATGATTGACATTGACTCAAATGACATTCTGTTTTAATGATTTCAAATCAAATAATTCTCGACAAAACAACCTTCAACGGATATGTTCTGTGCTGATGTGATGTGTATGTTCTGATGTGAAGAAGTGCATATGTTTATGTGAGAAAAAGTATTCATTATTTCTTTATAAGTTTTTTTTTTATAAGTTTACATATTTTGATATCAAATTTGAGCTTTATATGGCCATAAAAGCCACCTAACCTATTACAGATAAGCGAATTCAGTAAAACGCTTTCAGTTGAATTGAGTTTTTGTAAATTCCAGTTAATTTTGAAGAATTTTGCCATCAGAAATGAAATGTATTGTTTTTTAAATAATAAATTGTAAATATGAAAAATTAAAATGTTTATTGTATGAGCCCTATTCACCAGTGCAAGTAATTTGTCCTGGGAATTAAGTAATGCGGGTTTTAAGATGTGATATATACCATCAGGAATAAGATGAGATATCTTATTCCTGATACTATTGCCATTAATGGTTTACTATTAAAGCATTTTGTATATCATGAACAAATCGAGTCAGATATTAAGCATTCAATAAGGCGCTATTTTTTACATGTATTATAGATTTATAAATGTTGAGGGAATATTTTTGATGTATTATGTCAAGATTCGTTGAGATTAAAAACGTTCCAAGCATTTCTATGCTATTTTGATTATTTGTAATGTAGAATATTGTATGATACATATTGTGTGGTTGTTTGCTCCATTCTGAATTATGCATGTATATATTTATTACAGAATGCAAAGTGCACTAAGATTACTTAGATTGATAAGTTAATTACAGACCTCTAGTTATTCTGGTTTTTTTTTACTATTTTATAAAATCTAAATAAGTGTTATTTCCTTTCACTTCACTCTTCTGAAATTATTTCTTTGTGTTGTTTAGTTGTTTGAAGTATTAGTTATAGCTTACAAAATGTAGTAATGTTATGAATTAGATAGCAAATCAACATTTAAAGAAATGAAACCAATAACAATTTCCTTTAATTCATATGTTTGAAATTCATACCTGTATTCATAATGGCAATAGAGAACTTAATTAATACAACAAAAATAATACAGTTTAGCATTTAGCATATTTGAATAAACATACGTATTCATAACATGTTGACCCTCATAAGTAGCAAATAAATTTATATTCAATATTGTACATAACCATGAAAACACCATTATTGTGAATTAAAGTACCATTATTTTGAACATGAAGGTTGTCAGTATTTTGTAATAATTAATGTACAGTTTACATCTTAAACTAAATATAATATGCAAAATTTCTTAAAAAACATTACTCAAACAATTCCAGACTACAGCTTTCCAAATGTAGTTATGTTCTATTTTATGTTAGATGTACAGCTCAATTTTTTCAATTACTTTTTTTTAAGGGGAAAGAATTTTAGGAAAGAATTCATGGAGCTAGCTCGCATCAGATCAATCATCTCATGTCCATAATTATGCCTCAGTGCAACCATCACAAAAGATCTCCTTAATGAAATTCCTGTACTACTTGATTTTGATGATTCCTCAAAAAAAATTTCATGTTCAACCTCAACCCAGATAAACTCAATATTTATCTTGAAAGAATCCTAAAACAGCCATCAGACAAAATTTCTATGCATGAAAATATTTTTATTCCTGAAATAGACAAACTTGCAAAATTAAAAACTAAATACCCCCCAACACTTATGTACATGCCTTTAGAAATAATCTCATCAGCCCAATCATATTGTCTACAAGTTTCTGGTACCCAAAGTTATAAAGACACTTTGTATTCAGTTATATACTCCCTTCAAAATGTCGATGTTGTGTCATATGTTTTGAATGAATTGAAACAAAGTGATCCAAAAATCCACTTAACTTTCTGCACTTCAAGTGTTGGCATGGGATTCGATTCTCCATCGATAACCCATATTATTCATGTTAAGCCCCCATACAATTTATTAGATTGCATGTAGCAAATAGGCAGGGCAGGAAGGAAGAATCAGCAAGCATATGCAACTTTGTATTATAACAAAACTGACATCGCAAAAAACATAGATGGGATGGAAAATGACATGCGAGAGCTATGTCACACATCTGGCTGCTTAAGACTACATATCCTTAAAACATTGGTTTTGAAGCACCATCGAAGCAGTGCTTGTGTTGTTCGAACTGCAAGCCATTTTGGAGCTGTGAGATCTGTGATGCTTGGCAATCTTCATATTTACTTGAACAACATAGTCATTGCACAATATACTTTGCTGATGTTTCTAAACAAACTGTGGAGTGGCATATTCAATCTTTCATGTAGATTTTCTGCTATCGCATTTTATATTTCTGCTATCACATTTTTTATTATAGTTTCACAATTTCATTTCATCAAATGCAATTTTTATTAGATTGGAAATGCAAAGTAGTGAGTTCACCTCAGCTCTTAACCAATCAGAATTGAGAATGATCGACAAAGTGGTGAAAAATACTGGTAATACTACTTATTTCTAGGCATGCTGTTTTACATTAACCGAATATAGTATCAAGCCTATCAAAATGATGTTGACATGAGCTCTTGCACTTTTGCTCCCATCAAAAATTTAAAGTTGCACCTTAAGTGCATGTGCATGGAACTAAGAGATTGAGAAGGCAAATGTTAGAGACATTTGGAGACAGAGATTTTGTGAGAGGCCATAACCCAGACCAACACCGTTTAAGATTCATGTTTTGATGACATCTTACTGAGAGCCTAGCGAATTCATAATCAGTAATTGGTTAGAGGTTTATTATCAATATGCAGAAGAATATGAAATTTGACCAGATACCGTGGTCTGAAGCTGACTGAGCAGGTCATGAAAGTCTTTGAGAGGATTGTGGACATGCTCATTAGACAGGTGGTGTCTTAAGCATCTCAAGGATATTAATTGACCTTGACGCATGTGGATTGAGTATGATATTGGTTGAGCCAACCAAGGCAGCATCACAACGACATCCCATTATAGCAGCGACCGCATTACACAAGGCCTCAAGACCAGAAGAGCATGCAGTATCAATCGTGGAGCTAGGTCCTGTTGTAAACACAATTCAAACTAGATCAAAACTGCTCAACCAATACACTTTAGGTAGAACAATGTTGACTCATGGACATTAAAGATGTTAAGCCAAGGTGTCATTCATTGAAAGGCAGCTTTTTGACAATGTAAACATGGCAGGGTGACCATCCTCTGTAATAGCCAGTGAAAATCAAAGGCATTGTGATTTCCCCCTAACATTGGCTATAAGTATTCTTATTTAGAGAGTAGAAACTACAAACACAAAAAAATAATGTTAGCACACTAACTACACAGCAAAAATAAGCATCAAGTATGATTCATTGGAGGAGGTTTTCGGAACCATTTAACAACAGTCCATGATGAAAAGAAAGTCAAGACACCAACCATCCCGATAAATACACTGGATTAACTCCGACTTGAAGCTCGTATAAGTATATCTCATCTCAAGTATGTCATTGATTACTAATAATGCACTTGGCATCTAATACGCAAAAGCTATGGGATGAAAAATTAGTGTCTATGGAAATGGGAACATAATGCTCTCAATGGCACAGATATTCTCACACACTTCAGTAGAACATCCCTATTAAGACTGCCCAAGGATTGGCGTCAGGTGATTTAATATAGGGTTGGTCTCTTTAGGGGCGTTTGCAATGGACTTTTTTTATGAAGACTTTAGACTGTTATAAATCATCTTATAATAGAAGTGGCGTAGTTATAGAGGTGGTCTTGATTGAATGTTCTAATGTACACATAGCCCAATTAGCAAAGTGTGTGTAATCCCTAGTATTTAAACCCATGTGACGCCTTTGGCGTCTTAATGACATCACACTGAAGTTGTTCGTCCGTCGATACGACGAGGACCATCTATCATCCACCCTAGGGGTATGACATCTGGTTTCTGTGGGTGCGCAGGTGGCTGGTCAGGCCGATTCGTGCACGGAAGAGTCTCGGGCAGTGAGGACAGGGAATGGTGGCAACTGTTGCAGGGGTGGCAGCACACTACTCCACATGACGCTGTCATGGCTGCCGCTGTCTGCTATTTTTGTTATAAAACCGCTAATTAACAACTATCAGGGCCATTTTGACTATGAAAAACATATTCGTGCAAAGCTACACAGTACCATGAACGATCTCCTGTAGTCAGATGGTGTCCAGCTAGTCAGGTTAAAGAGGAGATAGCGGAACAAAGTCCAAAAATTAGCATATATATAGGATAATTTGAAAAATTTTAACCTGCAGTTTCAGTTGGTCTCCTTCTCCAATCACTTCATTTGCCTCTTTTTTATTCTTCTTTGTTGGTGGGGCAGACTTGATTCGTTGCAGACGTTTTTGTGCTACATGCTCCTGACGTGCTCTATCATTTTTCAACCTAAAATACATACATTTATTAGTTCATCATAACACAACACAAATATAATTTTACAGTTGACAGTTTCGGCAACTCCTGTCACCATTTTCAAAACATCTCTGCGCATGTCAAGGTCACTCAGCATGACTTTTGATGCCGAAAATCGGGTTGTACACGTGAGAGAGTTGAAAGGCCCCCTCATCTCGGTTCATGACCTGCTTCTGTCCTCGTATCTTTATCACCTCCCTGATGGTTCTTGTTCTCCAATCCCCCTCCCTATCCAGTACACTCACTTCCTCCCAGTCTATTTCATGATTGTTCTGTTTTACATGGTCTGTGATCGCACTCTTGCTGATTTGGGTTAGGGATTCTTTCCTTGCTGCTCTGGTGAAAGATCCCCCACTGTTCTGCTCCACATCCTTCATGTGTTCTTTTACACGGGTGCCCAGTTTTCTGCCAGTTTCCCCAACATACACACTCTTGCAAGACTTACAGGGAATTTTGTACACCACTTCAAGTTTCAAGTTCAAGTTTTGCTTGAAGCAAATGTCTTTGCTGTATTTCTGGGGACAGCTGATTCCAATCATCTTGCTGGCTTTCTAGAGATTCTAGCAACAATTTGTCCTTCAATGACTCATATTTTGATTCCAATGCCTGAATATAAGATTATTCATGTGAAATTCAGATAGAAATTCAGATAGATTTTGAACTGAACTGATCAAAACTTTTGAAATCATTGATTCTTACCCCAAATCTCTTGACCAACCTTTGTGTACCAGGAGTTGTACGGCATAAACTACCATCGATTTAGAAGACCGGTATACTGACATTAACATTCTAATAATGCTAATATTGAAATATAAGAATCATTTCATAGAGACTTTACAGTAAACTTGAGCCCTTCCATCAATGGTAACAGAAAACCATAACAGGAGTTATGGGTTGATGATGATAATGATAGCCCAAATGCAAGGACCAAAGCTCTTGGCAATGTTCATCATCGATATACTTTTACACAAAAGGCTGAGTATCAAGCACTCAGTCACTTACAAAGCAATCTACCCTCAAATCAAGACTACTTGAAGTAGTGGTCTTACTAGAGAAGTTTTACAATTCACTGACCTTGACCATGGTGTGGTCATCGCCAGCACCTTCATATCGCGTTACAGCGGTGATGATGTTCTGTCCGGCTCGCTGATGCCGTGATGTGATTTCCAGCTCGAGAAGCATCTTCAGGTCAGCCTCATTCTGGAAACGGGCAGGAGAGAGGGAAGTTCAATAGACCTTGTCTATGTGGACGCCTCCCTTCTGTCCTTATGTAGACACTTGTCTATGTGGACGCCTCCCTTCTGTCCTTATGTAGACACTTGTCTATGTGGACGCCTCCCTTCTGTCCTTATGTAGACACTTGTCTATGTGGACGCCTCCCTTCTGTCCTTATGTAGACACTTGTCTATGTGGACGCCTCCCTTCTGTCCTTATGTCCTCTATCAAGACACTTGACAGGTGTCCTTATGTAGGACGCCTCCCTTCTGTCCTTATGTAGACACTTTGTCTATGTCTGGACGCCTCCCTTCTGTCCTTATGTAGACACTTGTCTATGTGGACGCCTCCCTTCTGTCCTTATGTAGACACTTGTCTATGTGGACGCCTCCCTTCTGTCCTTATGTAGACACTTGTCTATGTGGACGCCTCCCTTCTGTCCTTATGTAGACAAATATGTGGATTCTCCCTCTGTCCTTATGTAGTCTTGTCTGTGGACGCCTCCCTGTCCTTCTGTCCTTATGTAGACACTTGTCTATGTGGACGCCTCCCTTCTGTCCTGTAGATGTAGACACTTGTCCTTATGTAGACACTTGTCTATGGGACGTCTCCCTTCTGTCCTTGGACAAGAGTCTATGTGGACGCCTTTCTGTCCTTATTGTAGACAATTCTGTCCTTATGTCTTGTCTATGTGGACGCCTCCCTTCTGTCCTTATGTAGACATGTGGACTTGTCTTGTCTATGTGGACGCCTCCCTTATTCTTCTGTCCTTATGTAGACACTTGTCTATGTGGACGCTTTTGGTGTCCCCTTCTGTCCTTATGTAGACACTTGTCTATGTGGACGTCTCCCTTCTGTCCTTATGTAGACACTTGTCTATGTGGACGCCTCCCTTCTGTCCTTATGTAGACACTTTTCACTTCTACCCATTCACATTTTTGTGTGTATCATATGTTATTTGTATGTATTATGATATTAACATCCTCTGCTGCCTTATGAGAACACTTTCCACTTCTCCTGAAGATGACCATATAAGACACGTTTCACTGTATTTATACTGTATTTACAAAAGAGAATATCTTTTCAACTTCACTTCCGGCAAGTAATTGTCTGATATCTTTCATTCTATCACAAGCTTTCGTAAAAAAAATGCAGTGCCCCGTAAAATTCCCCCTCACCAGGCGGTGAATCTTGGACACCAGTTTGGCCAGCTCATAATCCTGCTCCTCCTGCAGACTAGCCAGGATCTGTCCGCCGACTCGCTCGCCGGTGTCTGCCTGACCAAGGCTGGTTTGCTTCATCACAGCCCTGATCGCCGCCGCTTCTTCAATGATGCTGATGTTCTCATCCTGGTCATCTGTTGGTGTATCAAGGATGTTCATGTAAATCAGCTCTGTGTATATTTTTGCATGTTGCTTTTTTCATTTGGTTATGGCTGCAAAGTTTGAATTTCGATGACAATTTGAAACAAATGAACAACATTATGATAAAGACCCATAAAAAAAGTCGTATTTCGTATCAAGCCTGTAGTTTCCATAGACGTTGCTGTTACCACTTCAAGTACATGCATATATATGTGAAATTTGAAGTGTGATGAACCGAACGGCAACTGCATCAATGGGCTTTGAGAAAATTAATGATGAAAGTATCCATTCTAATAATTAAAAATCTTTTCAAAGCCATTGATGCAGTTGCCTTTGTGGATCTTTGTGATGAACACTTTCAAATGACGCTTAGTAATTTTAGTTCACAAAAATCATCTAACCCTGCATGACATTTTGAAAAACAATTAACAACCACCATAGTCCATGTTTCCATGTTGTGAGGTGCTTGCGTTCATTTGGTAATAGGCCTTGTTTAGGGGCAAACATGGACAGGTGTGAATGAGTTACATAACCACTAAATAATATAATGTGACATTTAAAGCCAAGAAAGTCAGTAGAAGTAAAAGCAGATTCAGACTTATTGGTAAGGGTTCAAATGGATTCACAAATTGCCCAAGAGAATTTTGGTAGGATGACACTAAAGAACTGATTTCTGGGTTGGGTTACAACTCCTCAACTGTGAGAATTTCATATCAAATTTGATGCCAAACACAATTACCTGGGTCATTAAGATCTAGGCGGCGCCACTTGAGCTGTAGCTCCAGCAGGCGGCGCTGCCGGTCAGCCTTGGTCATCAGTCACGCAGCCTCACCGAGGTCCTCTAGCGCAGGGTCCTGGACATAGTGGATAAGGGATAGAGAGGACAATCTAGGTGCTGTTTCCTTTAATCTATTTCACACATTTTTGACAGATGATATATGATAGTAAATACAATGTAAGTTGATTAAGGTGTATTCAAATTTTTTTTATTCAAACTGAACGAAAAGCATTAGAATGTTATCTAACTTATTTTTCCAATCCTTAATTTTTTTCTTCTATACTAGAAAATATCCATTTTTCTGGATACTCTAGAATGCTGATTCATACTTGTAATACAGACAGTAGATGCTCCCTCTCCTCCACGTGTCTTTTGTCCATCTCCTGCAAACATCCACTCACCAAAGTCACCTGAAATGGTAATTGGGTTTATAAGTTTCAATGGGTCTAGGCAATATAGATCATGCTGTGTACTACCAGATCAATTATGTATAATTCACTGGCTCCCCTGACAGGTGTGCACTTTGTGATGAACTTTTAGTCAGATACCATGCGACTGCAGGATTAAGTTTTGGAATTCAACATTATTAATTATAAATATACACATGTGTAGAACACTATACCTTTACTGATTATCAATGCTACACCAACAACCCTGCCCACACATGAACATCATACAACACATTAAAATCTCACAAATGCAATGACCAACCTACATATACCTGACCTGACACCCTTTCTCCTATGTAACCTTACCTCATACTCATCAGGAAGGCCCCAGAAGGGCTCATCGAATCGGCTGATATTTCATTATCAAAACCATCCAAACACTATCTCTCAACTGAATCTCGTTATACCTCCCCCCACCCCATCACCGAAAAAAATAACACATCGAAAACCACATCTTACTCATCTAATGACCCAACCCTCCCACCGACCTTTCTCTGGTGGCACATCATCCTGTTCCTCTAGGAACGGTCGCCCGAGCATTTGTCGTTTGCGCCTCACATCGTAGCTGGGCTGGGCGAGGCGAATCTGGCGCTCCTCGTTTGCAGCATGTCTGCAATAACATCCACAGTATCCATGAATAAGTTCATCGTATTGGTAATCGTGTACATCTATTATTTTCATCTTTCACAACACATAAATATAACTAAACATTTGAGTTTCGTCTGCATCTGTGGACATTTTCATTGTTGAAAAAATATCACAACTGACACTCAAACTGCAAAAACATCAATCCACAATCATAATAAATAGACTGCCAGAATAGATATTAGCATAAGTGAGCAAACCAAATCAATCGATGATTGTAAATATTTGCGGTGATCTACCTTTTATCACTAGCTTCTAGGATTCTTTCTGTGAGTCCGACGCTGAGCAGACCCAGTTGCGTGTTCTCTCCTCTAAGTGCCTTTCTCTTCTCCAGTCTCAATAACGAATGAGGCACACATTTCTCTTCTGGCGTTAGAAACTGCAACATCAATCCACAACTACTTTCATATAAAAAGAATGTAAATATACAAAATATTTTCTCAAAGAGTCCACAGAATTGACTTCACAAGGTACAGACATTTTCTATCAGCACCAACATCTCATATTTAATTAAGTCCTTTCAATTGTATACCTTGTATCTGAGGTCTTGAACAAGTGCTGCCTGCTCAGCATAAAACCTCTTCACAAGGTCTCCAAGGATGTTGATGGATGGAACTTGAGATGCTGGAGTCTCATCTTTCATATAACAGTATCAATATTTAAGATAATATATTAAACATTAAAATACAAAGAAAATACATTAAAACTATCTGTTAACACCTGTAAGAGCCATTGCATTGAGGTCAACAATATGTGCTATAGAACAACATGCTCTTGGGAACAAATCATTCCTAATCACTTTTTATCAATATGTTTAAAATAAAGCGAATAGCTGCTTGTTACACAACCTAAGAAATGGATAAGGACATTGTGGTCTATCATTTCTCCTCTCAATACATGGTCATCATCCCCTTTCAACTGGTTTTTCAGATGATGAAATTATACAAAGAGCAAGCTGCCCCAACCTGTGAGATCTACAAGGATGTCGTGGCCCATGAATGCGTTCTGCTGGATGTGGTCCTCATGGTGTTTCTTCCTCAGCTCATACAGGCCTCTGTCTTCTCCCATCAGTGAATACACAGTCCCCACATCCTGTAGTACATACATTGTAGATGTGCAAGTTTGCTTATGCAGTACCAGTAAGTTACCAAGAATCATCCAAGTAGGAGGGATGAGAGTGCACTTAAAAAGATTATGTGAAAATGCATTGAATTTATGCGTCATAATGCTTCAGGGGTCACTGCTTTATCCTTAGGGACCATTCAGTATTTACGACAGGTTGGGGTAGGAGGATTTTAGGGCAGGCCATGAACTTTTATCACAATGTTTAGAGGGGGCTGTCAATTTTTTCACACACTTTTGAGGGGGGCTATCAATTTTTTTCACAGAAAATTTACCCCTATTTTTGAGATTCTGTACTAAAATTTACAGTTTTTTTATATTATGGATATGAATCAAATAGGATTTGAGTTAACTTACAATGAATGCGTAAATTGTAAGGGGGGGTCATCAATTTTTATCACATGAAATCAAGAGGGGTTAACAATTTTTTCACAGAGATTTGAGGGGGGGGGCTATTATTTTTTTCACAGCATTTTTGGAATATCCTCCTACCCCACCCTGTCATTAATACTGAATGGTCCCTTTTAGTTACAAACATTACGTATGACAATGAAATGATATGAGAGTTGTTAGCATTGGAATCTACAATTCAATGATGACCTAGGATGTCAGAAATTATATTTAAAAGGAATTAATGATACCCTTTGCAATCAATCAAATAATCAATCAAACAAGCAAGCAATCAAATCCTATTTACAGTTGTCATTTCCCAAAGAAGTATAAACTTCATAGCAATAGTAGACACCTGTACACACTAAAATCTCTCATGCAATCTCTCTTTTCTTTGGTGACAGAGTTCACCATGTTTCCTATTCAGTAGCAAGGGTAAAACCTGATGTATGCAACTTCATGTATTTTGAGTACTAACTGGTGATACAAATAATGCAGATATAATCATCACTAGAAATGATGATCCGTTTTATTTGTCTCGTGTACTGTTAGGCTCTACTTATTGGGTGTAATTTTCCCATGACGTGTGATCATGGAAGGAATTTGTAACTGACAAAAATAAATGGACTTCGCCAACTTGTGTAAAACGTGTCATGTTGTATTTGCATCTTAAAATGTTAAACATCCACGGTATTAAGAGTCTGTAAAAACACAATGCAAAGAGAATGTATACAAATGTAGCATTTTCCATGAATAAAACAACCAAATCTATTACACATTACATTATCACACATTACAAGTACGTACCTCTGGCATCTTGGCCAACAGTGTTTCCATCATTTCCAACAGTCCAGATTTCCTGTACTTTTCTTCTTCTTCCTTCCTGCGGGTGATGAGTTTCTTTTTTTCTGATTCCGACAACCTAAAATCATTTTATTGAACTTCAATTTCTGCACATTTATAAATATCCTTAAACTTGATAGTTGATGAATGAGATTGGCATATGCAGATTCGTACATTGTACCAAAAGTTAAGTCCCATGGACATTCTATTCTAAATTTGTTCATTAAATTATTGGAATAGTCTGCCTCTACATAATAAAATAAACTGTTTGACCATTTTAAATAAAATGTAAGAAATGTTAAATGACCAATTTATAAAAAGGGAATAAGAATATTTTGTTAAAAGCAATCATTAGTAATTAATTATTATGTTCTATGGCACCAATTCTAGTCAGTTGTTTTTTTATTTAGTCGAGGTCCATTTGGAAATAAGACTCTTGTACATTTTAAATGGATATCTTTTTTAGTGCTCCTTATTTGACATGGTTCTTTTTTTATATTTGTATATCTCTATTCAATTTTACTTCTATTTATATATTTTTTACTTATTTGTAATCTTTTTATTTACTTTTGAATTAATATACCTGTGATAAACGAAATAAATCAAATCAAAAGAAAAATAAATAAATCAAAAATTTAATTGACATTTATTCTAAATTGTTCATGGATTATAAGAATGTATCTTCATAATAAAATAATTGACCATTCAAATACCCAGAGGCTACTTTTATGTTGAAAAATGATAAATTTGTGGGACTGGTCTTTTTGCATATGTATTTACATACATGTAGGAATTCCAATGGTCTAGAATTTTTTATATATAGTAATTTGTTAGTTTCCTTTGCAGATGTGAAACAAAAAATTAATCTTATCAATTTGGCTTTTTGAGTAAAATGTCAACCAAATGGCAATTTAGATGCACCAGGCTTGAATAAGCATTAAAAGGGATTTTTTAACAAAATAAATTTAAAAGTTGTATAACTGGCATCTATTTGATGATGGCTAAAATTTAGGCAGAAAACCAAAAACAGGAATTTGATACAATAATATTCACTATAACCTGCCTAATAGCAAATCTGTACCCTGATTGTGAAACAGCCCTTAATTCAATTCAATTCTTTTTATTTCAGAATATAAACTTAAACAAACATACAAATAAACTATTGTACACATAAACACTATAATTATAAATGCTACCAAACAAACCCATTACAAATAAATGTACAGTTATAATGCCTACATGAACAGAGAAATACAATAGCTCAAAATTACAACACACTTTTAGTTCCAATATCCTTTTTTCTATTTAAACAAACATATTTTTTTTCATATTGCCCCAAACATGGGACAATACCATTTATCAAAATTAGAAGTAGCATAGCAGTATAGACATATTAACTTTTACATTACAAGTTATGTACATTTTAAATCATATTGACATATATATATATATACATGTATGGCATTTGAAAAACATTTACATCAAAGATTGAATATACATCAAATATTAAATTTGTTTTTAGTGACCAATTACTTGCTAAATCGCATCAAAATTCTTATCAAAATATGAATTTTGCTATACTATTTGAAAGTCTTTTCAAGACAATTTCAACTATCATTCACATGAATTTGAAACACAAAATGAAAATTCAACAAAATATGGAATGAAGTAAATTTATATTGATGTATAAAAAGAAATCTCTAAGATAAGACTGAAAATATTTAATGTTACTTGCATTTGTTGACCAGAATAATATAGATTCTTTAATTTCTGTTTTGATGAAAGAAGTTATACATTGATATGCATCCAAAAGTTTTATCTACAAAATTTTCTAGGTGTTGTGAAGATCATGGAGGATGACTGATACAACCAAGTCTAAAGAGTACTTACTAGTATGATTAAAAAGTTATCTGGTGGACTGAAAACAATTAATAAACTAGATCAAAAGTGCTCAAAGAGCACAGTGTTGCTAGAACAACATTGACTTATGGGTAATATAGATGTTTACTAAAATATTTATTTTTGAAATCTTGTTTAAAAGTACACAATTGTAATGTAAGTAATCAGCCACAAATAACCTGTGCGCCGCTGTCTAATATTGACTACTTCAGCAAACAGCAAACTGCACCAAAGTAGACTTTTTAGCTGCTGAGGTAAAAAATCAATTTTTTCATGCTGGCAGACGTACTTTGAATACCAGTAAAAATGCCATAAATCGTCTTGTGGAAAGCATAATTTAATTGGCAAAGTGCCCAAAATCGAATCATTTTGGTGTTGCTTCATACCTCACAGTTGTGCAAAGTTTGAACGAAATCTGTTCATCATTAAACCTTCGAGGTTGTCCAGAGACATACATACACACATACATAATGAACAGTGACATACAAACAAAGTGAAGCCATGCAATAATGCAGCTTTATATAAAAAAAAAACATCTCACTCTTTGCCATGCACAGTCATATGGTGTTTTTTCAAGTTGCCTCTGGATGTAAATGATTTGTGACAAATATGGCTTTTCACCAGTTGTGTGCACTTGTGGATGTTCAGGTAAGAACTTGTAGTAAACATTTCCAAGACTGATCATATTGGGCATATGAGTAACTACATGAGATCTTAAAGATAAACTTTTATCATAATGTTCAACACCTTAAGGTTTCTCATCAGTGTGTATCCTCATGTTTTGTCAGATCTCCACTTTGGCTGAATGATTTCTCACACACTCTACACTGCTGTTCTTTCTCTCTTGTGTGAATTCTCATATGTTCAGTCAAGTTGCTACTGACACTAAAACACTTACCACATTGATTACACTAATAAGGTTTCTCCCCAGTGTGGATTCTCATGTGTTTGGTCAAGTTGCTATTGTCACTAAAACACTTGCCACATTGATGACACAGAAAAGGTTTCTCTCCAGTGTGGTTTCCCATGTGCTTGGTCAAGCTGCTATTGACATTAAAACACTTGCCACATTGATTACACTCATAAGGTTTCTCCCCAGTGTGGATTCTCATGTGTTTGGTCAAGCTGCTGTTGTCACTAAAACACTTGCCACATTGATGACACAGAAAAGGTTTCTCTCCAGTGTGGATTGTCATGTGCCTGGTCAAGTCACCACTACATCTAAAACGCTTGCCACATTGACTACACTCATACGGTTTCTCTCCAGCATGAATTCTCATGTGCCTGGTCAAGTCGCTCCTAGAACTAAAACACTTGCCACATTGACTACACTCATAAGGTTTCTCTCCAGTGTGGATTGTCATGTGCCTGGTCAAGTCGCTATTCTCACTAAAACACTTGCCACATTGAATGCACTCATAAGGTTTCTCTCCAGTGTGAATTGTCATGTGCCTGGTCAAGTTGCTTTTGTCACTAAAACACTTGCCACATTGAATGCACTCATAAGGTTTCTCTCCAGTGTGGATTGTCAGGTGCCTGGTCAAGTCACCACTGTAACTAAAGCACTTGCCACATTGACTACACTCGTAAGGTTTCTCTCCAGTGTGCATTCTCACGTGCTTGGCCAAGCAGCTATTGTCACTAAAACGCTTGCCACAATGACTACACTCATAAGGTTTTTCACCGGTGTGAGTTCTCAAGTGGGTTATCAGACTTTCTCTTCGGTTGAATGATTTTTCGCATAATAAACACTGATGTTCTTTCTCCCCGGTGTGGATTTTCATGTGGGTTTTCAGAGTTCCCTTACGACTGAAAGACTTCTCACACACTGTACACTGATATTCTTTCTCTCCATTGTGAATTCTCATGTGTTCGGTTAAGAAGCTACTGCCACTAAAACACTTGGCACATTCAGTACATTTGTATTGTTCGTCTTGGGATTTCAGAGCGTCACTTCCACTAACCAATTTCTCCTTCAACATTGACTTCTGATGCTCATCACTGTGGTCTTCCATTCTAAGACTAATCCTTTTTGTTTCTAACTTTAACAACGTTCTCTTCAACTTAATAACGTCAGTAAAACAATTCCCAAGTAAAGTATTATCCTTGAAATGTAAAGATTTCCATCTGTATTAAAAGCTACTGTTTTCCACATAGTATTCTATTTTTGGACTTCATTCCAAAAGTAGAAAACTGATGTATATAATAAACTCCTACATCTACCGGTGTTCTAATTTTACTACATTGTTAAATGACAAAACACAATCAGAACAACATCATTATGATTTAATACTTTTTCTTAAATTTATGCTTTCACAGTAATAGTTCTTTATCAAAATCCACATGATAAACAAGCCAGATTTAACATTTATAGTTTTTAGTCATAATGTACCGCCCTCTATGAGACATCTCTTTATGGACATGGACCATGAGAAACCATGATACAATGTATGTTGATTGATTGATTGATTGATATTCTTCAGGAGCTAATGTTCCTAGGAATATCCGATAGCACATGAAAGCGTACATACATTATATATGTAAGGCTTATTTCCAATGTGGTCCTGCTTGTTTGGCAGGTTAGATAACCAACTGAGCCTCGGGGGTGGAGGGATCACACTAGCTATTGTCTACAAGCTAGGTGAGTTTTTTTACGTGCAGAGGGGTGACTGTCCTCTACACAGGGCACACCTTTTAACTGGGCTTCCGAGCCTCTCACTTGGTGTTGCCACCGTCTAGTAGTATACTTGACTGAGGCGACACGCTGTGTGCTATTAAAGGGAAAACACATACCCACAGATTCTGCATGTAATTTAGGACCAACTTCCTCATATGAGATTTTAACTTCTAATCATCGAAATTAAATAGTGCTAAGTGCACCTATTAGTCAACAATAAAGTATTCTACTTTGATGAGCCACAAACTGATTTCTTACACAATCCTTTTGGGGTGGGCATTTACATGTACATGGCAGTGGCCCTTGGACACCAAGTCCGTTTCTCATTCTTTCAGAACAAAGACGACAGAACACTGCCGTGGCCTTCACAGATTCCCACTCCGAGGCACAGACAGTCAATCTTGGGTACAAGTTCCAGTTTGACACTGTCCACACCAACGTTGGAGGTGGATTCGCTCCACAATCTGACTTCATTTGCCCCGTATATATTATAATTTTCTGTCTCTATCCTCGCCACCTCAGGTTTTACTTCAACGACCAGCATTGATATAGACGGTGTTCAAGGACCTCAGGTATTTTCCAGTGACACATCAGCAAATGGGGCTGGCATTTACAGTCTTTATTGTGCAGACGGCCAAAGAGTGAGTGTGGTTGATAGTTATTGGGGTGGTGCAGTCAATGCTGCTACTTTTCATTCGAACTACTGCGGTTTCTCTGGCATTCTTATTCAAGCTGGCTCATCTGATGTAAATCTATAAATCTCCAATAAATATGTAAAAGCAACTGCTCATTTGGTATTTTTGGTATTGCTTAATGATAATAATTGAGTCGTCACCGTATTGCGCCCACTTTTCTGCAAAAATGACCTAAAATGGCAATTGGGAAATCAGATTCAAATTGGCAAAGTGGGATGTAGGGTGGAAGAATACACTTATTTTATGTTCCTTCAGTTGGTCTTACCATGCAAATAAAAATTAACCAAAATTTAGTTCAGTTTGTTAACAGTTTTTGAACTCACAGGTGCCTTTTCAAACAACATAGAAACAACATTTTTATGTTGTTTGAAAAGGAACCTGTGGGTTCGAACACTGTTAACAATAAATTTTGGATTAAATTTTGGACTAAATTTTGGTTAATTTTTATTTGCAGGGTAAGACCAACTGAAGGAACATGAGACCACATGCTATACACTCCATAAATTCTATTTTAAGTACCCTTATTTTATTGTTTGTGCAATATACAAGTACCCAAAACACAACCCATCGCACGTACCATTTTATTTCTTCGAACAGATATATTTGTGAAAGGGATAGACAACAAACATTAAATTCTTTAACTTCTTACTTTTGAAATCAAAATTTTAAGACAGCCTATTTGCCATCATTGCCCTACTCGAGCCAATAACCTCATAACCAGTAATCTCGTCTTCACTCATCATTTGACCAATGAACACACCGGTCCTGCTTCCTTTCAAACTTTCGGGAACAATGCCTTGAAATAATACATATCAATTTCTTATACAATACACGCTTAACTAGAACTTTAGAAGGTCAGTAAGGGACATATACCAGGTATTGAATTATAAGGTTGATATTGTTAATTGCATCACATATTTTAATTATTGTAAACAAAAGCTGAGTATATCTATTGATATTTTATTCATAAGCTAAAATAATTTGGAACTATTTTCGGGGCGTAAAAATATGTGATTAATCAGCAAGTCGAAGACAAGCAAACAGAGCAACACCCGGGGTGACCACCTGCTTGGTAAAACCCGGGGTGACCACCTGCTTGGTAGATTTTACAGAACAATTCACTGGCGAAAGGTGATGATAAAAAATAGAATGAAGAGTGTCACAAGACTCTCTGGTCTGGTGCTTTTATTGGGTCTGGACGCCTTATTTAGACAGTAAGAAAAAATTTAAAACAGTCTATTACGAAACATTTTGATTTCACTAATATACAATTATAATATGTGGTGATAATGTCCTTTCACTTAGGCAGGTTTGAGAAACTGCTAATGTATGCCATTGATAGCCTTCATTCATCAAATCAGACATTAATTTGGCAATGTTACCCATTTGTAAAGGGTTAGAAACTCTTGTGAAAAATGAGAACATCTTTCGACCATTTTTATGCATGGATATATGTTGTGCATGCAGATAAGTTGAAAGACTCAATGCATTAATATGTTACTGGTCTCCATACACTAGAGTCTAGACTAGTAGGTTGAGTTAAATAGTTGAATACATGATGTATAGTTTTTACTTGTAGACATCAGAGAAAATTCCAGAAGATATGCTTATTCCTTTCACAACATTTAACTACATTTAATTATAACTTCCATCCTTGAAATAAGACTACTAAATAAGACATTTGTAATGGATTTTTCTTTACACTGAGCAACATAACCATGTCTCTGAGAAATGTTGTGTAATAAGAAGTGTGAAATTTGAATTTGGAATGGGAATTCCGCTATAAAATTGCATTCGAAACATGTTGCGAATCATTTGTTCAATCATTTCAATATAAAATCCTAAATAGATTCTTTCCATGCAACTATTACCTATCAATAATTATAAAAGATCATACCCCACTATGTGGCAAATGTAATATAACTGACAGTTTGGAACACTATTTCTATTATTGTACTGAGGTAAATAATTTCTGGTTGTCTATAAAACAGATGGATGAAATCCATACTAGAGACTACATTTGAACTTAATCTTATAAACGTACTTTTGGCATATCCAACTATGAAAAATGAAAATTTAATTCACTTTTAAATTTTTTGTATATTGTATGGTAAACTGTTTATATTTTTATGCAGGAAAGAAGATAAAAGAATATGTTTTTTAGATTGTATTATATTCCTAAAAGAGAAAATGCTGATAATGAGATATATTAATCATAAGTATGATGAGTATTATGATTTATTCTAAATACCTTAGCCAATATATTGTATTATATATTGTATTATGCATTATACATAAGTAATTGTTATACGTACACTGAACTGAAGGCCAAATAAAAATTTTTAAAAAAAAGAAGTGTGAAATTGTAAGCTTTACAATGAGTTGATATTAATGGACTTTGTCATATTTACAGATTTGAAATAAAAGACAAGTACAGCCAGACTCATAACTTCGCTATTAGCACAAGTCTGGGTCGATATGATTACGGTTAGGCTTCATCCAAGTTTTTGCCAGGATAATTTCGTTGCATTATGGCAATTGTTCCTTTCAATAATAATTAGAAATGCATTTTGTGGCTTGAGAGTTTAGGATGAAAACTTTGCCTGTTCACCTGCTAACGGTTTACTTCACATGTTATTCAGTGGGAATTCACTCAAGACATTGCGAGAGTGAAGTTTCCCTTCAAATATATCTTTTTAGCATGGCGCTAAAGAAAATGTTACTACCTGGTGTAAGATTAAGAGGATCCTGGCATGCCCCAGGGTGAAATTATAACCATCATGGCGACAGCGTTTCCCTATAATCTAACAGAATGTGTTTGACCTCAAAGGAAAACAAGTGAAAAACAGTTCTTGTTTCTTCTTGTGTGTTCATTGTCAAAATTCTTGCTGTTTCTGAACCTCAAAAAACTTACATGGTGAACTTCAATTGGATTCGAGACCCAATCACGACAGTTGGAACCCAGCTTTGTACAACAAATATATGAAACAGAAATTTCCACAAGTGGAATATCCTCTTGATTAGATATTCTCCCCACTTTGCAGTTCATTCTCGATTCTGATTGGTTCAGATCCGTAGGAGGTCAGTTTATATCCCCACTTTGTGAATGGGAGAACAAAAACTTTCCTATGCTCATTACCTTAGTAAACCATGGCGTACAAAAGATCATGTTGTCCGTGCAGGGATAATCAGGGAATATAATGGTAATGGTCTGTTATAGTGTTGAGATCACCCTATCTCTGCACGTGTGGTGTCTTTG
This sequence comes from Streblospio benedicti, assembly GCA_019095985.1. Lineage (NCBI taxonomy): Eukaryota > Metazoa > Annelida > Polychaeta > Spionida > Spionidae > Streblospio > Streblospio benedicti. The sequence goes on from CM032663.1 coordinate 12,625,344, forward strand.
TCTGCACAAGTGATCATCAGCAAACGCGCGCAGACAAAGATACCACAAGGTCAGAGATAGGGTGATCTCCGCATTATAACAGACCCTTTTTGTCCTTTTTCTCCCCACGTTAACAGAGTTATTTAAGTGAATGGTGTTTTACAGTTCTTGCACCTAATGATAGACAAATTGCCTATTCGAATGTTCCCATCCTGATAATGTCAAAAGGATTTCATATCCAGGTGTCTTGAATAATCCCATGACCTTTTGATTACAATATATTTTGTTATACGCAAACCAAAATATGGCAAGAGCTTTGATGAGCAAAGTAAATGAATCAAAGCATTCTTGATTTCCAAGGTGCATGAAGATGTATGAAGATGACTACTTGCGATAATTTTCAAAAAGCTATTTATAAAATTACGTTTCATGGTATTGCATACAAAATATCTATTTCATGGAGCATTGGTGGCACCAATGCTCCATGAAATAGATATTTTGTACTGCTTGGGTCTCTAGAACCTTCCCTATAAATTTGCACTTTTCATCCTAACTAACGTTTCATAACTTCTAAAATCCATGTGCTTTAATACTACATTCCCATGTGAATTTCAACTAAGTTTTAATAACTGTAAGGGTATGATTATTAACGTAAGCATAGTATTCGATTTCAATGCGCCATAATGATAATGGTCTTAAATAATTATATGTTGAAAACCTCAAACAAAAAGAATGTCTGAGACTTGGGTAGAGAGTTGGATTAAACTGGGGTTGCTTGTCCATGAGCTTTATTGGGACAACACACTTTTTTAAACAAGCGTTTACGTAATCAATAAATAATAAAAAAGATCGGATGAGTCATTGAAACCCAATACAGACCCCATAAATAATCTTCCTGGTTGTGAGAAACCAATCCAAACAATAGACAATAAAAAATTATTATAGAAACATAAACATATCACGTTTTTCCCTTTGTCCAACCATGCATGATGTAAAACGCTCAGAAATCACGATCTCCTGATTTTACCTTACAGACCAGTCATATACATGTAGTCAGGCCACCAGACACAATAAACCTACTTGGTACAGGATTTATTCATTATTCAAGTGATGACGCTGATCCATGCAACGATTTGTGTACATAGATAGGAATTTGATGGAAGTCTTAGACATAGCTTCAGGAAATAATAAAGCAAGTTATAGATGATTATATCTTTATGATGTTATAATTTATAACATGCCTAAATAGGGGGTGGAGGTAAGACGATTACGAATTTATGAGTACATGTGTACCATGATCCCAACATGCATTTGGCACTCACTTCAGTATTTTTTTTTTTTGCATTAAATTACAATTTTCAAATGGCCTTTCCAATCTCATTTTGCTTCCAACGGGCCTGCTAATGGGTGATATAATCATGCACCAGTTGTTCCGATATTATATGTTCTGCATAACATTTTAATACAGTCAGTATCCCCACTAGACACACCACCAGGCCCATAATGGAATTTAGAACGCCTGTATCATTAGTTTTGGTTTCTTTTAGTCTTATATCTGTATTTCTTTAGACTTATTAGAGAATACTATAAATTAAGAGAAATTTGAAATTTATTTATTTAAAATGATATTTTTCTACAATGCCATTTGACTTCAGTGTCCTCATCATCAAATATATTACAAAATAAAAAAATGTAAACAAAATCTGTTGTCAATAAGTGTGTACCCCCCCTTGCAATAGTTCCGCGTATTATTCTATTAGTTTAAGTGTTTATACATCTCGCACACGGATTCTGGACAATAGTTAAATATAAGGTAGCGAACACTAACGTTTTAAAGGACTAATAAAGTTGTGACATTCAATGGATTCCTCTTCATTCGTCTAGCCAAAAACCCACTTATAGTTCACAAACAATATATATAAGTGCGCATCCACATATAACATCGGACCCGAGCCTAAGGTTCCCCTGCCCGTGATCGAAGAAGACCCCGCCGTTTTTCCCCCGGAGTTCACCCAGGAGCCTCCAGCAGGATCGAGCTACATCCCGTGCATCCCCCCGCGAGCGTTGGACAGGAGAGACGGATCATAAGACCAGCAGGGAACCTCGGATGCGACATGGTGTAGAGATGTCGGCTATACTTAGGTGAGTTCTTGGTTATTTTGAATGTTGAGCGAATTAATTTTGGCCATTTTCTTATACTCTGATAATCACACCCCCCTAGATACGTTTGTCGACAATCGCTTATGTATATACGTCCTATTTTCGTGTAATTCACAGCATGAACGCTATCAGGTTGATAATATTTATCACACTGACATTGGTAATCTTATATTTTGTATATACAAGGTTTTACATCGCCGAATTGGCATCCAGCGTGACCAATCGCACACACACAATTGAATAAATGTAACACTTAAGCTCGCTCTCTTTTTGTTTATATAGAGCCAGTGGTTACCTGTCTCGTGCACCTTGTAGTTTTTCTGACCCGTGAAATTTGGTATATTTTCTGGAAAACATAATCATTTATCTAATACTTTACCCTGAGTGCGTTCACGTGAATATATGGTGTTTTGTTTGCACTATTGTTGTTACATTTTAATTTGGATGTAAAATAGGATGTATATATAATCATTTGTTTGATACATCGTCAGGTATGATGGCTCATGTATATATGCTGTAATTCGTGCCACGTGCTTTTGCGACGGCGTTTTGATTTGGACCGATCTTGTGTAATCTGATTTCTCTTTCTATCCTATTGTTCCAACGTATGCTACCCATGAACACCCGGGGGCTGGTCCTGTCCCTCTCGGACCTCCCAAAGTTTTCGGGGGCCCGGGAAGAGGACTTTGACATCTTCATCATAAAACTAGAGTCAATTCTGGGATTATTAGATGTACCTGAAAGTAAACACAAACACATCTTGACGCTATGCCTGGATGGCGCGGCACTGAGGACAGTCACCTGGGAACGTCCAGGCACATACAAAGAGATGGTGGCTGTCCTATATGATTTTATGGCCAAAATGACGAAATATGTACAGGTACATGGGGAGCCCCTGTTTACATACTATTTGAGGACCCTGGAACAGTTGGATAGGGACGGCATTTTGGATACAGAGTTACGCAGAACATTTTTCGTAAGCGGATTGAGAGAGGAGATAAGGAGCTTAACGGCGATCGCGGCACGTGGATGCGACGTACATGGGGCGTACAGGGCGGCCCGACAGTCCGAATCAATACATGATAACGGGAAAGCATCCACATACACCCCAGATGCCCCGGGAAATGTAGGCGCAAGGGAGTGTTGGGAATGTGGGGGTGCCTCTCACATTGCCAACAAGTGCCCCGTTCGGAGGGCGCGAAAGGCTAAGAAGTCGGCACAGTAATATGCGGTTCTCCATGTCTTGCACATGAACACAATAAGTGTTCACACGTGTTCATGACATGTTAAATGGTCTACCACTATAGCTCTGTCCGATACGATTTCTGTTTAGGAATAGATGAAATTGGCCCCCCCTAGTACATTTAAGAACGATCGCCTATATGCACGTGCCATATATATATACTATAATAGATTTGACGGCATAATCACGATTAGACACAGTATTTTTCGTGCTATGAACGCGATTAGACAGACAGTATTTTCGTGGAAATGCAATTCAAATCTTATTTTGTGAATTCAAACTTCAATTTGGACGATTTGGCATACAATCTGCTTAGCCACATAGAGCCCACAATGATTTATGCTCCCTGTAAGCCGCATACGTCGCATAATGCACGAAATATTTAGCGTGCACGGCATAATTTGATTGTTTGACACATCGTCCTGATTGTGTTTGAATTACCATAGGGCTTCTTTTATATTCTCATTATTGTGTTTTGGTTTCAATGTTTTTCTTTTGACTATATGACCGTGTGATTTTCTGTGCATATTGTTTTCATTAATAATATTGATGTTGAGCGGATACACTGTGCATGAAGCCGTATTTAATACATGTTGTCATTTTGCTGGTACAATTGATAGGCCTTTCTCTGAATCTTTAACAGTTGAAGGACCGACTTATAAGTAAACGATACGAACACGTGCAAACCCCCCTTACAAAACCTCACACTAAAACCCCAGGCTAGCAAAACGAGTAAGTAGTAATTCATCAAACATAAGGCGACAATGAATAGATCGAGATACACCACGAGTGTTACTGCAAACGAGTTCACAATATACATTCCCGTTATAGGTAGAGCATAACTCGATTGGTAACTGCAAAGATACACGATTTGCGCTGGATTATGATTGAATATTAAGTGTGCTTTTCCAGCGTTTCCGTCAGACTAATTTGGCCATTACCATAATATGTATGCCGTGCAGAGAATTGGGCAAGCGTCACCTCGAGACGCTTAGCTACAGATAAGTTTAACGGCTGGATTTCAATATACAGGACAATTGTAGCCGTTACAACGGTGATTTCACGCCACCCTGGCAGGTGACGTGGATTAGGGCCAATAAGAGCCCGCGTGGGCCAAACGGGTGATGCGCCATTAGCCATGTCTACGGCAGTAGTAATGTACATTGCAGTTATGGGCACCAAAATGAAAAGAACTGTGTAAAACCTATAACGGAATGCATAATTCACATCCAATAAGTAACCTAAGTCTTTACAATCCCAAGGGCATACGTGGATATTTCTCACATGACTGCAATATACCCCCTCCCTCGATGTCCTACAATAGATTAATAGGAACATCATGGCTAGAACGCCGTAGTTCTCATCTACCCAGTAATTATGCGTTCAGAGTGGGTACTTACACTCATAGCATAATATTACATACGGTTTGCCTGGAATAAGTTGGCTCAACACTCCAACAGAGACAGCTGCTGCATTTTCCTCACCGAGCGTGACTTATAGGTTGGTTGCCCACTACATAATCTATGTGTACAATATTGTTTTGTGTCTTATTGAATTTTCACAGATCTAGTTTCGCCTATCAAAATTTCCCTACTCGCTAGATTATTTAGATTTTGAATGAGTTAGCTCAATATACTCACGGTTCATGATAAGAATGTTATGCCACTGTCATAGATGTGTTTTCGGAAAGATATGACATTACAAAGAAGCTTTGGAGTGAGATAAGTGTATATGTATATATATTTTGGTTCTGAGAAACGTGCATTTTGCGAATATTACATCGTTTTAGAATATAAGACTCTAAATATTTACAAGGCAGTGGATGAAATGCACACAAATATACAACCTGTATAGTGGAAATCTGTGCACTTGACCTTCTACTCGGAGGGCTTAATGGCTTTTTCCACCTATAAACACGTAATTAACCGGCTGATACATGCTCCTTAACAAAGCACAGATGTAGGCCCCGACACGGAGCCGCCACACTTACGACGCGTGTCAGGCAGATGGCGACCTGATGTAAGGTCATCACGCTCCATATAGCACAGGATGACTCACCGCTAGAGGCCTGCCATAGAACGGTTACCTCCCGTGACCTCGGCAGTGATGAAAATAGACATGACTCATGAGCATGGCATTGCTTAGATGTGACCGATACGTGTGGTTCGAGCAAAACTTAGCACAGCTTGAAGTTGTGCTTATGGCAGGGTTGATTATCCGCACTTATTATAATTACCGACCTTTTGGGCAGTTTCACAAGCGCGACACAGGCGATCCAATAGTATCCTTATTATATACCAATTTACATTGACTAATTATTCATCGCTCGGTCGAATACGTAGCAGGCGGCTTTACAAGCCATGAGATATCTTGACTTTATGAGATGAATGCAAACTTAGGCAGTCATATTACCAACCTGGCAGACCTTGTTATTGACTCCAAACACCATTGAAATCTTCGAACTAGGTTATATTTTCTGTATACATTTAAAGTTTCACCAACATGGAAACTACACGTAGGGTGATTTAATCCCATAACTTCGATGTATAAAGGCCATTAATAATAGGGTATGTTTGTTAAAGTCATATTGATTTTGTTATTGTTCATAATATGCGTATATGGGGTATATCCAATTCACAGATTTGTTGTTCATTAGAAAATCCAATTAATCATTTTCAAAGCGAGACGTTCTCATTAATCATAGGCAAAAGGCAAAACGAAGCGAACGAATATATAAGTGACTTTCCTGCCTTATCTCTCGAGGTTTGGCAGTACGTTTCTGATTCACTGCGAGCATCGGCACACATCGTCAGGCATTTCACGTAGCGGTTATAAGGACATGTATTGACAGGCATTTCACGTATTACGGGCATGCATTGCCCCGCGGATTTTTCAGGGTTGATGGCGGTTATAAGGACATGCATTGTCAGACATTTTACGTATTATAGGCATGCATTGCCTAACGGATTTTTTTTAGTTTATAGCGGTCATTATTTTCATTATTACGCGCTCGAGTGACAGAAACTTGACATGACATAACGATACACATGACATATTGACTTTCGGACTGACCAGTGATTCCCCACCCCTACCATGTTAATGAACACGAATAACTTATTCAATGGACCAGCATGCCACGGCGGAAGCTAATTACGCAATTGCTGAATCAAAACTTGAGGTTAAAAGTATTCTAAATTATGCACGGGTCATACAGTTAGATTCACATGAATGCAACTAATTTTATCTTTTACAGCTATTGGGATGTATGTAACTAGTTTATCTTTTAATGGTGTTTCTAGCTTTTTGTAGATTTCCTGCAGGATATTCCGACGAGTGCGGCTCATCCATTATGTTGCAGCTACATTTAATGATTGTTGGACTGGCGTCTGCGCTACATCATGTTTAGTATACAGGACAACGTCCCGCTCTGATCGTGCACATACTGATTGTGCACCCCCGTCAACCTTGTAGCATTGATACGAATGCCCGAACACATCATCGATCTAATGAGCATAACATTAACATTTCTCGGGCTGCAGGCGATCTTTTGATCGTTGTGCCGACTAGCTGACGCTTATTATTTTCAAAATTTTCCATCGCCCACGATTACGCACCCTTGCCAGTCCAACGTGTATCCTCAGGTCAGAAATTATGTCAGCTTTATGATACGCCCCTTCGTAAATGATAAAACAAACACGGCGCCCTCTCCCACCAGGTCGAAAGTTTTTCCCCAACATACCTAGCATGCTATACAATCTGTTGAAGCCATACCCTTTGTGAGTTTGGTATTCACCCCTGCACCCCCCCCCGGATAAATAGCGTGTAGCCTTCACACTGTTTTATACTCTACGTGGGAGAGTGGCCGTGGCTTAAGTAGATAGTTGAAATCGACCTGCTAACGTATTTGATCTTTTTGTGTGTGTGCAGTTGTTTGCTTCACACAGGCGGAGTTTGAAGCCCCTTTCACCTGCGTGAGGATCTCCCAATATCCGTGCGATTATGTAAATAATTTTGTTTGATGGTTGCATGCATGAGCATGATTTTGTGATTTTTATTCATATGCTATTTGGTTTGCTGTGGTTTGACTATAAATGAGTTGTATTTTATATTGCTGTTGTGGATAAGGAATAAAATGAGTACCCTCATTTTCGCAAACAGAAGGGTCACTAATGAACTAATGTATAATTAATGAACGCAGAAAGCAGAATAATATCATATACTAAGGATATTGTATACTAAGAATTTTAAAAGGTTAAAAGTAGTAAAACAGTAAAATGTAAAACTAAAGATTT
>CM032663.1:12633117-12687602 GCA_019095985.1 Streblospio benedicti
ATTTAAAAAATTTTTTTTGGTGGTTTTGGAAAAACAATTTTTAATTTTTAAAAAAAAAATGAAAGCCAGGTCCGGGAAAAAAGTTAATTTGGGGTAAAAAATTTTTAAAAAAAATCAAAATTTCCCCAAAAAACAAAAGGTAACTGGAAAAAAAATTTGTTCTTTGGGAATTGTGATGAAAACAGAAATTTTCAAAAAATAAATTTTTTAAAATGTAGAATGCAATCCCAAAAATGCCCCTTTTCCTTTTTTTGTTTTTAACCCCATTCATTTTCGGCATACGAAAAAGGGGCCCCGTAATGAAAACACAAACGAGCAGTGCCATTTGATGATTTTACGTCCAAAGACAACAACTACTCTGGAGCCTACACATGCTTAATTTTTTACATTAATTGTACACGTGTATTCAGAATCACAGAGTTTCTTATTTTCACGACCAGTATTAGGAATATGGATATATTTGTCTAGAATATCTTCAAACGTGATGCTGTTGCCGGCCTCGATTAAAAATGACAGGTTCGAGATACACTTTAGAAAGGCGAACTATAAAACAATCCTTGTGATTTTGAAAAATATCCTTAGTCCATGCCTTCATAATCAGTTTATAATTGATCCGACAAGGAATTATTGATGGTTATATTATTGTAAATAATGATAACCATTCGTTTCATAAATATTTTCCTCTGAACCGATTACGACCACACGCCATTTGTAATGCAAAATGAGCCTTTATCCTACGCCGTAATATTTCAACACCTGCCCGATTATAGCGCGTTCAAAGCAGTGCCTCAAACAGCGGGACATTAGCCGTTATCACATTCCGTCTTACATCAAAACATCAACCGTAGTGCAGTGCTTATTAAGAGTAGCCTTTACAAAAAAGATGCTGTACGGATTTTTGCCGCTAACGCAAGTTATCGAGGAGGCTGCATACTAATATTACTTCAAGTGAATATTTAAATGGTATTTCCTAATGGCGTCACTAAAAAGCTTAATCGCCTATTCTGAATTAAAAAGAAGAGTGTTTCCCCTTCAAGATCGGTATGAAACTTGCGGGGGGGTTAATCTCGCAAATTAGAGTATTTTGAGCTTGAACTGCGCAGTGTAAATCATGTGTTTTCTTATATTCTCACAAATGATGCATGAATATTAAACCCCTGCTTTACTTCATAAAATTTACATCGAAATGTCAAAGTATGGCGTTTTTGTTGACACTAGTCTAAATCCAGGGAGCATGACCCCCACCCTGTTTGTGAAAAACGGGTCATAAAGCCAGGGACGCTTCAGCAAAAATCGACGTAAAATGTCCCCTCAAGGGACATCCCGATCTGAAATGGGTTAAGGTAAGAACTTGTAGTAAAACATTTCCAAGACTGATCATATTGGTCATATGAACTACATGAGATCTTAAAGATAAACCTTTATCATATTGTTCAACATCTTAAGGTTTCTCATCAGTGTGTATCCTCATGTTTTGTCATATCTCCACTTTGGCTGAATGATTTCTCACACAATCTACACTGCTGCTCTTTCTCTCTTGTGTGAATTCTCAAATGTTCACTCAAGCTGCTACTGACACTAAAACACTTGCCACATCGACTGCACTCATCAGGTTTTTCACCGGTGTGAGTTCTCAAGTGGGTTTTCAGCTGTCCTCTTTGGTTGAATGATTTCCCATATCGTAAGGTTTCTCCCCAGTATGTTTTCTCATGTGCTTGGTCAAGCTGCTATTGGCACTAAAACACTTGCCACATTGATTACACTCATAAGGTTTCTCCCCAGTGTGGATTCTCATGTGCTTGGTCAAGTTGCTATTGTCACTAAAACACTTTTTGCCACATTGATGACACAGAAAAGGTTTTCTCTCCAGTGTGGTTTCCCATGTGCTTGGCCAAGCTGCTATTGTCACTAAAAATGCTTTTGCCACATTGACTACACTCATAAGGTTTCTCTCCAGTATGCATTCTCATGTGCCTGGTCAAGTCGCTCCTGGAACTAAAACACTTGCCACATTGACTACACTCATGAGGTTTCTCTCCAGTGTGGATTGTCATGTGCCTGGTCAAGCTGCTATTGTCACTAAAACACTTGCCACAATGAATGCACTCATAAGGTTTCTCTCCAGCATGAATTCTCATGTGCCTGGTCAAGTTGCTATTGTCACTAAAACACTTGCCACATTGAATGCACTCACAAGGTTTCTCTCCAGTGTGGGTTGTCACGTGCCTGGTCAAGTCGCTACTGTAACTAAAGCACTTGCCACATTGACTACACTCGTAAGGTTTCTCTCCAGTGTGGTTTCTCATGTGAGTGGCCAAGCCGCTCTTGTTACTAAAACGCTTGCCACATTGACTACACTCATAAGGTTTTTCACCAGTGTGAGTTCTCAAGTGGGTTATCAGATTTTCTCTTCGGTTGAATGATTTTTTGCATAATAAACACTGATGTTCTTTCTCCCCGGTGTGGATTTTCATGTGGGTTTTCAGAGTTCCCTTATGACTGAAAGACTTCTCACACACTATACACTGATATTCTTTCTCCCCATTGTGAATCCTCATGTGTTTGGTTAAGAAGCTATTGCCACTAAAACACTTGCCACAATCAGTACATTTGTATAGTTCGTCTTGGGATCTCAGAGCGTCACTTCCACTAACCAATTTCTCCTTCAACATTGACTTCTGATGCTCATCACTGTGGTCTTCCATTCTAAGTCTAATCCTTTTGTTACTAATGTAATACTTTAACAAGGTTCTTTTCAACTTAATATACTATTCAATACGCCAGTAAAACAATTCCCAAAGTAAAGTATTATCCTTGAAATGTAAAGATTTCCATCTGTATTAAAAGCTACTGTTTTATTACATTGTATTCTATTTTTTCTACTTCATTCCTAAAGTAGAAAACTGATGTATATAATAAACCATCTAACATCTAACTGTGTTCTAATTTTTGCTACATTGTTAAAATGACAAAAACACAATCAGAACAACATCATTATGATTTAATACCTTTTCATAAATCTATGCTTTCACAGTAATAGTTGTTTATCAAAAATCCTCGATAAACAAAGCCAGATTTAAAATTTATAGTTTTTAGTCATAATGTACCGCCTCCATGAGACATCTCTTTTTATGGACATGGATCATGAGAAACCATGATACAATGTATGTTGATTGATTGATTGATTGATATTCTTCAGGAAACTAATGTTCCTAGGATAGCACATGAAAGTGTACATACATTATATATGTAAGGCTTATTTCCAATGTGGTCCTTCAACAACCAGTTTGGCAGGTTAGATAACCAACTGAGCAAATGTGGAGGAATCACACTAGCTATTGTTTACAAGCTAAAGATTGAGTTCTTTTTATTAGCAGAGGGGTGACTGTCCTCTGCACTTTTCATTCGAACTTTTAACTGGGCCTCCGAGTATTGGTGTCAAGCCACCATCTAGCAGTATAAATTGATAAATTCCGACACACGCCAGTGCTATTAAAGGGAAAACATATACCCACAGATTCTGCATGTAATTTAGGACTAACTTCCTCATATGAGATTTTAACTTAATCATCAAAATTAAAAAGTGCTAAGTGCCTATTAGTCAACAATAAGGTATTCTACTTTTGATGAGAGTCACAACTGACTTCTCAAACACAATCATTTTGGGGTTGGGCATTTACATGTACATGGCAGTGGCCCTTGGACACCAAGTCCGTTTCTCATTCTTTCAGAACAAAGACGACAGAACACTGCCGTGGCCTTCACAGTTTCCCACTCCGAGGCACAGACAGTTAATCTTGGGAACAAGTTCCAGTTTGACACTGTCCACACCAAAGTTGAAGGTGGATTAAGCCCCATTTTCTGACTTCATTTGCCCCATTGGGCCATTATATATTTCTGTCTCATCCTCGCCAGCCCTAGGATTTTACTTCAACGACCAGTATTGATATAGACAGTGTTCAAGGACCTTGGGTATTTTCCAGTGACATATCAGCAAATGGGGCTGGCACTTACCGCCTTTATTGTTCAGACGGCCAAAAGAGTGAGTGACGATTCTCAAAGATATAATGTGTATTTTCTTCTGGCAGATGTGAAACAAAATACGACTTTACAATTTGAGATTTGAGTAAAATGTCAAAAAAATGGCAATTTAGTGCAATTTTCAAACGGTAAACCATTTTTTAACAAAATAAATAGTAGTTTAAGCTGTATTATGTGATGATGCCTCATGATAAATTAATAAAACCATCTACAGGATTTCAATAATATTCACTATAACTTGCCAAATAGCAAATCAGACTCCAAATGATGATTGTGAAACAGCCCATAATTCAATTCAATTCTTTTTATTTCAGAATATAAACTTAAACAAACATACAAATAAACTATTGTACACATAAACACTATAATCATAAATGCTACCAAACAAACCCATTACAAATAAATGCACAGTTATAATTCCTACATGAACAGAGAACTACAATAGCTCAAATTTACAACAAACTTTTAGTTCCAATATCCCTTCTATTTAAACAAACATATTTTTTTTTCATATTGCCCCAAACATGGGACAATACCATTTATCAAAATTAGAAGTAGCATAGTAGTATAGACATATTAACTTTTACATTACAAGTTATGTACATTGTAAATCATATTTACATACATATGGCATATGAAAAACATTTACATCAAAGATTGAATATACATCAAATATTCATTAAATTTGTTTTGAGTGACCAATTATTTGCTGAATCCCATCAAAATTCTTATCAAAATATGAATTTTGCTATATAATAATACTATTTGAAAGTCTTTTCAAGACAATTTCAACTATCATTCACATGAATTTGAAACACAAAATGAAAATCCAACAAAATATGGAACAAGTAAATTTATATTCATATATAAAAAGAAATCTCTAAAGTAAGACTGAAAGTAGTTAATTCTATTTGCATTTGTTGACCAGAATGATATAGATTCTTTAATTTCTGTTTTGATGAAAGACGTTATACATTGATATGCATCCAAAGTTTTATCTACAAAATTTTCTAGGTGTTATGAAGATCATGGAGGATGACGAATAGTCACATTTTTGTACAACCAAGCCTAAAGAGTACTTACTAGTATGATTAAAAATGTTATCTGGTGGACTGAAAACAATTGATAAACTAGATCAAAAGTGCTCAAAGAGCACAGCGTCGCTAGAACAACATTGACTTATGCGAAATATAGATGTTTACTAAAATATTTATTAATGAAATCTTGATTAAAAGTACACAATTGTAACGTAAGTAATCAGCCACAAATAATCTGTGCGCCGTTGTCTAATATTGACTACTTCATGCTAGATAGCAGCAAACGGCAAACTGCACCAATGTAGACTTTTTAGCTGCTGAGGTAAAAAATCAATTTTTTCATGCTGGCAGAAGTACTTTGAATACCAGTAAAAATGTCATAAATCGCCTTGTGGAAAGCACAATTTAATTGGCAAAGTGCCCAAAATCAAATCATTTTGGTGTTGCTTCATACCTCACAGTTGTGCAAAGTTTGAACGAAATCTGTTTATCATTAAACTTTCGAGCTTGTCCAGAGACATACATACACACATACATAATGAATAGTGACGCAATAATGCAGCTTTATATAAAAAAACAAACATCTCACTCTTTGCCATGCAGTCATATGGTGTTTTTTCAAGTTACCTCTGGATGTAAATGATTAGTGACAAATATGACTTCTCACCAGTGTGTGTGCACTTGTGGATGTTCAGGTGAGAACTTGTAGTAAAACATTTCCAAGACTGATCATATTGGTCATAGGAGTAACTACATGAGATCTTAAAGATAAACTTTTATCATAATGTTCAACACCTTAAGGTTTCTCATCAGTGTGTATCCTCATGTTGTGTCAAATCTCCACTGAATGACTGAATGATTTCTCACACACTCTACACTGCTGTTCTATCTCTCTTGTGTGAATTCTCATATGTTCAGTCAAGTTGCTACTGACACTAAAACACTTGCCACATTGACTACACTCATAAGGTTTTTCACCTATGTGAGTTCTCAAGTGGGTTTTCAGATGTCTTCTTTGGTTGAATGATTTCTCACATCATAAGATTTCTCCCCAGTATGTTTTCTCATGTGTCTGGTCAAGCTGCTATTGACACTAAAACACTTGCCACATTGATTACACTCATAAGGTTTCTCCCCAATGTGGATTCTTATGTGTCTGGTCAAGTTGCTATTGTCACTAAAACACTTGCCACATTGATGACACTGAAAAGGTTTCTCTCCAGTGTGGTTTCCCATGTGCCTGGTCAAGCTGCTATTGTCACTAAAATGCTTGCCACATTGACTACACTCATAAGGTTTCTCTCCAGCATGAATTCTTATGTGCCTGGTCAAGTCGCTCCTGGAACTAAAACACTTGCCACATTGATGACATTCGTAAGGTTTCTCTCCAGTGTGGATTGTCATGTGCTTGGTCAAGCTGCTATTGACACTAAAGCACTTGCCACATTGACTACACTCGTAAGGTTTCTCTCCAGTGTGGTTTCTCATGTGCTTGGTCAAGTTGCTATTGTCACTAAAACACTTGCCACATTGACTACACTCGTAAGGTTTCTCTCCAGTGTGGTTTCTCATGTGCCTGGTCACGTCGCTACTGTAACTAAAGCGCTTGCCGCATTGACTACACTCATAAGGTTTTTCACCGGTGTGAGTTCTCAAGTGGGTTATCAGATGTCCTCTTCGGTTGAATGATTTTTCGCATATTAAACACTGATGTTCTTTCTCCCCGGTGTGGATTTTCATGTGGGTTTTCAGAGTTCCGTTTTGACTGAAAGACTTCTCACACACTGTACACTGATATTCTTTCTCCCCATTGTGAATCCTCATGTGTTTGGTTAAGAAGCTAATGTCACTAAAACACTTGCCACATTCAGTACATTTGTATCGTTCGTCTTGGGATTTCAGAGCGTCACTTCCACTAACCCATTTCTCCTTCAGCATTGACTTCTGATGCTCATCACTGTGGTCTTCCATTCTAAGACTAATCCTTTTTGTTTCTAATGTAATACTTTAACAAGGTTCTCTTCAACTTAACACTATTCAATACGTCAGTAAAACAATTCCCAAGTAAAGTATTATCCTTGAAATGTAAAGATTTCCATCTGTATTAAAAGCTACTGTTTTCCACATTGTATTCTTTTTTTCTACTTCATTCCAAAAGTAGAAAACTGATGTATATAATAAACCCCTACATCTAACTGTGTTTTAATTTTCCTACATTGTTAATGACAAAACACAATCATCATTATGATTTAATACTTTTTCTTAAATTTATGCTTTCACAGTAATAGTTGTTTATCGAAATCCACATGATATACAAGCCAGATTTAAAATTTATAGTTTTTAGTCATAATGTACCGCCCTCCATGAGACATCTCTTTTTATGGACATGGACCATGAGAAACCATGATACAATGTATGTTGATTGATTGATTGATTGATTAATTGATATTCTTCAGGAACTAATGTTCCTAGGATAGCACATGAAAGTGTACATACATTATATATGTAAGGCTAATTTCCAATTCCCGCCTCGGTTTTTACTTCAACGATCAGCATTGATATAGACGGTGTTCAAGGACCTTGGGTATTTTCCAGTGACATATCAGCATATGGGGCTGGCACTTACAGTCTTTATTGTGCAGACGGCCAAAGATTGAGTGTGGTTAATAGTTATTGGGGTGGTGCAGTCAATGCTGCTACTTTTCATTCGAACTACTGCGGTTTCTCTGGCATTCTTATTCAAGCTGACTCATCTGATGTAAATCTATAAATCTCCGAAGTGATTGTTATGTACAATAAATACGTAAAAGCAACAGTTCATTTGGTATTGCTTAATGATAATAATTGAGTCGTCACCGTATTGCTCCCACTTTTCTGCAAAATGTCTAATTTTTGTATTTTAGTTTCTAGCTTCATAACTTTCTAGCAGAGGCGATACAACTGCGATACAACTTCAAACACCTCAAAAGCTTAATTTCTGTTTGTGTAAATTGTGGTAGTAACGGGACATGGTTTGGGGTAACAGGACATTTGAAAAACTCTGCTATTCTAAATGTCAGATTTTAAAAATGAACTTTAACAAGGATTGAATTCCTTATCTCAGGGTAAACACTTTAAAAAACAACATATGTGTTAAATAAATATCAGTATTTCCAAATGCGTAGAGATGGGAGCAACCAAATGTCCAGTTGGTGGAAGTAACACATGTCCACCAGATGGTGGGGGTAACGGGACATGTTATTTTTGTTAAATTAGTCATATGATATCCATTAAATATGAAGGAGGATTGATATAGAAGTATTTTGGCAGTAGCATTGCTATGCAACTAACACCTCAAACCAATTTAACGGGACATGTTGGGGGTAACCGAATGATACTCCCACAAATCGCATTCAGGTCAACTTACTCAATAACTATTAGAGTATAAACATTATTACCATGTGTGACCACCCAGAACATATCATTACTACTAGTAATTATGCAAAATATGAAAATATTATATTAGTTATTGATATAGAACCAAGTGTGGGAGCAACGTAACGCCTAAATGTCCCCGAAATAAGAAAATCGAATGTTTGACATAGGTGTCACAACTGTTTGAGTAATGTAAACAGGATAATTCTTTGGGACTCATTCACAGAATATGTCTCTTGCATGGGGCAAGCTTCAAATCTAAGGCATGCTGGGTTGTTTTATAGTTATGATAGAATATGTGGGAGTAATCACTTTACGGACAATGTGGAACAACACCATGACGATTCTCATATATATAATGTGTATTTTCTTCTGGCAGATGTGAAACAAAATACGACTTTACAATTTGAGATTTGAGTAAAATGTCAAAAAAATGGCAATTTAGTGCAATTTTCAAACGGTAAAAGCATTTTTTAACAAAATAAATAGTAGTTTAAGCTGTATTATGTGATGATGCCTCATGATAAATTAATAAAACCATCTACAGGATTTCAATAATATTCACTATAACTTGCCAAATAGCAAATCTGCAGCCTGATTGTGAAACAGCCCTTAATTCAATTCAATTTTTTTATTTCAGAATATAAACTTAAACAAACATACAAATAACTATTGTACACATAAACACTATAATCATAAATGCTACCAAACAAACCCATTACAAATAAATGCACAGTTATAATTCCTACATGAACAGAGAACTACAATAGCTCAAATTTACAACAAACTTTTAGTTCCAATATCCCTTCTATTTAAACAAACATATATTTTTTCATATTTCCCCAAACATGGGACAACACCATTTATCAAAATTAGAAGTAGCATAGCAGTATAGACATATTAACTTTTACATTTACAAGTTATGTACATTGTAAATCATATTTACATAAATATATACATGTATCGCATATGAAAAACATTTACATCAAAGATTGAATATACATCAAATATTAAATTTGTTTTGAGTGACCAATTACTTGCTAAATCCCATCAAAATTCTTATCAAAATATGAATTTGGCTATATAATAACACTATTTGAAAGTCTTTTCAAGACAATTTCAACTATCATTCACATGAATTTGAAACACAAAATGAAAATCCAACAAAATATGGAACGAAGTAAATTTATATTGATATATAAAAAGAAATCTCTAAAGTAAGACTGATAATAGTTAATTCTATTTGCATTTGTTGACCAGAATGATATAGATTCTTTAATTTCTATTTGGATGAAAGAAGTTATACATTGATATGCATCCAAAGCTTTATCTACAAAAATTTCTAGGTGTTATGAAGATCATGGAGGATGACGGATAGTCAGATTTTTGTAAAACCAAACCTAAAGAGTACTTACTAGTATGATTAAAAGTTATCTGGTGGACTGAAAACAATTAATAAACTAGATCAAAAGTGCTCAGAGAGCACAGCATCACTAGAACAATGTTGAATCATGGGTAATATAGATGTTTACTAAAATATTATGAAATCTTGATTAAAAATACACAATTACAATGTAGTAATCAGCCACAAATAACCTGTGCGCCATTGTCTAATATTGACTACTTCATGCTAGATAGCAGCAAACAGCAAACTGCACCAAAGTAGACTTTTTAGCTGCTGAGGTAAAAATCAATTTTTTCATGCTGGCAGAAGTACTTTGAATACCAGTAAAAATGTCATAAATCGCCTTGTGGAAAGCACAATTTAATTGGCAAAGTGCCCAAAATCGAATCATTTTGGTGTTGCTTCATACCTCGCAGTTGTGTAAAGTTTGAACGAAATCTGTTCATCATTAAACCTTCGAGCTTGTCCAGAGACATACATACACACATACATAATGAATAGTGACATACAAACAAAGTGAAGCGACGCAATAATGCAGCTTTATATTAAAAAAACATCTCACTCTTTGCCATGCACAGTCATATGGTGTTTTTTCAAGTTGCCTCTAGATGTAAATGATTTGTGACAAATATGGCTTCTCACCAGTGTGTGTGTGTGTGCACTTTTGGATGTTCAGGTCAGAACTTGTAGTAAAACATTTCCAAGACTGATCATATTGGTCATATGAGTAACTACATGAGATCTTAAAGATAAACTTTTATCATAATGTTCAACACCTTAAGGTTTCTCATCAGTGTGTATCCTCATGTTTTGTCGGATCTCCACTTTGGCTGAATGATTTCTCACACAATCTACACTGCTGTACTTTCTCTCTTGTGTGAATTCTCATATGTTCAGTGCTTGGACACTAAAACAAAAACTGCCACATTGACTACACTCATAAGGTTTTTCACTGGTGTGAGTTCTCAACTGGGTTTTCAGATGTCCTGGTTGAATGATTTCTCACATCGTAAGGTTTCTCCCCAGTGTGTTTTCTCATGTGCCTGGTCAAGCTGCTATTGTCACTAAAACACTTGCCACATTGATTACACTCATAAGGTTTCTCCCCAGTGTGGATTCTCATGTGCTTGGTCAAGTTGCTATTGTCACTAAAACACTTGCCACATTGATGACACAGAAAAGGTTTCTCTCCAGTGTGGTTTCCCATGTGCTTGGTCAAGCTGCTATTGTCACTAAAACGCTTGCCACATTGACTACACTCATAAGGTTTCTCTCCAGTATGAATTCTCATGTGCCTGGTCAAGTCGCTCCTGGAACTAAAACACTTGCCACATTGACTACACTCATAAGGTTTCTCTCCAGTGTGGATTGTCATGTGCCTGGTCAAGCTGCTATTGTCACTAAAACACTTGCCACATTGAATGCACTCATAAGGTTTCTCTCCAGCATGAATTCTCATGTGCCTGGTCAAGTTGCTATTGTCACTAAAACACTTGCCACATTGAATGCACTCATAAGGTTTCTCTCCAGTGTGGGTTGTCATGTGCCTGGTCAAGTCGCTACTGTAACTAAAGCACTTGCCACATTGACTACACTCGTAAGGTTTCTCTCCAGTGTGGTTTCTCATTGACTTATCAGATTTTCTCTCTCCAGTGTGGTTTCTCATGTGCGTGGCCAAGCCGCTATTGTTACTAAAACGCTTGCCACATTGACTACACTCATAAGGTTTTTCACCAGTGTGAGTTCTCAAGTGGGTTATCAGATTTCCTCTTCGGTTGAATGATTTTTTGCATAATAAACACTGATGTTCTTTCTCCCCGGTGTGGATTTTCATGTGGGTTTTCAGAGTTCCCTTATGACTGAAAGACTTCTCACACACTGTACACTGATATTCTTTCTCCCCATTGTGAATTCTCATGTGTTCGGTTAAGAAGCTACTGTCACTAAAACACTTGCCACATTCAGTACATTTGTATCGTTCGTCTTGGGATTTCAGAGCGTCACTTCCACTAACCAATTTCTCCTTCAACATTGACTTCTGATGCTCATCACTGTGGTCTTCCATTCTAAGACTAATCCTTTTTGTTTCTAATGTAATACTTTAACAAGGTTCTCTTCAACTTAATACTATTCAATACGCCAGTAAAACAATTCCCAAGTAAAGTATTATCCTTGAAATGTAAAGATTTCCATCTGTATTAAAAGCTACTGTTTTCCACATAGTATTCTATTTTTCTACTTCATTCCAAAAGTAGAAAACTGATGTATATAATAAACCCCTACATCTAACTGTGTTCTAATTTTGCTACATTGTTAAATGACAAAACACAATCAGAACAACATCATTATGATTTAATACTTTTTCTTAAATTGATGCTTTCACAGTAATAGTTGTTTATCAAAATCCACATGATATACAAGCCAGATTTAACATTTATAGTTTTTAGTCATAATGTACCGCCCTCCATGAGACATCTGTTTTTATGGACATGGACCATGAGAAAACATGATACAATGTATGTTGATTGATTGATTGATTGATTGATTGATTGATATTCTTCAGGAACTAATGTTCCTAGGATAGCACATGAAAGTGTACATACATTATATATGTAAGGCTTATTTCCAATGTGGTCCTGTTTGTTTGGCAGGTTAGATAACCAACTGAGCCTCAGGGGTGGAGGGATCACACTAGCTATTGTTTACAAGCTAGGTGAGTTCTTTTACGTGCAGAGGGGTGACTGTCCTCTACACGGGGCACACCTTTTAACTGGGCTTCTGAACCTCACGCTTGGTGTTGCCACCGTCTAGTAGTATACTCGACTGAGGCGACAACTTAACAGTGTTGGCAACACTAAGTCTGCCATAGCCGGGGCTCGAACTTGTAACGCTGGCAAATTAGTTTTTATGGTCATACAATCTAACCGCAAGACCACTGAGGACCAACTTTCTACTCCTCCAAATAAGAATAATAAATTGTTTGATATTTTCAGCCACCTGAGGCAATGAGGCAATGGTATGTTAAGCGGCCAAAGGCGCAATGGCGCAGCCTAGATTGAACACTCACTGGTTAAACAACCTCTTGACACGGGTCTTTGAGGAGTCCCATTGATATTGAACAAATTGCATCATTTTTGTAGCAATTCATGATGTATATTCTTGAACATGAGAGATTTAATTAATTGAAATTGTAGTAACTGAATAATGGTATATATAATTCAATTACTCATTTGCGATAATGTTTCATTTTAGACAATTATTTGTGTTTGTTTATGTTTATGTAAGACTATGTTTATGTTTTATTGACAAGCTATTGATGTAATAACATATATCGTCACGGTGTTTTCCACGTTGTCCTTAAAAGTGGTTGCTCCCACATACTGTATGCTGTACTATGAAACTGACCTGATGTAAATCTCAGATAAATTTCTGAAATGATTATGGACAGTAAACATGTGAAAGCTACACATTCACTTGGTATTGCCTGATGATCATATAACGTTCCGGTATTTTTAATGAATTAAAATAAACTGATCCATAATTTTAACTTGATAGTTGATGAATGAGATTGGCATATGTAGATTACCAAATTAAATCTGACATTCTATTCTAAATTGTTCATGGATTATAAGAATGTATCTTCATAATAAAATAAACGACCATTCAAATACCCACAGCTTTTATGTTGAAAAATTATCAATTTAGGGGACTGGTCTTTTTTATGCATATGTATTTACATAGGAATTCCAATGGTCTAGAATTTTTATATAGTCGAAATTTGTATATGCTATTAAAATTCCTTTGTACATGATTGGCTTTTTTTCTAGGATTTTTTTTTTAAATAAGGTTTCATAAAAATCAATTATCAATGTGAATCAATAATACAACAGAAAAGTAGATACAATGTAATCCTCAGACAAAGATTGTTTGATAATCGCTGTGGCATTGAAGTGAGTCGTCTAGCAAAACGTTTCCATAAACTACTGAAGCCATATCTTTTAACACGAAATGCTTAGAAAAATTAAAGAAATCCTCATATAAATAGCTTAAGATAAACTTATCAATCCTAAGATGATTTCACCAACAAGCCAATGCAGATCCAGATGTACAGTAGAACCTCCAATTAAGACCATCTCTATAAAGAGACCACCTCTATAATAAGACTTTTCACGCTCTCAAACCTCTAACAAAGCTACCAATAAGAACCTCTGTATTGAGACCACCTAGCACAGGTCCTAAAGGTGGTCCTAATAGAGAGGCTCTCCTATACATACCTGTCATAAGCAATGCCGTACTCCAGCCTGAGCAAGTGAAGGAAGACAACTTCTCTCAGGGCATCGTATTTCTCTTCCAAGGCCGTCAGGATGGGCCGCTCCTCATCGGTCCACCTGAAACAACAATGCTGAGTACCTTGCACTACCATGCATCCATCTATGGGTTTTAGGTTGTAAATTTTCAATTTATTCGTTGGGCTTTTAATTTTACAAAGTTACAAATTGCCAAGAGAAGGAAACTTTTAATGCGTAATCCTCTAGATAAATAAATGTAAATGTGATGGTTTATAGTCGTGATCCAAGTATTTTGCACTCACGACTTTACATGTGAAAATGAATATGAATATGTATGTAAGTTTCATTGTTGATTCCAATAATTATGGCAGTTTCTAACTACATACAAAAGCAGTACATTATTGATTCTATTTAGCAATGTAATCGTGACAATCTGTATCTAAATCTTAAAAATTGATTTTGAGATTTTATGGTAAGTACAAGAAATACTTGACCAAAGTATTTTTTAACATGCAAATGATATTTAGAAGAACGAACACATATATCCTCACAAAAAGTGGAGATTTGTTTTAGTTAGTCATAGAATAATCTCAGGTCATCAATATCAATATAAAAAACATGTACCTCATTGTCCCAAGTGCAACAGCAGCGATATTGTCCCACATGCCTTGCTTCGTGTTTTGTCGCTCTTCTTGTTTGATTTCACTGACTATTTCAGGGCTCTGAAAATATATGGAATCAAGGAAATCATCCATGAAATATATAGTTAGTATTTTGAATATAAGGTGAAACTTGGGATATGGTGAAAAACGTAGGTTTTAATTAATCATATAGCAACCCTCCTTTCAGCAACCGAGCATAAACGCAACCGTCACCAGACCTTACTTACCAGTCCTTACGTACCGGTAAGAACAATTGTTTAAGTTGATTTCCTGATGGTGTTACATCACAGATGACTTTTAAAAGGTTATGAATTGGTTATGATGTGAAAACTCACTAAATAAACAAAACAAAATGTAAATGGATGACCAGAACATTTAATTAGCTCACCATCTAACATGGATGCATCAAGCCTGAAATGAATGAAATACAGCAATCTCAAACAAGTGATGCCTCATAATCTTGACACTAGAACTAAGAAAATTCTTCTATGTTGTCTTTTTAACATCTGAAATCAGCTTCCTGTCCTGTTATATATCATACCTTTCCCTGTGCCTGCATCATCACTGTGTCATAGTCCTGAGCCTGTTTTTGCAGCAGATCTGCAAGGATCAGCGAGTTGACAACATCATCGGATGGACGATTCGACTTGGTGCTCATACTCTGAACAAGGCTCGCATAGTACAGACCCACACCTGATGGAAAACAAACTCATCTGCTATGTCTGAGTATGTCATACAAATAACACTGTAGATACTGAAGAATTCGTTTTACTAGGGTGCACAATTGTGGGTTTTTTTATAGTTGATATGCACAAAAATATTCAGAAATTAAAACTAAAACCCATAGCGTTAACTTGACATTGATATACCTTGTTGCAACATGTCTGTATTGTCGTCATGATTATTGGCACGGTAGGACTCGCCACTATCACGCCATACGTTTCTCTGGTTCTTTAACGTTATCAAACGATTCTCAATCTATAAATAAATATCCTTGAATGAGTTCATCATGTTGGTAATTATGTAAATTTATTATTCACAATTGAAAATAATAAATTTATATAAATAAATAGAATAGATATGAAGACATGCTTTTTGATGGAGTAAAAGTTGCAACACAAAGTAAAATAAAATTTCAATCATAAAGCATTTCAAAGTAAAATGTTATATTTCTAATATCTTCAGCTTTCATTTTGCAAAAATGTGTGGCGACATGGCCAACATGTTACGATCCCATCACAATTGAATTTTCAAAATTCCATGAACAAAATAATAATGGAATTGAAATATGAGTGAATACAAAAAATGATATAGTCATAAAAGACCCCTTCGCATTGAGAAGTGTGTCATTATACTGTCTTGTTCAGAATGTATAAGATTTTCGCGATTTTATGATTAATTGGTACGGTACCTCATCTATGTTCATGATGAGAGCCTTCTGTTTGGCTTCCTTCCCCTGAGCTCCGAACAGGAAGTACATCAATGTCTGAAAATACAATGTAAATTGAATTAAAATATGAGACAAAGAAGTAAAAGAAACCAATCACGAAATTGAAACACAAAAGACAGACTGCTCTGGCATCATTGAGTGCGTGAGATTGATTTCTTATGTCAAAACCAAAAAGATCTATTATACTTGCTGTTTTCTGAACATTTCTAATTGATATCCATAATCTCTGTGTACATAATTTCTCATTCATCATTCTAAAATATCAAATCTCTAAATCTATAGATCTGCACCTCTTCTCAAAACATCATTTGTCCAAAAGCTCCTTTGGGACACAAAGACGCTCAATAAGATTTGATACAATGGCTTGAATTTTTGACAAACAAACTAAACTAACCAGAATCTCCTCCTGGTGCTTAACATTTATTGTCTCCATCAGTTCCAGGTGCAACTCCACTGGTGCTTTGTGCCTGTCCTTTGTGCCGTCTGCCATGTCTGTAGAGATAGAGGGCAGGTCTCCTGTCTGGTATGAGATCACCCAGTCCATTGCTAGGGTCTCATAGCGGAATCGGTCAGGATCAAATCTGTGATCAATACATTTACAGAGATATATGACTTTCGTAAAAATATAATTACTTGGGATATAGGTACAATTGACATGAGAGGTTTAATCAGCATGCCTCTACATGACATTTCTTAGACTATGCTTGGATTTGAACCTACAGGGGGAGTATGAGATTTAGTCTATATCAAATAATCTAGACACTGTGAATAAACAGTCAATGTCAAGACATCAGTTTTTCAGGTTTTAATAATTTATGATAAAATTTGACATTTTCATCCAAACCACATCAAAATCAGATTATGCTCATCGGTAACATTGTGATCAGTCAAAGACAGGACTGGGCAAAATCTATTACAGATGTAAAGTAATCAATTTAACTAATGATTTTATTTGTAACTTCAAAGTCTTTCCATAAAAAAGTCTCACTTACAAAGTTGGATTGTTATTCTGCCTCCTTTCCATTAGCCCCGCAGACATCATGGCTGATTTGTAGTCATTTGCCGGAACAATCCCATAATCCTTCTGTCTGACAAGATTGCAAAAGTGTGTCATGGCTTGATGAGGCGTGGTTTTCTTTCTGCCTTTTCCATTCATGGCAGCCATAATTGCATCTTTTTC
Source organism: Streblospio benedicti (assembly GCA_019095985.1). Lineage (NCBI taxonomy): Eukaryota > Metazoa > Annelida > Polychaeta > Spionida > Spionidae > Streblospio > Streblospio benedicti. The sequence continues at coordinate 12,650,596 of CM032663.1, forward strand.
ATCATTCTGTCTCTCATACAGGTCCACAAGCAGCTGCCCAAACGTACTAGATTCTAATGCAAAGGGGGGAAAATATTATTGGAACTTATATCTCTTCATTGTCATATACATTATTATCATTATCTAGTATCAAGTCATATTGCAGAGTTAATGTAAGGTCACATAGGTGATGAGACTAGACAGATTGAGAGCTGAGTGACACCCTGGTGTGATATAAGCAATGTACTAGAGAATGTTCAGCAGTTGTATCAATAATAAAGCTAGATACAAGAACCTGGTTACAAATATGATATCACATATTATCAAATTCTACTACAGATTAATTGTAAAGTCATCTAAAGAAGTATTACCTTCAAATGAATCAGCAAAGCTATCTGACAGTATTCCCTCAATATCTCCCGCATCCTTTCCTTTTCCCCGCAAAGTCATTCGGTACTCATTGATTTCCTTCTTCTGTTTCACCAGCTTTTTGCCATACAAACCCATGGAGGCTTTCACAGAGGCTTTAATTTCAGCTGATGAACCTGAACATTTCACATAAATATCAATAATCTCTGTGTTTAGAATTTATCACATCATTCTTGAACAAAAACTCTCAAAAACATTTGAAATGGATAAAAAAAAACATGTGAATCTGATTTTGTATTAAAGTGAACACCTTTGGGAGAAGCCATCTACATGTATAATATAGAGTTGTCAACAGTTGACAATCCACTCTAGACTATCTACCTTTGAGTTTGGAGAGGTTGTGTCTCAGAGAGCCATCTTTTCTGTACCTTCTTTCCAGAGCCTCAACATTTTCTATAGCCTCATCTTGCTCAAAGTCCAGCATTGAAGTCCACTCATCTTTCCCTAAAGGAATTGGGGGCTACATTGTTTGATCTCTTTTTTGTTCATTATAATCTTATTCAAACATCTTATAACCAAATGTTGGAACATCTTAACTGGTATATGAAAATGAGAACAACAAGAGCTATATTGCTAGGTAGCTAAATAGTTATTCATGTAGGTATTTTGAAATCTACTTAAGCCTACCATGTCCCATCCTGAGCATTTCAATGAAGATTTTGTGTCTAATCGTATCATATTTCTGATCAATGATATCGTTTAGGTCTTTCACGCCAATCTGTGAAACATCAACAACAAATTGTAAGTTCCTGAAATTCTCAGTCAGATTTTAAATGTGAAATTGTAATATATTTATTGTGACACATCATAGCGCCTGTGTGACACATAGTTTAAATTTCTCACAAAGTCATCCAATTAACAAGAATGTTTGTAAAATCTATTCCATAAATCTATAGATGAACCATAAAAATTACCCTTCTTAGGAATGGCTAGCATAATATGTAAAACTTGAGATACCTTTTCTTTAGGTAAGGCATTTGTCTCTTCATCATCCCCATACACATCATCAGTCAACATACCAGCCACACCATCCCTTTCCCATCTGAAATCAACACATAATAAAGTACAAATAACTTTCATCCGGAATAGAATCATGGATGCTGCTTACATTACACAAGTGCACACGTAGGTACACGTACATGTATCAAACATGCAATTAAGTGATAAGGTCTGTACTAGTATCTTGTCACCCTGAAGTGAAGGGCGACCAGGAATAATATATTAAGCAGTAACTTTCTGTTTTCTAACTTTCCTCACAAGGTATGACACTAGCTATAACCTAAAAACATTAACTTTAGTAGAAGCAATATTTTCTACTGAATGATATTATCTAGATTCTTTGCTCAAAGACAGTGAATGCTATGCATAGAGTTGTACATAAGTACATTTGTAATTTTACTTACTTGTTTCTACGCCTTTGAGCAATTTGACGTGTCTCATTCTCATATTCCACTCGGCGCCGCGCATTCTCAGCATCCTACAAGAGAATATATTGAATATTCAGATATATATTTAAATTAGCTTTTAAAGCTTTAAGTATTAGCATTTTTTTCATCATAAATATCGGGTAAATATAAATACCTGCTCCTCTTTTAGGGCTAAAAATTTCTCCTTATTGGAATTACGCTGTGCTTTTTTAATATTTTCTTTCTCTTCTTTAATGTCATGTTCAGAAGAAGCACCTTTATCAGGATAGTTACACAGCCATATTCGCATCTCATCAAAACACAAGTCTAACTGTAAAATCAGAATACGAATAATCAATAACTTGTTTCCCATTTCAATCGCTATGTTTATAAAAATATGTATACGTTTTCATTATGAATTTTAGTTTGTTGGTATCAATGAATAAACATAGAAAGTAAAGCAGTTTCTAGTTAAAAAAATTGTAATTTATAATTTCTAACACAACCTTAAATAAAATATGATTTACAATTTAGTAAAAACACCAAGTAAAATCATAATAAAAAATGTTACTTTTTCATTAAATTCATTAAAATTGTTATTACTCATTACTATAGAGAAAAACTCTAACGTAAAAATAAATATAGAAGAACAAAACTGATTGTTTTGAAAGACTTTTCAATAAATACTACACTATTTAGTGCACACCTGTTTCCGCTCTCCTCTAGAGGTGATAAACTTATTCCAGTAGTGCAGTGAAAACATCTCGCCATGAGCAATCATCATCAGTGAGAGTCCATTTTGAAGTGACAGTAGATTACTGCCCGATTTGTCTAAAGCCATAAAGTCCCATCTTAAAGACTCCTCCAGTTTTCGTCTTCTTTCAAGATCTTGCATTACCTGATATGAATTACCATGATAAAATTAAAATAATACAGTCAATCTGATTTCTATTTTTTATATTAATCAAGTAATCAACAAATAATGTTATATTAACCATTGTTGTATTGACTTATGCCTATTCTCTAATTTTATTTATCAAATAATTTCATTAAGATGGATACATTTTACTTCAAAAAATACAAATGACTGTTTCTTACAGGAACAAAGTTCTTCCTTAATACTTTTCCATTTTTACCGCAAACTTGTTCAATAGCAGCAATTATTTGTGCCATACACAGAGGTGAGAAATGCAGTATTTCATCATAGCTTTGGATTGATTCAGCAGTGACAAAACCTTGCTGGTCAGGATCCAACAAATCAAATACCGAGTCAAAATCAAGGATACCCATACCGATAAATGCTTCTTAGTTGGTAGCAAATGCTATCTGCAAAAGTGTTGGACTGCATATGTTAATATATATTGTAAACTTGGATAACTGTATTGCAAAAATAAAAAGCTACAATTTTCAAAATCAAAACTCCTTAGTCTCAGCAATCTTTTAATCAATATCACAAATGAGTAGATGCATGTGTATATATGCATACCGGGGTATATCATAAATTTAGATATAGCATATCAGATCTAAGTGCTTTTTTAAAAATTTTTAAATGTTGGTTTGGCTAGATAAGTACTGTGTGCATTAAATCTAATGATGAGTGAAATATCATAAAACTTTGATATGCTAAAAATTGTTCATTCCATGTGACAATAGTATCCCACACTGGGCCACAGTTCTAGCTTAACCATTCCATTTAAAATCAATTAACAAATATTCCCTTGCGAAAGGATCCAACAAATAGATAATATTATTGAAACAAGCTTTAGATTAACAAAGATAAATTACTTCTATAAAAGAATCTGACCACTAATTAATTTTGTTAAGCTGCATTTTTAGAAAATACTGAAATTTAACTTTGGCAAATATTATTGTTTACATAATTCCCTAGGAGAATTTTTGTCTATTATGCCTTTATACGTATACGTATTTGAATTTATTAGGTAAAGTTATATATGAATATGAATAGTAAATACCACTCGGTAAAGATTTATCATAAATATAATAATAAAAAAATCAGCGTGTTATATGTATCATTAGATAATATTCTTTATTTGTATATTTTAATACTTTGAAAACCGCATACGTATAAAAATAGCCTTGTGACGTCAAACCTGTTCAAGATGGCGCCGTCAGTGCCAGAAGAAGTGAATGTTTTCTCCATTCCCCACTCTAGAATGAAGGGATTAGTCACTGAATACTTTGAAATGGTATTAAATGTTTAAGACTAATTTCATCCATTACATGTACAAATTTGGTGATCTAATTACGTATACTTGTCATTTAATTTACAAAATACATGCTCAAAATGATGTCCTTAGTAAACCTATAAGTCTAGACCTACTCGTATGTCATCATGACATGTCATGTTGATTGTTGTCAATGTCCAATTTTATGACAGAAGTATGTCCATTCTTATGACAGAAATTTGTCCAACCTTATGTCAGATGATTGTCCAATCGTAATACAAAGACTGTCCAAACATATGACAGGATTCTGTCCACTAGCGTGCACCTGTTTTTATCCGCTCATCTCAAGACCCTCGGCAGCTTGACTGTATGGTTTGCAGCGGCATGTTGCAAAACCCTTTTCGGCACCATGTCTGTCTGGTTTGCAGCGAGGTGTTGTAAAACCTTTGGCCTTTGCCACTATGGAACATACGACGCAGTGTTACTATGACCTTTACAAACCCAAGCCATACCCACGCCCTTGCTATGCAAGGTTGACAGGACACTGGAAGGTGTTTGATCCGTAGTAACATGACTTATATATCTATTATGATTTTTAAATTGAAATTAGTTATTTCATAAGTTATGGCATTAGTCTTGAATATATAGAGCATCAATCGCACTATTCGGCCATGCACACAATTCGTGAGTTTACTTATGACGTGAGCTCCCCCCTTATAGAGGTCACCAAATTTCATGTCAGACGTTAAATTCATGGTTTATATGTGAATGGCCAGTTTTAGCCATTAGTGATCTAGGTGCGTATTCCAACACAATTTCAAACCGACAAATCACTAAATGCATTTTGTACCCATCTCCTTCAGAAAACACGATACGTCGGGATGACGGCACATGCGCATCTAATAAGTTTCTGCCATGATTAAAAGTAAACCTATTAATCTTTGTTGAATTATTGTTATTTCAGATTCAAGCAACAAACTTCACCAATGATGTTGATTTGGACGTCCTATTAGAAAATCTGCTAAAAACATTTATGGAATTTAAAACGCACGAAATGATTGAAAATAGATATATTATGAAGAGGCTGAAAAACAAGTTGAAGAAACTGTCAATTCAAAATACTGCTGTCTGTAACTGCCACAAGGTTAGTGTACAGAATTGTAAAAAAATATTTAAATGCTCAGTTTGTTCTGATATGGTAGATAATAGACAAAAATAAAAGGACTGATTTTTTTTTAATGATAGAGCAATTTTTTTTAATGTTTTATTGTTATTCTTAGGATGATCATCTTGGCCAAATGATGAGATTCATTAAAGATGGCTACAAGAAAAAAACGCAACAAGATAGAATGAATTATGCTGTAAAACTTAGACAAGCTCTTGAAGATTTTACAAAGACATTTCTTCCTCATATGGAAGAAGAAGAAGAGGTTTGTATATCATTTCTCTCTAGTCTTATATTACCACATATTGAAAATATATTACTTTAAATTTCGTAGCTCTGCATGGTTTCATTTGAGTCAAATTTTGTATTCATATCTTTCTTCAATGATGTCAGGTGTTCCAGCCGCTTCTACTTCAGTACTTTAGCTATGATGAACTACGTGCATTGAAGAAAAAAGTTATTCAACAACACTTGGTCCAAGAACAAATTAGGGCGCTAGGACTTGAAAAAAGCGTAGAAGAAATCTCAAGAGAACAATTTTCTGCAAGTAGGTGTATACATGTTTTGCATAATTGCTAACTATTTCGTTAGATACCTATGTTGTTACATCTTTCGAAGAGGTAGGTCTAATAGTAGACTATTTGATTTGCATTACATTGATTTCGTCCCCTGCTTGTCACCAATCAAAAAGTCACATATATCAAAGCGATTTGATATTGAAATATTTGGTAATATTTAAAATTCTATATATTATAGACAGTGCTATTTGAAACGATTTATCAACTGACACTGTGCATGCTAATATTTGTAAATACGTGACTTTTACTGTCAGTTTTTGTCATTGCTTGTTATATTGCTAAAAACAATTACTCACATATTTGATTATTTTACTGTGTATACATTTGTTTGAGTTATTATGCCATAAATTCTAATTAGCATAGCCAATTTTGCACTAAAGGATGTAACTTTCATTGGAATTAGTTTTGATGGAAGGAAGTTATAGAACAAAAGGTTTGTGTGACATATTTCTGTCCAAAGTATATAGTGACTTTTAAAAATATTTTTTCAATAGATACATTGTACATATATTATTGAAGATGTAAAATGATCACTGACATCATTTTCACGAGTTACATTGTTGATTGAAATATTAACATACAACTGTTATTTTCACTTTCGCTTGTATCGAGAAAAAACCCATGTGTTATGTTGCTAAGGATACTGTATTTGTCAGACAAGCAACAAGAAGGTACGCTAAAATATGATCTCATGAAAAAAGTATGGGCTTTTGCCCCTTATTTACAGGTTCTTCCAGTGAAGATGAGCTTGAAAAGCCCTCTCCAGTTGAGCCTGTAAATGTGCCAACACCCCAACCTGCTGTTACCATAGAAAGCCTGCCACCCGAGCTTGTTACTCGGATCCTCACCTACCTCTCGCCTAAAGATTTAGCCAGATGTAGTCAGGTAAATTTATGTAAATCTTGAGTAATCTAAATGGGCCATTAGTTATTTATTCCAACATATACATAATATATCAGAACAATTCACAACTTTAACGACTTAATCAATCAATCGACTAAGCAACTTGTCTCAACAACAAAATAGTTGTTAAAAGTTTATGATCATACCATCATATTTCAGGTGTCGTTATTATGGAATCAACTTGCGTATCAACCATCGCTGTGGAAAAATATCTTACCAGTTCAGTGGTCACAAGGTACTGCAGAAAGCATATATTTAGATAGGAAATCGAATGATACTTTTGGTTTGAAAATGTAGATATGCTCTCAGGCACCTACTACACAAATATGGGACTCTGTATGAACTGAGAAACAAAATTATGATAAATTGATGATATATGTAGTTGAGTTTTGTTCACTTATGCATTTAGGAACATGTGGGTGATTGTATTAAAAAAAGAATCTTTCAAAGATTTGATTAAATGTGTTCTTATTTTTTAAAAAGAAAATTATGGTAAAAGATTTGATTAAATGTGTTCTTATTTTTTAAAAAGAAAATTATGGTAAGTATTTAATATCTCAATTTTTTTTACTTTGCGTTCTGAAGATTGTGCCTGGCTTTTTACTTTTTGTGTGTATTTTGTTTATTGCATTATTGCATACAAAATAAGTATATTATTGGAAGGCTTCATATTATCAGTCATGGAAATAGCTGTCCGCCCCTCCACCCGGGGCAAGTAACTTTCATTCAGGGCAAGTAACTTTTAGACTCGCTTGCCCTAGTGTCCAACAACTTATTGCTATGAATTTTCAACAGTGAAATCAGTATTGTGTTCCAAACGAACTTTGTTTATTGAACACAATCGAACACTTGTGTCAGTTTGATCGTTATATATTTTGTTAAATTCTCAAAATTACATAGGTGATATATTTCATTTCTAATTTGTATCCAGAATGCCACAAATTGCACCAAAGATAATTACAATCACAAATTTTGCTGTCACAAAGATACCCTCTCACACTTTTTACACAGAACAATGTATTATCAGGGCAAGTAACTTTTTTTATTTGCTTGCCCTGATGTCAGACTACTTCTCAACATGAATTTCCAATAATTGAGTAGGTAGATGCTGATTTCCAACTTGATTTTAAATTTTTTAATTTTTTGATTTATTAATATTACAATATTTCGCCTTGTACAGGCTTCTTCAAGTCAGAAGACTTGAAGACTATGAAGCCTGTACATTGTACAAGGCAAAATATTGTAAATTAATAAATTCAAAAATTTAAAATCAAATTTGAAACAAGTGTCTACCTAAATAGATCTACTCAATTATTTTAACAGATGCAACACAGAAAAATTTCTATTATTTCATGAATTTCCAACACTTACTATTACAGGGGACTGGAGTTTTGTGGAGACATGCTCCCTGGATGACGACGATGAGGGTGTGGTTACCGACGACGATGAAGAGTTCCTCGTCCTAGATGATGATGCTGACCTTGACGAGACCGAGAGTGACCTTTACAGTGCTCGTCTCAAGCAGGTGATTCATTTGCATTTCACATCTTTTTTCTGGTCTCTTCCAATATTGCCCTGCTTATGTGGAGAGTGGATGGGGAATCGGACTTATGACCAGAAGTTTAATTAGTTTATTATATTTGTACATACAGTTCAAATCATCTCTTATGCGAAATTACAGTTATAACAGTAAAGAATTAACTATTACTCATTAAATACATAAATAAATTTAAAATACAGCATTGAGTATCGTTGCAATTAGAATTTATTACTGAATGAAAGTTTTAAAAGAAGCTATCGTTATGAAAGATGCATTCCATTGTATTGGATTAAAATACTTATATGTACCGGATTACAAAATCGAACCTACAATATGAAATACAAGATCATGTACAAAGTTTGAATGAGAGAATTTCTACACAGTGTTTAGTCTGCAACAGTTTATGATGCAGTTTAAAATGTATTTTCGGACATCCCATGAAAAGTGTGAAGCAGATGATATGAATGATACACAAAATCTGTTCAATGGTTTATGTATTTGTATTTGATGTGATCAGGTGAAGGCTGAAGCTCACATTCTGATGGGACTCTCCAAATACGTACTGCCGTCAATAGGAGAGGGAGTGCAGAAGTTTGTCCTGGCCAACAGCAAGGCGGTCACTAATGGACTGGTGATACACATATACTTGTTATTTATATTAATTGTAGCATCTAAAAGCCCAGTGACTAGATAAGATAAGAGGACAATTGGGGTAGAGACGTTTCCGATTATAAATTAGTTGTGTGGATATTGGATGAAATTTATATTTAATTGTCGATCATTGGTTAGGTTAGTAAGAATCTGTCCATATTATGTTTGTAGTAATAATTGAAAAAAAAATAATTACAAACCTTGTAAAATAAGATAAAATTATCTGTATGCTAGTAAGTTATACTAATTTTCTATATGAATGTTTCCAGTTGAATAAGATGCTACAAAGATGTCCCAACATAGAGCACTTGGACCTCACTCAAACTAGGATTGGTGATTCTGGCCTCAAATGGTAAGGGTATAATAGTTTTGTACACTAAAAAATGAGCAAATTTTGGTTTAACCCATTGAATATTATTTGGAATAAATGTCATTAGCAATCAACGGAATTTTAGACTTTGGGCTATTGTTCTTGAGCATAATTGTTTTTGACATCACAATTTATATCAACGTAAGGATCTATAGCAATGCACTAATTTGTTTAGGAGAATGCATTTGTTGCCCCTCCATTTTAAATTAATGGATGCCGATTTTTACACGTGAATTGTATTTGTTTTTATGTTGAGGAGATTTTTAATTTGTTTAGCATTCCATTTTAAAAAGGTGGCATTTTTGTATTTTTTTAAATTACCCAATTGTAAAGGTGGCATCAAATCTCAAAACGCTTATTCTGTCTGGCTGCGTGAATATTTCCGATGCTACACTAGTACGACTAGCAATGGCAATGAACCAGAAAAACACGTCTGCTTCTTCCAACAATGATGTATTGTCATCCCCCAAAGCTGAAGGCGAGTGTTGTGTCCGAAACAAAAACCATAAGAAAGAAAGTAGCAGCTGTTTGTGTGAACAGGTGAAGATTTTTTTTTCTTTAATCGCAGTTGTTACATTTCTAGACAAAAAGCAGGATATTGTTTTTGTATATCTATACTTATTTGTTTTCCTGATTTTGGTTTCTGTTAAAAAAAAGGGGGGGGGGCGATCTAAATGTCATTTTCATATTTCCAATTTAGAAAAGTTTTATTTTTATGTGGAAAGCCAAACACTTCTCAATGTTTTTTTCTAATCTGAGCTGTATTGCTGTGTTTGTAGTACTATGAAGAGTACAATGTGGCATTGCCCGAGAGCTGTGATGTTGTCGAGTCTTGGAACAATCCGTGTTGCAATGACAGACGAAGACGTGCCAAGTAAGACTCTGGTCTTATTATGTTAGGTTCACGAGATTTGAGATTTGAAACATAGTTTTTGGACATATTTTAGAATTTCTAGTTTAACTTGCTAGCAGTTTGTGCTAATTTAATGTTATATGTCAATTTATGCCAATTTAATAGACATTTTTGTGACCTCTTTTCACATAGTTAACTAAACTAGTTGATGAAATCCAATCTACAGAATCGTACGATCATGCACTTTATTTTTGATAATGTGGTTTCAATATTACATTGTGAATTTTCAAACCTAAAAAAAATGAGATATTGAATGAGGCTGATGTTTATCATAAGTACATTATACTTTGTCAAACTTTCTTTGATTGCTGATGGTGAAATGTTTTAAAACACAATCACAAATATTACAGTCATTCATAAATTTGAGTTCTCCAGTGGAGTTCAGAGTTCTTCTGTAGTCTATTGTTTTATAGTGCATCACAGCTAACCTTTACTGTGCTATAAAATGTACATTATTTGCATCCATACATGTACTTCCCCGTTAAGAACTTACTTACATTTATTGTCTAGGAGCTATGAGGATGTTGATGAAGAGAAGGATGGAGGAAATGAGAAATCTCACCACTGTGACAGTCGCGTGGCTGCCACCGCCAATGCCGCTTGCGAAGGTTGTGACTGTGGCAAAAAACAGGAGCTGGATGGAAGGAAACAGCAACAGGATCATAGAACACAGCACGAACAGCAAGCTCTATGGATAGGGTGCAATTTCCCTGAACAGCAATGGACTTTTTCTCCGCCAGTTGTTGATACGGGTGGTGCAAGAAAAACATTCATTGAAAACCCATCAGGTTACGAATTCTCATTCCAAGGACAATGTGTTGGTGTACGTAAAAAATGTAAAGATAGGGGACAAGAAACTGATGGGGTTGAACAGATCAGTAGTGTTGAAGTTCCTGGAAGAGGTGGTGAAGTAGATTCGGAAGAGACAGTCAGCTCTGATCTGCTTTTTCCATATAATAATTGGGTTAGAAAAGACAGTACACAACTGTCGTCTAGCTACCAAGGGGCAGCCGTTGGTTTAAGTGAACAGGTTGTATCAAATATGACCGCGAAATTGTCTGTGTCAAGCGAAAACTTGCATCAACATGCCAATTGTCATGCTCATTGTACAGCAGAAAGTAATGCAGCAATGCTTACATGGAAGAGTATTGAAGATTGTGCTGCTGTAAATCATCATTCTTCGAATAACGAAATCCCTGTATTAGGTAGAGAGATTTTTATGCTAGATTTTCTATATTATTGCATATACTCTAATAGTATTATATAAAATCAGTTCATTGTTTAACTATAATGATTTTTAGAAAAGACAGGCTTTTGTAATAGTATTTTGGATATACAAATCCTTAAATTCTTTTATAAGAAAGTAGTTACTCGCAGATTTCTCACAGCTATTAAATAGTTTTTTGTGTTGTTGATCTCTTATACAAGATCAGTGTTTAAAGATTGTAGGCCTACACATTTTCTTGTAGAATCAAATCCAAGGAAAGCAGTTCCTAAGAATGAGTCAGCAAAACTCAGTGACAATTGTGAGTCTCCCTCTGTAGGACGTGAGAAAGTACGTGACAAAAGATTGGAACATTTGGATTTATCTGGCTGCTTCCAAATCACAGATCTGGGACTAAGGTATTGGTAGTAGATAGATACTGTAGTTTTATATAGTATGTATTTTTGTTCTATATTTGAGATCCCAGAAAAACTAGGCATTCATGAATATGTTATGCCATAGTTTTTAGGGATACAAATAGCTCGATTATAGATAAATATCGAAATACATTAGTAATTGAATTAAATAAATGTACACTTGTTGGTAAATATGTCATAATGGCACCACTTAATATAAAAATTTCATTGTCCATACATTTATGTAGATGTACTTGTCGGCAAACCGACACGCTCATGCAAACTGATTCGTGTTGGTTTGAAAACTCATGTCGGTTTTCCGGTGAGCTCATCTTGTAGAAATTCTTTCTATTTCTCTCATAGTTTTTTCTCTGTGTATTGGAATCTATTTGAAAGAACTCTGTTTTTCATCTTCATATCAATGTTGTTGGTTCATGTGTTTTCAATTCGCTATTGTACGAAACGCACACGTCGTTTTGTAGAGCACTCGCACATAGCGGTCACTTCCCCTACCTCACCCACCTTGACCTCTCTGGGTGCTTTGAGCTGACTGGACCTTGCCTCCAGGACTTGGTGGGTACTTTGTTTTCATATGTTTTTTAAATCCTGGGTTTACTTTGTAACAACACTGGGATAGCAGGCGATTGCGCATGTTAAATCAGTTGATTTATTTTTATAATAATTTCTAAGAATTATATTCTTTAGTGTACACTTAGGAATGTATTGCCTAACATATTATTGATAGATGAATTGACTTTTTTCATAGATGGTAAGTCCATCGTAAAAATTTATAATTACGTGTATGTTGGATCATAACAATCAATATCGTGCATTAATGACAGTTCAATCAGTCTCCCATTTAGTCACTAGTCCGCTAGTCCAGACTAGTAGAAATTGAGGAGGACTAGTGTTGAGTTCAATTAAATCGTCCTGCGTACAAGTAGCTGTTGACCCTAAATACGTTTGGCAACTTGGAAGGATGAGTAGCTTTTGGGGAGGACTAGTACCTTTTTAAAGTTACTAGCCCTGCTGAGGAGTAACTATTGAGAGTTTAATTTCGAGACTGGTTAAATGCTACATGTACATTGGATATTCATTTGTTCAAGTTTTCATTTATAAACTTGTCTTAAACCAATTCGTTGAACTTATTGTTGTCCTAGATGGCAGGAAGTTCATGCGTCCCCAACATTCTTGTTCAAATCTCATCTGAGGCTTCTAATTGAAGAGTGTGTTAAACATATTTTTTTTCAAAATGAAAAGGAATTTGACATGGCAAAATGGGACTTGAGCCGCGTGTTACTTTCTCAGGTGTATCGCTGTCCTGTGCTGGCTCCCGACAGCTTGTTCTACTGCGACAACATTGTGGACGGTCCCTACGAGGAGGAGGCCTCTGGCTGCCAGAACACCTGCTGTGACCGTAGGGTGTGCTGCCGGAGTGGGGTCTAAGGTAGGCACAGTCACTAACTTAACCAACCAAACTGCACTGCAGCCAGCATCTATAATAAATAATCACTGATGATGTCGTCTTTTCAAATTCACAAAAAGAGGAGTATGAGTTTCGAAAAGGATTTATAACGAATTGCTCAATTTGCAAGAAATTTAAAGTATGAATTATTCCGAATTATTCATAAATGTGGTTTCTATTTTTCCTGTTTTTATAGACAAATATACTCTTCAGTTATTATTATGCTTTTATTATTTTCTTGGCTTTCGATAGTTTCAAACCATTGACTGTTTCTTCTCCAAGTGATTCAAGACATTCAGTTGTTTGGGAGTTGCATGTACTGTATGGATATAACATTTTTGGAATCAAGTTGTTCTTGGTGATGGAAGTTTGATGGAATGTTGTGTTCAAACAATGATTTGACTGGGTTCAACATGGATTTTTTTTTTTGTGTGTGTGTGTGGTTTGCATTCTGAACTATGAGATGACATAACATTATATCATCATGGTTGCATTATGGTCCATGAAGTTTTTGATGACATATACAACTATAAACATCAGACTGCATGTATTTGAATATGATCAATTTATGCAAAGTTTGATTGTGTGGAAAGTAGGCTGTAGAAGTCATACTTTTTACATACATATAGGTTAATATCATGATAACATATTGAAATCAGATCTTTGATCCCTTGCATTTATTAGTAGCATTTCTATGTGGTTCAGAATAAAATGAACACAAGTTCTTATCTAAACTGATTGGTTCTACACAGCTTCAAGGCAAATTACCAATACATCAATATCAATTATTCAAGAAACATCCTTTATTTTCTGTAACAAATGGATCACCATTTTTTGAATGCCTCAGAGCGTGTTTGTCATAAATATACTTCAAGAACCTCAGGTAGCATGCATATAACATAATTAGCCAATTCCTTTTCAATTTGCCTGAAAAATGGCAATATTTGTGCTTCAGTTAATAAATTCTTTTTTCTATATTGTAATATTTTTAGACCTGAAACATTTCCTTTTGTAATAGTTTTAGTCCGATTGCTGGATTCATTTATTTTAAATGGAGCCAGAAAAAACTGGATAAGATCCCATAGCGGTCTCTGACAACGTAAGAAGAGATTATGAGAATTAGATATAATGCCAATATCATTATATATCTATATTCAGCTTTATAATAATATGAACAGTCTGGCAAGCGAAATTCGGTGAGCTTTGTGAATAAGAAGTTACCAATATCTGTACCTTATATGGAAACCACCTTGACTCGGTCATTATCTGTTGAATTGCAATTGAATAAAGTAAGCAAATCTACAAAAGAATAGTTATAATTTTGCACATGGTCTCATGCTGAATTTCTCTCCCATTACTTTTAAGTACTTGCAGCTTTATAGATCGCTTTAGAAGAGCACTTGCCTCAGAAGATCGCGAGGTCACCAAATGTCAAGATGACTCTGCTATGTTCTATACTGAACAGCAGGTCCATTGATAGTGGACCAATATGTCTGTTTCAATAAACTATTATGAAATACTGTTTCAACAAAATTAAAAGATCTAAAACAATATCTAAATCATATATGAATATGGCTTCAATGCAGCTTCGGTTGTTTTAAGCTGGGACTTACATGATACAAATTAAATGATGCAAAGTATACTACATTTAGACTGCAAAATGATCAAATGGAAACGACGAGGGTTTCATCTGACAGCAAACATATTAATGACAGACCTTTGTTCGTCAACCACTCCACATTGTGATCGCTGTTGTTACGTGACAAGCATTTAATCTGGGCGGCCCTATTATTAATGGGTTTGTGATCCATGCTATCTTTGCATGGGGTCGCTGGATTAACACATTCACACTAACAGCCGTATGTTTGATTAAGAGGTGGATCATGGTCTGTTTGTAAAAGTTACAGGTACATTCATGACGCTCATGGTGCAGAGAATGTAATATATCGAGACTTAGATCGCTTCATATTTGAGTTTAACTTGATGCCTCAAATTTGTTATTTTGACTCGTTTTTAAGAATTAATAGTTGATGATAATTTTGATAATGAATCTTTTTTGTAAAAAAAAGTATGTGAATGTTCACCTTTGAAGTTGAACAAGGTAAAAGTATGCATGTGTTCAAAGAGGTCTTGCATTTCATTTTGCTAGTTAATAACCAAGTGTGTTTGTTTTAAGTACTAATGTATTAATTAGTTTTCCTTTCTACATTGAAGTAGTGAACTTATGAATATGCTTCATTGATGTAGCTCACACGTTCTTTGTACTTTGTCTATGTAAAATCAATGTACATGTATTAAAGTTACAGTCAAGCATAGGGAAAATGCACTCATATAGTTATTTATATAGGTAAAGATCATGTCCATTATCCCTCCAGATAGTATACAAAGTATACACCTTGTTATTGTTTGTCAGATACAAACCCTTCAATTCAATCAGGGCTTATTCATTTTGAAGATCTGAATATAAGTATCTTTACAATAGATGTAATTGGACCTCTGAGCTCTTTAATAAGGGGTTGGAAGAAAGATAATCTATATTCTTTTAAAGATTTCTTTTGTTGTATGCTAAACAATGGTGATATACATAGTAAGCTACATTAGTAGTCGTAATTGCTGCCTTTAATGTGTGAGCGCACAGCACATAGGTAGATAGCAATTATCCTTATGTCATTATTGATGTGTATAATTGTATGTACAGTTGTATACATGTTTTGTAAGTAAAATTTGCTACATGTCCATATAGCTAACACGAATTATGTTTATCATAGAAATTAATGGCCGAAAGTTTATACAAATATGTGCACCTTCAAATGTAACTGTTCTATGTCAACTAGAGCTAAATAGTTGTGTGCGCCTTGAAAAGTGTATCTACACATGGAATATATAATGTATCGACAGTTCGCCACTTGTGGGCTCTGCCAGACAGCCACATATTTACTTAGCGTCTGTGTCGTTAGGCAACGTATAAACATAAACGTATGCCTGATTGTTGGTGGAACAGGAAGGCACAATGTCAACACACTTGGTGGGCGCATGTCCGCTACGTTTACAGGATGCACATTTTAAGCTTTTAAAATATATTTTTGATGCCTTTGAAGTTTGAACTGTTGCGTGTGTCCGTCACAAATGATGACGAACTGACAAGTTGTTTTTTTTTATTATATCATGCATTTACAACAGCAGCATTAATATTAAATACCTTAGTCTTACTTTCATTATGAAATTGCATATCAACTAGTAGTAATACTATTTGAATAATATGTTGTTTTTGCATGCATAGATATGGATGAAAATGCTCATGTGTTGAACCAAGCAAATTTATAGAGCTTGTTTTCATATCCAACTTTTTAGTTTTACCTTCTGAACAATCACTTCTTGCAAAAATAATTAGCTAGCTTTTGATCATTTTTCTATTTGTTTAGTCCACTGCCCAGGGTCAGTAGGATTGTCCGTATCATATGTAAGAAATGATAACAATGACTTGCAATGATTTATCAATTCTGTAAATATTGGGGAAAGGTCCTGTCAATTGATCGATTGTAGCACTAGCGTTATTTTGAGTACCACCCTCTTGTATAAAGTGTTTGTTGATGCATATTACTCATTGAATTAACTTCTAATCATTGAAGTTGTTTGGCTAGATTATTTGTATAGGATTATTTATCATGTAATAAAACAATTTCTGTTTATGCTTTTCGAAACAATTGCAGAAAGAAATATACATTTGTAATTAAATCAAACATTGTTACTATTTTTTGGACAACTTTGTAGACATAATTGTGCATAACTGTACATACGCACATGGACTTTTAGGCTGAAAAAGTGTGAATTTGTTCAGGCTCGTATTTGATTTGGGGAATGATTGTTATTTTTTCAACACATCATTAACTATTTGCTGCTGCTCTTACAGGCATTTATGCCTTATTGCATGCCTAAAAATTCCTTTTTCAAAGCCTTTTAATGCGTGTGTATCATGCATCATACAAGATCTTGTATTTTTAGTTCTGTCCTAGATGTGGAACATATTTTCATAATGCGTCGTCCATTCAATGTTAAACCAGAAAGTTTTCACAAATACAAGTCAATTACATTATTTAGTAAGGATTTCATCAAATTTCATGAAAAAATGAATAAATTTCACATGGCACATCATATCACTTGACTGTTCTTATTTTTTTTTTTTTTTTTTTTAGAGAAGACTGAAATTGTATTTTAGCTATTACATATTGCCTACTCCATGTGTAAAGGTCATTTCAATAAAATATGTTTAAACCAATTATTTTATAGCATCTGACTCATCATATAGAGAAGGAAAAGCAATTCAGGTGCTTCATTTTGTCGTATCAAACGACAACTGGTCCCAAAGGTGGTCTTGATAGAGAGGTTCTACTGTACATCTACTTCGTTATTTTTCTGTAATTTCACTAAAGCTATTCATTAAAATTCCAGCACATTCTATTTCATAATTTATTGTTCATTCTATTTCATAACATATTTTTCTATAGCATTTTTGATCCATGGATGTTTAAAGCGCGTAATCAGGTTTCCAAATATAAGTATGTAAACTGATATCACATTTTCTACTGGGCATTTATGCCTATTATATTTATTGAATAAACTACCCTTCGGGAAGTAATACGAGTCAATATTCACAACTTAAATTTATAATATAATGTATTATATTAATATTGAAAGGTAGATATAAAGTAAATGTATGGTGTAGATATAACTTCAACTAAGTTGATATGAGTATTTGAGCGTTTCACACATACGTGAGTAAGTTTTAAAAAATGTCCTTGCCTCAGGCTCATATGTACTATGTTGCTGTATGACAAACTTCTCTTTTATCTGTGAACAAAAGATGTGATTTGTCTACGTTTCTAGGTTTTTGCTATACACAATCCTTAGTGTTCTTTGACTCAACAAACTTGATTCAGCATATTCACTTACTTCACATTAGGTTATCAAAAGAACATTTTAAGGTCAAAATATCAAGTAAATATTTGCATATAGTATTTCTTTATTTTTTATGCTTTTAGTAAACTTTTGTTGAAATTTTTGATTAATTGACATTTTCATGGCACTTTGAAATTTTCTTGACCCTCGAATATTTTCTTTCATTCTCACATATAACTTTATCAATCATATAGAAGAAAGTAGTTAGATAAAAGACGTAGGGAGTTATTTTGGTTCAAAAGTTTGCTAAATATGATTTCCATTAGTCATTTATTCTATCTTAATGACACAAAATGTTTATCCTGTTTGTGAATTCCATGGTATCAAGTGATCTAGTCTGGAAATTTATTTTATCATAGATTAATATAAATTGATAAATAATGTGAATGTAGATCATTTACTTATTTGTCCGGACAACACATTCTGATGAGTCTTTTGTCCCATTTATATATATAAATTGTTAGAATTAATTATACTTATGAAAGGTAATATAAACGCAAATTTAATTCTGGGACGAACCATTGTCACTTATCTTTGGGATGATGTAATTATTTTCTATTACAAGAATATTAGTTGATATGATTCACTTTTAAAAAAGTAAGGAAAATAGAGTTTGATAAAAACAACACAAAGGGCATGAAACATTCAAATGTAGTTCTGCATCGGAAGAGACAAAGTTAATGATCAATGTGGTGACTTCATAATCTTCTTTACCGGTATTTGGTAAACCACAAATACTTCACTTAGAATCTGTTACTTGATAATACAAAATAGTTCATCAGACACAAATATGGAAATGCCAAAGTCATTTTCTGCCTTTTAAACTTGTCAATCCAACATACATCTTACAATAATAGATATATTCGATTAAGACTGTGCGCTCAATCCTTCACTTCTAACTTGAGTAATGGAGTAGAATATCAAAATGGTCATGCTATTTTGCATCATGCTGTAATGAAGTTAGAGTTGTATTACAAATTACCTGCCTTTCTGTAAGTAGAGAGGTATGAGTATTACCAATCACAGCTCTATGCCTGGATGCTCTGTGTACTCCTTCATACACATTTTTTCACGTACCAGGCATGATATTCTGATTAAAATTGTCCTTATTAAAAGACAACATAACGTAAATGTAAATTCATCTGATCATGCATCCTGTGTATTGCAACTTTAATTAAATTAATGAAGTATTTATTTGCACTCGTATATAATCAATTGAATATATTTTTTGAGGACACTACATCCATACCAGGTCATTGCCATCCTTTTGATATGATTGATTGATATTCTTCAGGAACTAATGTTCCTAGGATAGCACATGAAAGCGTACATATATATGTAATGCTTATTTCCAATGTGGTCCTTGTTTGTTTGGCAGGTTAGGTAACCATCTGAGCCAAGGGTGTACTGGAGGGATCACACTAGCTATAGTTTTCAAACTATGTGAGTTCTTTCACGTGCAGAGGGATGACTGTCCTCTACACGGGACATTCCTTTTAACGAGGCTTCCGAACCTTTTCACACAATATATTTCTCATACGGGAACCAATTTGAATTTACACCAACATTTATGCATTTGGCCACAAAATTAGCAGGTTTTGACATACAGAAATTCAAACAAAAGGAAGTACATTTATTGATCATGTGATAATTGACCTTGTTTTCAATTCTATATGGCAGATATGTGAAAATGGTCTGTACACTTATAAGTTATCTTTCTCATTTCGCAATGGCTTGTAAATTTACATCTGGAAAATAACAGGCACACGCTCCAACAACCCCCCCACCCCCACCCCCACCCAACCTTTTGTGAATTGCCTTCCTTATGATGCACTGCTCCAACCACTTTAGTTCTTTGTCCAATATGTTTGGTCACAGCATGAAAACCAGTTCTTAGTACATTAATCTTATGATGTTGACAAATAGTGATAAGGAAAATAAAGTGCCACTTCTTTCAGTTTTATGTTCCTTGTTATACACGGATTCTGGATGTAGTGTTTCTTGTTTTCTAAATAATCGATGCCGGAAATTGTAAAAGCAACTTTTTTCTCTACTGACAGGACCAAAAGATTTTTTTGTCATCAAAATAAAATTTGGAATACAGCTGCTATCATACTTTTGGTACTTCTCATTTACCATGTAAGCTCAAAATTGGCCAGTGGGAGTATAAACTTAATTTAGTCTGCAAAACCTGACAATCCCCTAAATTTTCTGCACACAAAGCTTCAAGTGTTGGTGATCTTGTCCTTCATCTATGATGAGCTAACCATTTACTAAGTAATGTCAGAATGCGATATTTCATATCAGAATTAAAACTTTCAATGTTGACCAAGCCAGATTATTAGAATTGTGACATTGACTGTTGATATACCATTGTGAGACAACGATTGTAGAGTTTGTCTCCATCGAAGTAAATGATCTATTGCCCACTGTATAGAGAGTACACAGTGTTAGTGTGGGTGGATGGTTTAACACTTAATCTCCAGATAGAGGAATAACTGATCGTCGTCTATTTATGGGTGTAAAATCGACTTACGAGCATTGATGCGTTGTTTGCGGTAGATGTTTATCTGTATTAAATCCACAGCGTTATCTGTGTTGTGCTTAGCGATTGGCAACTGTGTGTAAATAATAAATGTTAGGAAGAGTTGGTTGGTGATCAGGTCTTCTTTTCTCAAAATTTGATTTGATTTTGCTGTACTTGGTTAATTTGTCAGGGACCTATCAGTATTTATGACAGGGTGGGGTAGGAGGATCTTCCAAAAATGCTGTGAAAAAATTAATAGCCCCCCCCCCCCCAAATTTCTGTGAAAAAATTGGTGACCCCCTTCAATTTCATGTGATAGAAATGATGACCGCCCCCCCCCCCCCCCCCCGTCTAAACATTGTGACAAATGTTCATGGTCCACCCTAATATCCGATTTTGAAATGGATGCCTTTCAATAATATGATGCGCAAGTTTGTTTACATCACTTAGAACCAATGAATGTTCGCCTAGAAGTTAGAACTGTAAAGAACTTACATGTACATTGTATCTGTGTCATTTTTAGCCTGCTATCTAACAAAACAAATTATGCTAGGAGGAGATAATGGTTAAGTGGATGAGGATAGATGACCAAAGCTAGTATGAATGAATCTTTAAAAGAAAGATTGCTCATGTAATATGATTATACATAATTATGGTCTATTATCACTTACACAACTAATTTGTAATGAATACATACGTAGGAAGGAAAGACATATTGCTGAAGGATGTAGTAATTTACTTCATAACATCTACATGACTTGTATGAGTATATTTTTTAGCGCAGATTTAGTAAACGCATTCATTTTCATCCATTTTGTGGTTGGGTCAAATTTGAAGCATTATTCATCTACATGCAGCATCTGAGCAGCCCAGTCCTTTCTATTCTTTCAGTTTGATCTATATGTGTCATTGTTTCATCTTCTCTGAGTACAGCATCCTAAGATGCATTGAACTAGCCCTGGATTTTTGCTGTAGTCTGTTGTCTTCTGACTCGGTCAATTCAGCCATTGCTGCACTGGATGTATATTGATTATAACTAATAATGCTGAGAGAAAAAAAAATTGTTCATTGAGATATACTTTTTTACCCTAGTAAACATTGAAGAAATCTATACTTGTTTTTCGTCCACTATCGTGAATCTGTTGAATATTGCTCGAGCTTGCAGAGATTATTTCCTTACAGTGTCATAAATTTTTTGCTGGCTATTATTTGACGCTTTTAATATTTATTGTATACTAGTATACCATACCATACATTGTAACAGTCCTTATGATGTATATTGCTAAAATGTTATACTAAAATTAACAGATCAAATGGAATAAAAATCACTGTGACCCAATGTAAGAAAAAAGCTGGAAATTTATTCATTTATTAGAAACTGTCTATCAATTAGTCAGGCACCTACACTGTATATATTTAAACAAGTAGTGGGCGATATCAATGTGAGCCTACGCCGAATGTATGAAAATGACTATGTCTTCTTGAAATTGATGTTAACAAAACATGTATTACAAAAATGCATTTATCAATTATCTAGTATTACTTTTAATAGCTTGCAATAAATGCGTCAGGTGACATGATATAAATTTTTCTTCATAATCAAATGTACCTCCGGGTACCTGTGTCATAAACATTTATGGTGTTTACTTTAGTTGGTATTGTTGGTAAGGTGGCTCAATTCTCACTGAGATTGGAGAGGCCAATAATAAGCTTATTGTTGCTCTATAACCTGTTCAATTATTCAAGGATTTCTACTTTATTGTAGGAAATCCAATTGCATTTATATGCGATCTAGGTTAATATCTATGACTCATTGATAAATGATCATGACACTTCTATTACACGCTTTTAAACCTTTAAAATCAGGCTTGAATAATGATGTTTTTAACTTATGTTGTTTTTATCGTTTTTTGCAACATATTGTTGATTTCTTCCATGACACCCTCAGGTAATATTTTTGCTATCTATATATTGAAATGGATTAGGAAAAAAAGTCGAAATCTAGATTGACGCTGGGCTTTTAACCTGTGATGCTAATCATGGGTAAAATGTTTTGGGTTACTACCTTTGAGTTGAGTGCTCGGAAATGATAGAGATGGATCCACACAAACACGACATTGCAGATGTATTGCAAGAAGATCCATTGTTCATGTAGGTGCCGGCTACCTTTTGGCTCTAAATATACACAAACAATGAATGTATCTATAACACACTGCAAGATGGGTTATGATTTTGACACATCAGTCGCCAGAAACATCACTGGTCACCACGACCTTACTGACTAAAAACCCACAGAGCAGGCTATACTAGGACCAAGCCACAAAGAAACATTTATTACGAAAACTTATTGCCATTGCCAAAGTCCAGATGTCAGCCAGCAAGTGGCCAGCAAACAGCAGACTGTGCTGACCACCAGATGTGTGTGCCAGGTCAAGTGCTCATTTGATGAGGACCTTACATAACAAGGCTTCTGTGGGCGAATGGATAGGGAGTTGGACTCCTGACCAGAAGGTTATGGGTTTGATACCCTGGCGGGTCTTGTGGTAGGTGTTGAGCAAACTTCATTATAACAGGTTGCACACTGCTCCGTGGTACCTATATGTTAAATAGGTACAGGTCTGGCGAGTGAATGCATATGTGATTGATTAGCATGTCTGTGCTACAGTTGTGATGAGCTGTATGCTCCTCAGGGAGCTGAGAAAGATGTAGTGTGACAAGGGTGCCAATGACCTGGTGTAAAATTTTAAGTCATGAGACGCATTAGAATTATGACTAAAACTACCACATTTATATTGACATTTACTTACAAAACCTAGTTTCTGTGTTCTATTTCCTATTGTGCTATTCCTGCTTTCTGGCATACATAGCCTGTTCTTGTTACATAATCTTGCTGTCACACACTTCCCATTATTTTGATCATGTGTGGCCAGCAGACACGCCATTGTCCATGTGGGTTCCAGTGACAGAAGACTGAGGGCCACAATGAAAAATAAAAATCCTATACAGCTTCTTGACATTCAGGAACAATAGGGTACAATACAATACCCAATATTATTAATGCATATTACTACCATAGTCTTTTCCAGCACCTCAGTGTGTGACCTTCTATTACCTGGATGGTATTTTGTATATGGAGCGTGCAAAAGTTACGTTAACATATGCTCAGGATCAAAGAGAGTTATTAGTACTTTTAGTAGTTTCATAACTTTGTTAGTAGTTTCATAACTTTGTGTGCAAATAAACAATCATAAGATTTTTAGATGTTCATGTACATGTAATGTATTGAAACAGATTTTATTAGATTATGCAAAAGTAGGTGGAAAAAAGTGATAGTGTGAAATTTTCAAGCGCGACAAAACAAACAAAAATCAAGTTGAGTTTTTCAGCACCCCTACCACCCTGCACCAAATATTTTCATACCCTTGTGAGTTTAATAAATGGCTAAGTCCCCTGAAATGTTGAGTAAACTAGCTGCAGCAGACACAACTGCAGTATGACTGAAAAAGTGATAGTTGTTACATAAAGATTTCGTGCCTGGGTGTCATTGACGCTAGAGAGCCATTTAGCACACCTTGTTCAGCATGTGTAGTTCGTGTCCGTGGCAGCTTATCTTTGCTGTAGGTGAGGCTCGCTACACGTGCCACCGCCACGCTACACATCATGCAACGACGCTTCTACACAAAGTGTAGGCTGCTGACAAATGACAGAGGATAGGAGACATGCCCATTACACACAGTTGTAATAAATGGACATACGTATGTTTATAGCTGTTGCCCATGCAAGACCGAGTGTGGCAGGCGTCATCGTCATTGGCATCTGATTTTTTGGCTGGGGTTTGATAATCGAAAATGTTGTATAGGGGTAACGTGTGTTTTTTTTGTCAAATGACCACCTTTTCATTTAAGTGATATTTCTTGC
Organism: Streblospio benedicti; assembly: GCA_019095985.1. Lineage (NCBI taxonomy): Eukaryota > Metazoa > Annelida > Polychaeta > Spionida > Spionidae > Streblospio > Streblospio benedicti. Next base: position 12,675,202 of record CM032663.1, read on the forward strand.
TGCTGAATTTTTGAACTGTGGGTTTGTCAAACTTCCAATGACTAGCCAAAGTTCACCACTTAGAGATTGCCTTGGGATGGTCTGTTGTGTATGTAGTTTTTTTAAGGAAACAATATTAGTATGCATTTGGAAATGTGAAACATCAACATCAAACTTGTGATATTGTGGGAAGAAGTGAAATGTATTATAAAAGATGTAATAAGGTTTAAAGTTATCACAAATCTATTTTCTTGCTGTCACGACTTAAACTAAAATGGATTAGAGTTTAAAATGAATGAAACATTTTAACAGCATTGATATTTACCGAGAGCAAAATAATAACCATGAAAAAGATGTCATCTCAAACTTGAATTTATCATAAGTTCAAATAATTCATCTTCTATAAGATGTATAAATAAGTGAAATGAGTACAAAGAAAACAATGAAACATGGAAAGCCACTTCCGTTCAAGGGCATTGAAGATCAAATATAGCACTACATATGAAATATCAACGTTGATGGTAGAGCACTTACTTGTACATGTAATAAAATTGTAACATGATATGCTACATCATTGTGTGCTTCCAGATATACATGTACATTTGAGCTAAATTGGTCATTTGGACAAACCATGAAAAGAAAATTTTCATTTACAAGTTATTATTAGTCATTGTTATTATTAGTCATTGAAAATTGTCACACAAAAAAACAATTGTTGAAGCAGCAATGAGTAAATCTGAGTTACTTTTTTCCCGCAGTACCTAGGCATTAATAGTTGACCTATTGTCTACCGGTAACAATAAAATGTTCTCAACAATTGATATAATTAAGTTGTTATTTTCCTAGAAGATTAACTCTATCATTATGTAAAAATTAGCGGTTCTCCATCATCTATTCCTGCTCCATACACATGTATTGCATAGTAGTCAGAATGAAATGACGTCAGGTCTATTGACTCCTCAACCTTGTGCACTTATTTGCGAATGGAAATCGTCATGTGTTTTGTACATCTTTTTCGCATTGATTTTCCTTGAAAGACTGCATTGTTAATGTGTTTATTGAGTCATGGTTAGTGTGTAATGCAGCGAAAGACTCGCTTTTTATTGCAATTGTCTTTGTGTACTCAACAAATTGGTGTATAATCATGTATATGACAGAAAAACCAATGAAAATGTTATATTTAGTATGAAGAACATCGTTTAGTAATTATCTTAATGTTGAAACGTTTTAATTGATGATGAAATATGAAAATATACGCACTGAAATTTTTGTTAAAAAGCATACTTTCATTTCAATTCTACGTAATTTATTATGAGATGAAACATATTGCAGGACAGTAGATTGATCCATTCATTCAGGTTTAAGATTTCATCTTCTGCAAGTATTCCAGTTTGTGGGGTAGGCACTAGGCACTAGGTACCAATCACCTTTGTCATACACCAGCTCTTGTGTTGCTTCTGTCCAATTGATCCTGTGTACAGGTGATTACAATTTATAAGGATAACTTTTGTACATTTAGGCTGGTATCCAGTGGTCTGCCACAATGTCCTAGAGGTCCTGGAACCTCCTCTTCCACAATGATTATACTTATGCATGCTGAGGACAATAGAACAGAACAATAATTATTGCATTGTTTGAAAGACAATCAACGGCATTCCTCACACTCCTTTTTCAACTCGTTTTGCATGGATGTGTCTTGCCTGTACCTAAGTTAATGGTAGTTACCTGAGTGATGAGCAAAATATAAAGGGAAAGTATGCTATGCATATTGATTACTAAATACTCATGCACCAGCTGTTCTAATAGCATTTTAGATTTTAGGTTGGCTTGCAATCATGGGAGGTGTTAGCTTTCTATGTCATAGCATTGAGGGGGTCATTACAACACAGTTAGGGGTCAAGAGTACATGTACATATATACACAGTCAACACCAGATTCGACATTTGTATGCTTATTTGTCTATAATTGATCTGCTTCCATGAATAGTTTACTCTGTGCCTTGTTTGATAGAGACAAGCATAAGGTTTAGAAAGTGTGTCTCCTAAACCCTAGAGGAAGGATGTACAAACTGTTTGTAAAAGTTGAAAAAATTCATTGCAGTTTTTACTTTATAATTTCGCTATATATGCATTTTGTAAATAAGTAAATAGTGCATGTCCATCATTCAATTAATGTCTCATTTAGAACTAATGACCAGTAGAGGCCTTGTAATGGGTGGTGTTCATGAAGACAATTACAAGGTGATTTCAGCAAACATTTTAAGTTATAGGTGCTGCGGTATCCTAGCACTTAGTGAACCTTATGTGTATGATTTGAAATTTTGCAACTTTCTTGACAACGGCGTTATGATAATTAACTGAAAAAAATAATGCTTTAAATGAGTTAGGTTAATTGCGGTTTGTTTGAAATTTTTGTAGTTTCTGATGATGAACCTCAATTAGCTATGAGAGCATCAATGTCATATAAGATCAGTTTTTTTATAAACTTAATACTGAACTATTTGATATGACAATTGCATTTGAAAGTATGAAGTCCTTCAGTGTGTTAGTTTGAATATAATGTATAGTAAGAAATCCTAGCTCTGAATGGTTTCCTGGCCTATAATTATTATGTTTCAATTCCCTTGCTCCCAACACTTGTGTGTATTTTAAATATTTGGTTTACAAAAGTGTGCATAAAGCAGCCATAATCGCATTGAATGGATTGCGTTTTTCTTTCATTATAACTTCACATTCAATTTTACAGGATAACCTTGCAATCTCTATGCCTGCAAATGAAATTGAGTCTCTTTCAAATGTCAAAAACTCTCACTGGATTAATTTTTCTTAAACTGTATGCAAAAACATTGAATCTTTTATACCCATAATTTTAAGTCTGATCCTTTCTATGAGGTTCATGATAAGAAGCGCATGCTGTAATTGTTGATTTTGAAACTGCAGGCGATCTTTTCAGATCTCGTTATCACTTTTTTTGGAGAGTCCACTGTAAACATGCAAGTGATATTATGTGCTGGAAATAAAGTGTGAAGAGAGTTGGTCCAGTTAAACATTTGCATTGACTCTTGTGCCTACAACAATTGGACGGAATCCTTCGACCTATTGAAATAAATAGAAAAAATCGATGTGCTGTAAGGCAACTAAAGCAAACCTTAAAAGCCCCAATATCGATGCTGTCAAACTTCTGCTGTCAAACTTCGGTCTTCAATGGACCCTATTGAATACTGGTAGTCACTTTCAAATTCTATGGCATATAAGTCAATCATTGATATAAGATCAATTGATGTGGTGCTGTACTAGCAATGATCAGAGGCCACGGCTCACTGCTGAGCCTAGTGGTTCACATTTCTCATGTGCAAAGAACAAAGAACTGATTGTGTCATGTACAATAAAATCCTGTGTGCTTATCATTACATATTTCTGATTACCCCTCATCTCAAGATTACTTTCATTTCTCTTTCTCTTCACACATCTTATCAAAAATTTTCATTGTGTCATTTGTAATATTGACTATAGCACTTGTAGTCTTACTTTCAATAATATGTATGCTTTAGGTGCTGTTTTTTTTACCCTAACTTACTTTATACAATTGTAGTTGAATTTGCCTGGCGACATGTTTATTTTCATTCTGTAAGTAAGTGCAAATCTGCTGTCTGCACATATATCAATGTAAATCTTCATTGCTTCAGGCAACAAAAAGCTGTACAAATCCACGTGTGGCAATTACTCTAACAGGCTCATACTACACGCATGTGTTGTCTTTCTAGTCTTGTAAATCGTGTTGTCTTCTAGTATGAGAACCATTCTTTTGAAGGTGAAGATGAAAGTTAAACGTTCAATGACGTTCATGCTTAGTGTTGGAGACTGCATTTTTTTTTTTTTTTTCTTATCTTAACGTGTCTGTATTGTCAAGTATCATTATGATTATTCATAATTTAAAGATAAATCCTTAAAATTTTAAAAATGTCTTAGTCTATTAAGAACTCCCAGTTCTTGTTTGCGTGAATGGATAAGTCTTAACAATATCACACCATTTGTCATTATCAAAGATTTATCGTGGTATTTTATATCTTCACTCCTCAATTATTGCCACTTTGGCACCTGTCACAATCGTAATGAGTAGTTATGTGAAGTGTAGATAGTTTGTGATTGCAGATAGAGGAAAAGTGTATGTATAAATCGTCTAAATACACTTAACTAGACGTTAATTTCTCTAATTTGGCACCTGTCTCTCTGTCCTAATGATCGGTTATGTGCTAGGTAGAAGTGCCGTAAGACATTCCAGTCATCAATGAACATAATGATCAACGATTGGTGAGATGGTTTGTAGCACTACATAGAATGTTTATTATCAAAAAATGCTAGGAAGATGCTGTAACATTTGGTCATAGAATCTTTTACCTTTCAGCATTGTATAGATTATCATAATAGTACAATGTATTCCTACTTTCTGAATGGGTGTGGGAGTAGCAAAGATTTATGTTGCCAAAAATTGCTGTGTTGCTTCATGATGATCAAATGTAGTGGAACCTTTTGAATAATAATGCAAGGACGTTTAGACACTAGATGCACATGCCAATGGTGACGATAAGTGCATGATCCGTTTTTACCATAATGACGTAACATTTGAGCTAGAGATATGTACACAATACATGATATGTGACACTTATTGTTCAACACAATCAATATTATTAGCATATTAGATGTACCAGTTTGTCTATGTACATGTGTGTGATGACTATGAGCATGCAATGATGTGTCTGATGAAAACGTATCATGATACTATGTCTGTCTAACCTCTGATTATATACATGTATGTACAACGATTTTAGCTGAAAATCTGTCATCTTCATTTCTAATACCAGTATAAATTCATGTTAGGAGACACTTCCATGTGAAAATCCAATCTTTGATAATGGATCATATCCAAATATATGTCATACTCAGCTTTGAATGGAAGTACCGGTACTTGCCAGGCAGTATCTTAGACAAGAGATTTTTTTAAAAAATCTTATTATGATACTAAATTGAGGGAAATAATGTCAAAATATATAGTTTCATTGCTCTGGCCATGAGAACCTGAAGTTAGGATACTGGCCGGGGATACTGGTTACTTTGTCACGGGCTGGATATCTGGGGTTTTTCTATGTTTGAAATGAAATAGTTACTGTTTAAGCTGCAAGGCTATAAATCTGAGCCATAAGCTGGGAAAGCCTAGTGTGATTTGGACCCAATCTCAAATAATAGCCCAGCTCCACAATGAATAGGCAGAGCCATCCTGCAATGAGACATTTGGTTCTGCACACTCCCCTTGCAACACTGTATAACTTGTAGAATCTCCAAGTGTTAGATAATGTGAATATAAATAAGTAATAAAAACTGAAGAAGCATTGACAACACGCACCTGAAGGTGATGAAGAATGCATTTCTTTCGTGTCTGTACTTTGGCAATTGCGCCCAACAATTTAGCCCATATTGCCATCTTTGTGTTAGTTGAACGAGATATTGCATGTTCTGGGGCTGTCTTAAAACCTGACAAAGAACCACACATTGTTGTTTAGTCATCATTGTTCTCGCATCTTGTATGCTTGAAAATCATGTCACAAGTACTAACTTTATGTGTGTGTTTTTGTAAACTCTAGTAGGTGTGTATGAAAAAAATTTGGTCTTGTATCTGCCCATACCCAATGTGGATATGGAACACAGCTCACCTATGCAAAGCGTTTATGATGTTAATTATTCATGCACTAGTATTCATGTTTGTGTTTTGTACTTGTTTCATTTGTTTTGATTACAAGTGTACATGAATGTAATAGTTATTGCCTTTTTTATTTGAAGTAGAAAATGTCTTTGAAAACTAAAAGCAACACGACAATTGAAGATAGATGGAGTAGTATTTCTTGTATTTCCCACATATTCATGAAGTTTTTTTAAATAGCTTGTGACTTCTTTCTTTCAAATCATACTTTATGACGCACAATCTGATGACACACATTAAATGACTTCAAATATGGATCATAGCTTCTAACATTTGATAACATGTCTCATACTCTAACCTGTTTAACTGTCTCTCAAACCATAAGTTACAACTCGGGGGTTGCACCCATGCAAGAATTGCAGAACAACAGCAAATCAAACGGTTTCAGTTTTTTGTGCTTCGATCGACTGATGACCTACATCTCAGACACACCTGGCCACTGCTGAATACAGGTTTGCATGCATCTTGTCGATCAAACTGAAATCTGGATTGATAGACACTCCAGCCCGAGGCCATCAATACAATGCGCTGTAAATCATTCTCAGTCGACCACTCTATCACAGATGATGATTTAATGCAACAGTGCAAGTGGTCGGTGGTCGAACATGAAACACTTTCTTCTCTTGCAACTGGTGAATCAACGGCTTTTTAAACGTGAACTATCGATAAATGCCGCAGCCTGAGGCTTTACCTTTCTGAAGTCAATCTCAATTGTACGAACTGAGATTCATGTCTGGTGGTCAATAAATGCTTTTTTCAATTCTAAATATATTGCTCTTATGTTTTTTTAAAAAAAAATTGTTTAAAGATTGACAGATAATGACACATCTTTTAGCATTATAACAGTAGTAAAAATGAGTGCGTATCATGCTACAAAATTTCACTGGTCCCTTTCAACAAGAGGAGTCTGAGCAAGCATTGAAAATGGGGATCAATAACCCTGCAACCATTCACATTCACCTAACTGCACCTCTAATTTTTTATACTGTGCCACACATCATATGAATCAGGATGATGCTACAAGACAAAACGGTCCAATGGTGATGGATCAGCCTAAAGGAAAGGTCTGGCCTGTCAGAACAGCGCTCACTTGGACTTGGCATGACTGCCACTTGCTACTCAGCTTGTTCTTTGGTTGAGTTTCTGCATTCTAAATGAAACCTCATGTGCCCGTAGCATGAACAAAATAGACAGTCATGATCATAGTAAGTAATGAAATTCTCAGATTTCAATGTTTTTGTAAAGAGGAATATTTGGTTCGACTATACATGGACACAGAGCACTTGCCACTTAAATCATGATACCATTTGGTTGAGCCTGGAAATTGTAAATGAACTTTCCTGTAGTGATCAACCAACTGTCTATTACATATGCATGTACCTATTGAACTAACTCTAGCATATATACCTAAGTGTGCGTTATCAGAAGCTATAACAAGTCTCACTCCTGACCTTTTAAGGAATAGCTAAGTATGGTACAGTGGTATGTATGTGCATGATATACATGTACTAAATTTATGAACTGAATATAATTTCCCTGTAAAACTGATGTGGAGTGTAATGTGAAATGATGGTAAATGATTAATGAGCTATCTGTGCATGTGATGGATCATGGCAAATGAAGATGTACAGGGTTGTGAATGGAAATGTTCATGTAGGTGTTTAGTGTGGAAATATTTGTGAATGATGAGGTTTTTTCCCCATTTTTTTAAAGCAGCGGGTTTTTTTTTTTTGATGGGAAGAAGGTGTTTTCTGTATGTCCAAAATGAATTAAAAAATATGTTGAAATTCCAAAATCATAGATTACCATGCATATGTTCTAACACTTTCCCCTATATGTCATGTTCCCTTTGAAATTTGACTATTATCATGTTCTCTAAGAAATATGAATGGGGTCCAGATGGTCTTTTACAGTAATCTTTTGTTAAATTTTATCAAGTAAACACTATATCTGTCTTATCCTCTGACATTTATTATCAAGTTTATTAGCAGTATATATAGTATGGGTGTGTCAGAAGATGCTCAGTTTGCCTTAAAAAGATACAGTGCATATCAGGTTTGCACGGTTTCGGGTCTACATTGTGCATACATGTCTTATGTTTCGTAATTAATCCTACATCGCGTCTTTTTCTTGCTGCATAGCATTCATGACATATTGAAGCTTGGTTTTGTTTCATCTTCTTAGAATATACATCAGTGCATTTTTTCCCCATTGCACAAAAGTGCAGAGGAATCAATGTTGATACAGTAGAAAACAACTTATCCCAAGTTTGAAGAGAGATGTAGAAAAAGCTCCTGTTTAATACTGATGGTTGAAAATCCATGTGTCCACGTTCACAAGTTTTATAAAATGTTTAAAAGAATATATTTAGATACAGGTTCCTATTGGTTTCTAAATGTATTCTTTTAATCATGAATGATGGAACCCCGGGTAAACCAAATATACATTTTCTGTTATCAATGTGTTCACAGACGTACAGAGACGTCTGCATATTGCCGTTGTGTACATGTTTGTTAAACCAATGATAAACCGAACTATACATGTATTTAACTGAGGTTTCTGCAGTTCAAGTTTTTTCCTATAAAATTAAGAAAACAATCTCTTGGTAAAAGGACGAACTATGCATTTTGCCCGACTTGCATTTACTTTTCAATTTTTTTAAAAGTCTCACTTAGAGTTTGTTATATTGCAGTTTCTATGAATCGTGTTTAGCTGGATTGAGACAAATTGCATGTTTCTTTTTGTTTTGGCTTTTGTGTGTTCTTTTTACCTTTTTCTACATTTTATATTAAACATTCACTTAAAAACCCTAGCATTGTTCATACTCAATTTGCACTCATATTTTTGCTAGTGTGTCTGGTGCACTGTGGGTGTAGGTACATGCTTGTTTGTTATAACTGCATGCAGATTGCTATTATTCATTTGTTTGTACAATCTGTAGATTAACATGGATTTTATTGTTGCTTCACAATCCAGTCATAATCCAAATTTTTAGATTACTTCCAACCAAATTCAATATATCATACACCGTTGATTAAAAGTCCCGGCCAATTGTTTAGATGCTTCTACAAGTGTATATGGAAAAACGGCGATTATTGGATACCCCTTTAAAAATCCTTTGCATTCATCTTTCACAATATTCCTTATCATTGGTCAATACATGTAAATATCTGATACTTTCGTTATCTCTACACACCCGAAGCTGTAGGTTTCTCATTCCACTTTCGGTGTAGGGCTGTGAGTTTGAGCAAACTCATCCCTAAACAGTTCCACACTGGTCTGTGGTACGAACATGTTAAATATATATAGGTGCAGGTCAGCCATGATAGGCATGTGAATGCTATTGTGAGTGATAAGCATGTCAGTGTTATGGTTGTGATGTGTTATATGCTACCGAGGGAGTTGAAAATTATAAAGTTTGACAAAGATGGTAATGTTCTGGTGTGAATGTAGAGTCGTTTGATCCTACATCTTGCAAAGCTGGGAAGAACACCTCAAACCAACACATTTACATTTACAATATTGAAACAGGCCCCAACAGGTGTGTTTTACATGTTTTAATGGAGAACAAAATTAGGCACTGGCTTTTTAATCAACTTTCAGTTTTTTTCACCTATTTTCGTCATAAGATTTTATCAGGATAGGTTTCAAATCCTCTGGCTGCAACTGTATGAATTTCATAGATTTACCATGGATTTAGTATGGCTTGCTCTATAGTAAAAATCTATTTCACTGGCAGATCCAGGTTTTTGTAAAATGGGTAGCCAACTTAAGGGATCTCATGTGTTTCGTACATGCAATTGATAGCTGACATGCCAAAAACACCACGGACATGGAAATATTTGGTGGAAAAGTGGAGGGGAGGAGGGGGGAGGGGCACGTTCCTTGTGCCCCACCCCTGGATCTGGCTGGGTTTACATGGGAAAATACAAGAAATACTTGTCTTATTGAAGACCTCACAGTTGTTGCCAGCAGGTGGATTGGATATGCTGATAAGATTTTTCTATTTCAGATGGTGATAGGATTAGGAAAACTATAGTAGTTAGTACATGTAGTCTACTTTTTTATTTAGATTTTTGTTATGTTAAAGATTTTCAGGGTAGAAGTATTAATGTTTTTCTTTATTTTTAAATGATGATGAACATAATTTTCATATTGCAACTAGAATTTACTAGATGATATTTATTTATTTTTCATGTATAATATTTCTTAAAGATTAAAGTTGATTTATGAATCAAAGCAAAATGTGTATACCATGTGGCTTAAAATTACAATTTATTTTCAAATATAGAAAAATAAATCCAAAGCCAAGCTGACATTAATCAAATACCATGTTTATGCCGAATAATAAAAAAAAATCACACCATAGTACACTTCATAATCGTACATATTTGCACCTAATTACACCCAATAAAGAGCTCATCAAACTGCTGGTTTCTACTTATGTACTTTTATTTGCAGAATGTCGTCTGCTCTTGGTGACTCCATCATTAGATGTGGACGGCTCTTGTCTTGTCTTGCTGCTGTCACCACCACTGATGCACCCCTGCACAATATCGTAGCATCACCACCTCCTCATTCTGTGAACAGACACTACATCTTCCTTGTCCGGACGTTGTGACATCATCCAGACATCGTTTCTTCACATTCTAATTCTGTGAATATATACGTGTACATGTAGGCCTTCACTCAGATAGCATCATTTGGACGGAAAAAAAGGTTTCATCAATGTAATGTATTTGTCATTGAATTGCTACGGCTTCCTCTGCATACTTCAGTGCAATTAAATCTGTATGGCGTAATAACGTCAACCTGATACTGTGGCGCCATCCAGGTGCTTTTATGTTATAGTTATTATCTGCATGATGTGTGGCTTCTTAACAATTTCTATCCAATACTCTAGAGCTTCCGGTGAGTTTGGGGGTCCTGTGGGTACATTATGTTCAATATTGATCATTTAAAGCACCTCCCTTAAATTTGAAGGCTCAAATTCAATGGCTTGATTGTTCTGTAATCACACTTAAGTTTGCTTTGGGCTGAGCGTATATTAATTGGTTTCATTCTTGATCAGATCCAAATGTCAATGATTTTTTTCATTTTGCTAGAATTAAAGAAAGTGTGCATAAAAATAATACATGTAATTGTTCACTAAATGTATAAGACTTTATTGCAATATTTGTTTGATAAGATAGTTCTAGCTCGATCATGTTTATGTTTTAAAAACATATATATATATGGACAAACGTACTTCATGTTCATTCTCCAGTAGTATGTGATATGTAATATGTGGTCATTTGTGGTTAAGATATATTCAAGTGGAAGAACGAATGACATGGAGAAGTGAATTTCAACTAGAGAAATATTGTTAATTTTTTAAGTCTAATGTGCATTTCACTGACATTACAAAACCTCTATTTACAATGTATGTTTGGCTATGTATTAATCAACACTTGATGGGAAAATTTTAATCCAACTTAAATTTGTTATGACTGAGATTGATTACAATCTAAATTGATTGAAAAGCTTGCCACAATGCTATCTACTCATTTATGATGTTCCTTTCAACATAAAATGCTGTGCACATATGTTACCCTCATTAATATGAACCTAAAACTGGGTCCTAACTTTTGATGTGCTAAATAGTCTGCATTTTTGCTCTTCAAAGTGTTTATTGATTGTTACTTGGGTGACTTTTTAAGTTTTACTTTTTTTCCTTTTTTATTTCTATCGACTTGGAATATGTAAATTGTTCCAAAAAATATTGATGTTTGAGTTGTAATCAGTGTATTATAAGAATGTATGTAAGATTTTACCCTAGATATTGTAGATGGTATTTTTTAATTTGTAATACAAACTATACATTGCATATATTTGAACTTTTCAATTTCAGAGGATGAGCATTGTAAATATTAGTAGAGCAGTTATATGAATGTCAGTGCATAGTGTTTCAAACTAGTGTCATATTCTAAATACATTTATGTAATAGCCCAGAGGTTGTACACTGTATTAGATTCAATTGGTCAACATTTAGTGGGCATGAAAAAGGCAGGCTGCTACATGTATATTGATCCATAATAAGGGGGCTATCATTTATCTTTGCCAACAGGGGGTATGAAATTTCAAACAAATTTAGGTGGGAGGCGAGAAAATCATACCATATTGGTTTCATGTTGTTGTTTTTTTTTCCATCTTCCCTTTGCCATAATAAATGGTAGTCCCTAAACATATCATCGTGATTGATATCAATACTTATTTAATAATCAACACTTACATGGGTGTGGGCTATTGCATAAATGTTTACTGTAATTGATAAGAACTTTGCACTTATTTTTTAAACCCAATGGGTTAGATACCACTGAGCATTTAAACGAATGAGCTTTTTTGTTCTAATGTTTTGGGCATTATAGGCCTTTCCATGATCATGGAATTTTAGGTGAGGATACAAACATAACTGTATTATACTCAAACCTTTCACATGTTTATGTTTATCTACCGATATTTCATCTGGTGTTGGCATTGTAATAATTGTTGATGCGAATATTTATTTCACATACATGATCTTGAAATGATCAAATAGAATGGATTGAAGAGTGGAATAACAATGTAAGAACACAGTGATTACAAGATATTGATTGCTAAGGAAAGTAACTAAAAATAACTGTTTAAAA
>CM032663.1:12692071-12930910 GCA_019095985.1 Streblospio benedicti
AGTGTGGATAAAGGTCTCAGGTGTAGACCAGGGTTCCCTTGGACTGCCAACTGTGGAAGGGATGAATTTTCGGAATAGCATCGTCTATGAAAATCTCTTTCACACTGTAGTGTTTTCAGTGTTACAGTACCTCCCCGTCGGTTAAGTTTCCCTTTTGGCTGGAAAGAAACTCATAGGGTTAGACTGGCACTTCAAACAAAATCAATAACTGTTACTCTTATTTGGCAAAGTAATGACATACGTTTGCCGTAGCTGATCCTGGGATGAACCTAAAATTTCCTAAGGCGTTATTTATTTGGTGAATTTAATAATAAGTCCAAAATAGATGAGGATGAATGCACAATTGCTGGCCAGAATTAATCTATGGCAGCTTTATAAAAACTAATATAGGATTTAGACATCTCTATCATGTAAGTTTCGTTGAATGGATGCATCATATTAATTTGCCTTTTGTAATCTGTGATGCTTCAAACTCCAATAAACCTGATTTGGCTCGAAGCAAAATTCAAGCAGACAAAACAGCTGTTCATAATAATGATCATTTTAATGCTCGCCATGGACACAATACTCAGTAAACTTTCACAGCGTTATGTTACAGGTGTTAAGTACACCTCGTGTCAAATTATGGCAGCAAATATCCATGAAAAACTTACTTTATGCATATATAATATCTCACATACTATTTGTTATTACAAGTATAGATTCTGGCCAAATACTAGACCTCGTCAGGTGTACAGTGAACCCCTTGCTCCCTAACTGTTGAGTAAAAAAACAAACACAGCTAAGAGACAAAGTCTGCAAGGCTTGTATAACAATGTCACATAAACATATAAACATGGACTGGCAAATAACATTTTATCATTTCCTCATTTCAACGATTTTTCATTCAACTGAGATCAGTTCATAGCTGTAAACGAAAATGGCATATGCAATTATATTGCTATTTTCCATCGTCTGAGATTTTGAATTGAAAGCAAGGCTTATTACCATCCTTGTATGCACATGAATTATATGAATTTCTCTATACATGTAGATGTACTTCCCCGAATCGAACTTGTTTGTTGTTCATAGTATATTACCCGTTTGAACCATTGGTGGTGTAGTTTTACTGTATAAACTGCGTGCGTGAGAGTGTCTGGCCAAAAAGCCGAGCTGACCCCGTCTGCCGGTCACAGAGTTGGAGGTCATCGTTATAATTAGACATGTTTATTGAGCATTAACCAAAGATTTACCTTTCACCATTTGGTCACCGAGAGTTCAAAGTCATTAAAACTATCTGCTATCCTACATGTACATGTATACGTGAAAGCCAAAACACCATTTGTGGCTAGGTAGGAATTTGATCTATAGCAATCCATATAATCAACAAAACAAGCTATTTGTGGATTTTTCTGTGAGAAGATTTTTTTTCTGATGAACATGTTTAGAATGTGATTATATATGTTAAGATTTATACAAGTTCACTGTTTAGTGTACACATGTGGCAGATTTTACTACAAATACTAACCAAGGGCACAGAGTCTATGCCATAGGGTTTCATAGGAATGAAGTGAAAAGTTTGTCCCCTGTATATATACAACCACTTGGTGTAAACTTTAATTCATTCTGGGAGGTACCACAAGCATATACGCACAGTACGCATACATGTATGTCCGTCCCCCCTCTTTTTTTTAAAACAACATAATTTTAGGGGGACCTACATTTTTTTAGCAATATGGACAAGTCTATTTAAATTTGAAACAAGTGAATTTAATTAGCTACTAACAAGCAATGAATCCATCACTACCGCCCCTGTTGTTCTCTACTCCATCTGTGAGTACTTAATTCGCAATTACTTGTTCTGATGACTAATTATCTCACATATAATGATATCTATTTTTGAAATAGAATAATTATGGTTATGAATGCTATTATATGGGACATTTAGCTGGCAGATAACGTGAATACGCTCTATGTAAATGAATATATGAATAACAATGTGATAATAATAGCAGCTGGAGTGACCTGGACGGTGATTTGATTAGCCATGTTGGTCTTTTTAGCAGGCCAAACATCTGATCTACTTTGTGGATGAATTAGGCCTCACAATTTTCAACTGAGAAACAAAATCTTACCAAATGAGCTCGAACTATGCAACTTGTAAAGGGATAACATGAACCGTTTGGGTCAATGTGAATTCACCGTTTTCAATTGACAAACCAAATTTGAGCAGCCTAGCTCAAACAATGAGACCTGGACTGAGGGTCAAAATGCCAGACAGTTGACTGGACATTCAGACCAGTGTGAACATTGGAATATCTATTGGTCAGAATAACATACACAGTCATCATGAGTGCCAGTAACAATCAGCATAGAGATAAGTGTCATTGACTGAATGTTCATGTCGTCCTAATTTGGCAAGTGACTGACCCCCTTATTACAGTCAACAATATGTAAATGAGCACAATAAATTGAACTATGTAGAGCTAATTATTCTTAATGTAAATATAATGTGCACCATATACTAGTCATCTGCCAATGGACTGTTCTAATGCCTGAGCGTACATTGCACACCCGATCATTGGTGTTCATACGTTTTGTTGATCTGTATCTACATGTTGTGTAAATGTAAATGTAAATGTGCTTATTCATAGTCGCAATTCACAGTCTGTCGTGCTCCAACGACTTTACATCTACATCAGGTCGTTGGCATACTTGTTACAATATATCTTTCTCAACTCCCCGCGGAGCATCTAGCATATTGCAACTGTAGTGCCGATGTGCTAATCACTCACATTACTAATGTAATGGTTAGCAAAAACAATCTGTATTTTAAGGGAAAAAGTACAAGTTTTTAGAATATTTGGTCATTTCCCCTGCATTTCGGAATCGAGAGGGAATAGTCGGAATGTTCGGAATCAGCTTTATATTTCGGAATGATTCCGAAATTTCGGAATACTTGGCAACTCTGCATTAGCGTTCACCCGCCTGACCTGTACCTATTTAACGTGTAGGTACCATGGAGCGGTGTGCAACCTGTTAGAGGTAGGTTTGCTCAACACCCACCATCAGACCCAACCGGGAATGAAATCTACGACCTTCTGGTCACAAGTCCAACTCCATATCCATTTGGCCACGGAAGCACATTGCTCAACTGCAAGTGCATTGTACAACTAAAATCTGCAACATACCCTCCTAAAACCTCATTGATTAGAAGTTTGAGTATTTTGCACTTAATGTTTAAACAGTGAGTGTAAGTCTATAAACGCACATGTTATAAGAAAATCACATTACATTTTATTTGTAGTGTAAATGTAATGTATACATGTATACCGGGTACATATATTAATGTATACAGAATGAGATTGATTAAAAGATACCCACATCTTTTCCAGTTAAAATTCTAAGGTGTGGGTGCAATATATTAGATGAAATGAAGAAAGTGCAACACATAGAAATGATCAGTGTTATTGTATGAGCGAGGACTTATATTATGCATGTGTATATTTATGTCCATTCAATATGCACAGAATGGCTTCTGTGCTTGGGATGCGTATAGTATGACATGTGAAATCTGATGTAGCAGTAATGACTTGCCTTACAACGCCTCATGGCTTCATATGTCTTGACAGGAAATCTATTTGGCGATTTATATTCAGTGTATTTGCATGCAACTTCTTACACAGTTATTGTTGCCACAGGGGCGATGGCAAATTTATAAGGGTGTAGGTGAGAGCACCTGGAGTGTGCAAGAGCTCGAACAATACATGATATTAAATTGAGTTTGTTCATGAATATACGCAGAGTTACAAGTATTTTTATTAAATAGATTTTGTTCATGAATGTACGCAGAGTTACAAGTATTTTTAAGACAACTCACATTTTACTTGACACTAAATAATGACAAGTGTGGCATACGTCATGAAATTGACACACATTCCACAAACAGTTTTCTTGTCTTCCGTTCCCAGTATTTTGCACTCTTCAATGCACAGGGCAAGTTCAACTCAAATCAAATGCAAAAGCTTCTAAACGAGAAAATAATGTATAGTACTTTAGGCCTCATGTAGCATACATACAAATGAACCATTAGTGGGCATTGATAACGGACCACAGAGCTGCTGACTACATCCTAAAGCAAATTGCAGGGAACGTATCAAATGAAGCAATGAAAAAAGGGAAAGAGGAAGAATCTGCGAATAGCAATCAACATCACAATTGAAGAGAAGATTGCAGAGGGAGAATCTACATCAGCAGACATTCGATAATCAAATGAGATTAACCGAGTTATCACTAATTTGTCAGAGGATACACTCAGCCATTGATTGGTTATTGGATTGATGAACATGATTCAAAGGAAATTTTGAGAAATAGGACCCGAGTGACAAATTGGAATGTGTAATAACATGGAAACGGAGACGCAAATTGATGGTGGTTTTTGGGGTAATAAAACTCCTCAATAACGTACTGTGGATGACATTCTATAACAGTTTTTGCACAGATTCGTCTTTGTAGACTTTCAAATGATTTTAAGATCAAGATCATCGATCAACCGTAGTTCATATATCGTCTTTATATGGAAATATGACCACGTATGGAGTCAAATGTGACACCATATCTTTTACCATTTTGTAAATCTAATATAGATTCCTCGTTAAATAGGCTTGTGAGGAGCCTACCATTGCCAATGCTTATTGATATAAAAATGCAATCACTAAAGTAACAATTGTTTTAACCCGAAATAAAAGCCCATGGGCAAATGGACCACAGTATAGAGTGCACAAATGATTATTGCATACATTGATTCCAGTGATTCCCTTCATATTTGAAATGAGCGATGCACAATACAAATTGTTGGCAGTCCATATTGCATAGCTATGGTTTAGCTGTCAAATTAAGATTGCCTGGGGAGGGCTAATCTTCAGATCACATGAAGGCGGCCTTGGATTTGATGATGAGCTTGCATGATGATGCCAGACATCCCATTGTAAATGCTAAGCAGCATAACTGCTCCTATAGCATTTACATTGATATAATATCATGTACTGGTGCATAATGCTATTAGAATGAAAGAAAAATTCACATATTTGATGAAATGAAGGCTGTTGGGAAGATTTTACCCTGTGTGCTACCATGGGTTAACCCCTAAGTTCACGTTTTGATTTCCACTTGAGGGAGATTTTGTGTTTCAGCAAAAACTCAAATGAATAGCTGATTTATGAGCAAATTCATATTTAAATGGAACAAAACAATGGTTGTCATTTCGTGATCATTTGTGCATGTCAAGAGCGCTCATATTTTAATGTGTGTAATTGACACTACGCCAATATGATGAATACAGGTACTGTCAGGCAGTCTTCTGCTTGAGACCTTTATTGAAGTTCAACAAACAATGCTAACACATGAACACAAAATACAAACTGAGTGAACAATACTTCTGAAATATTAATGAACATAATATATATATATATATATATATATATATATATATATATATATATATATATATATACCATAATATATATATATATAAGTAGTCTATAAACCATAGTAGTTTAAACCATATTTATACACAACAATATCTGGTGCTAAATAAATTCTATTGAATAAAATAAAAATCTAATGGAACTTTAACTACCCAAATTCACAACTTTGTGTTGTACACTTCGATGTTTCTGTGCAAAATGTAAGCAACAATACCAAGATAATTATACATGTCAGGAATTTGAATGAAATTGTGTTCCAGCGACAGCAGAAAAAGTCCAATATCAATGTGTCAAATGTGGAGAATCTGGAGCCATGTTCCCATTGACAAGTGACGGATCACGGTGAGATAACTACCGTGTATGTAGTGGAAGGCAATGTCCCATTGATGCAATCTCTGCATCCGTAATGCTCGTTGTCAATATTATAATGTGATATTTAAATGAAGGAAAAAAATTGTTACAAGCCTAAAAGTCGTGGAATAAAATTTGTGCTAGCACAATAGTGTATTCACTTTTTAAATGATTTGAACTGAGGGTATATAGCACTTACGCATAAAGTTCTGTAAAACTTTAGTGTGTGTGTGTTGTTGACACGATATGAACATTTAGTTTCATGTTGGAAATTGTTAAAGCCAAACCCCTATTATCAATTTCATTTTTAATGCTTATTATTTTACATGCACTAGTAATGATAGACATGTAATAGTGGCGTGGATCAAACTTGTATCAGTAAAATGATTCAAATTACCATAACACATGCTTACCACCAGTGAGCAATAATGGTAGTTGAGTATTGTAATTGAGCTGAACATCGGATGCTGCACTTTAAAAATGATATCATTACACAAATGAGGGCATTTGTCAGCCTGCGCCTCAAAAATCACAGTATCATTAGGCAAAATTCACGGCAATAACTGACATGCAAAATGTTACCCGCGGCAATTGGGAAAAAACTCTGGGCTCAATTACCATTATGTTGAACATCTACAAAAATGGTTGCTACTTCACTATTGTGAATAAAAAAGAATAAGTATTTATTTAAAAATGTTCACTGTGGAACACTAAAAAGATGCTGTAAATGAAAAAGTGCACTTTTAAAACAGTGTTTATCAGTGCTTGTGAATCAAATGTAATATCATTAGATTTTAAACAAATCCCTTATATGTAATGCCAATGATCAGTGGGTTAAGTAAAACAGAATATCAACAGAAAGGAAATACTTCCTATAATAATGCAATTACTTCTTCTGACGGTGGATCGCATCCATGCACATGCAATCAAACCATGAAATGACTCATACATTACCCCCCAGTGATAGGAGCCTTTGGAAACCACCAGGGAGATCAGAGTCAATGCAAGGCCGGGGCAATTATTGGCGCAGTCACTCTAAGGGTCAGCAATACGGGGTTTATAGCTGGTTTAGTGCAAATTCACTTCAATATTATGTATTTTATGATGCTAAAGTTTTGGATGGTAATATAGTTTAAACATGTGTGTGTCTGTGTGTTAAACATGAATTATTTGACTTAGAGTTCGACCCAAAGGCAACTGCATCAATAGATGTGAGTTGTGGAACATAAGGAGCTTTTAGAAAATCAATCATGAAAGAATTCATTTTAATAATTAAAAAAAAATCAAAGCCACTTTCAAATAAAGATCAAATCCATTGATGCAATTGCCAATGGTTCGACCCCAGCAGCAGGATCCCAGTTGGTTGAGAAAAAAAAGAGGGATGGGGGTGGGGGTGCATGGGGGAGTTTACCAAGGAACAGGCAATCAAAAGCTTTACACTAATTATAAGATGGGCTGGATCATTTACATATTTACATTACAGTAGAACCTCTTTATCAGGCCACATTGGTTACTGACTGGGGTCAAGTGGTTTCAATAGAAGAGGGATATTTAGGGGTTGGTGAGCCCTTGTGGTAAACATGAGATCTTGAAAAATAATACCAAATGAGATCAAAGTAAATGTTTGATCCAATTTTGTGATCATGTTTTACATGGTGTATTCTCTGGGGCTGACTGAATTCATGGCCCATAGAGTGCATGGAGCAGTGAGAGTCAAGTGTAATGACATTGATCCCATACTATTATAGGCGTGCAGCACTACTGTAATTAGCTTATGGACAATTCCACAGTCAGGATGTGACCGTATAGATAACTGGGATGCTTTTATACTGTCATAACATTGATTTCTTAGAATTATGGCACTCACTGAATGAAGACAGTGTTCATCTCATTCTCATACATGTACGAGAATCACTCAATGAAGGCTACGTCAGGTTTTTGGCAAAGTTCTGATAATATAGTTGCATGTTAATATTTTGTAGACCTTTTACTTAGTGATTTGTAGCCAGACAGTTAAAAAAAAACAAAAAAAAAACAGATCACTTTGATGAGACAAGCGGAGTTTTTTAGAAGGTGTTACAATATTGAGTATTGCACACATCAAAAACATCATTCGTGCATTTGGAACTGAGTAGATTCTCAGGAGAAACGAGTTCAATGCTGGGGAATCTCATGTGCGAGGGAGATTATTGCTGACTCTGACAAGGTCACTAATGGAAGCATGAGCCACGTTTATAACAGACATGTGGTTCATATTGAACACATTGTTATCCATGGTTGCTCAAATTGATGGCCTTTTTTTATTTGTAGCATCCTTACTATTTAAGATTTTTTGTTGGAACTGGGGGTTGATGACTTCAGTTTTTTGCTCTTCATGAAACGTTGGGGTACAAGTCATTTTTTTAAAAATATTATTGCCTATACGCAAAAAATGCAAATTCTTACAAAGAATGCACTTGCTGAATTATTAATATTCCTTCAAAAAATGAATCTATTTTGAGATGTGCACATGTAGGGTCCCTTTGGAACCCATGCTCTTTCGTTGAGTGCGAAGCATAAAATTGCTCAAAAGGTCTGTATTTGTGTAGTTATTAGTCATAATTTAATTTGGGTGTATAGCTATATCCATTATGTAAAGTCTGCTTTCAATTATTTTATTTTATTTTTGCAAGTAAAAACATACAGGTAACTTTTTGATTTGTGCTGAACAAAAACAAAAAACAAACAAAAACATTCAATGTGTACTGTTTATAACTTAGCAACCATATTCCCAAACACATTCAAACCCAAAGTTATAACAAAACTTACAGGATTTAGCAAACTGCTAAAAATGAAGAAAGTTAGCATGGACGGGGATCACATCTTCTTCTCAGATCTCATACATTTTAACGGAATCTCATTTTTACGTACATGTGCATCATTAAAAAGCCTTAATTATTTAATGATTAAAACTACTCAGTTTCTAATTTTGATATCAAATGATAAGATAATTACATTGCCTTGTCTGATATTTTTCTTTTAATATTCTATTCCTAAATTTAATGCTGTTGCCCTTGCATACAAACTCTAGGGATTAGTAGTAAAAGTCAGTGAATTTTTTCATACACATAGGTACTTTTTATTTCATCTATTATCTATGTCTATATATAATAGGCTATATCATTTAAGAATCACAAATAGCCTAAAATTTACTGTAGTCACACGCAGTTTCTGAAAATTGTGGCACAAATTTTGCCCATCGCAATACTGTCAAATAAGAGATTTAGCAACGCTCTAGTTTTCTTACCTCCTCCATACAAAACTTTGGTGATCATGGAAACCGTTCTGTAATATATCGGCTCAGTTGGTTTTTGTAAAACATAAAAGGAAAATGACGTCACCTCAGTAGGATTATTGTCATTAATGATGAAGAAGAGAATGAGGAGACAGGTTTAGGTCTGCTGCAACAATGGTCATTATGAGGCACAAGAATAGGTGATATTTCCACTTGAAGTTTTCATATACAGGCGCATGAAGTATTTTTTTGCATTTATACAATAACGTTAACTGCTCAAAAGGGTATAAATAACCAACAAAACATGCATGGGTAAAACAATTTGTAAACTTAATTGGCATTTGCGAGGGCAATTAAACAAAATATTCTTGTTTTCATTTCCAGTTGCCTAGTGGGCGATCACAAGCAAACTAATTTAGTACATAACTAATTGAATATTTTCACACAGTTGTTTTATTGCCAGTAGGTGGTACTCCTCATGTCTCCAATTGTCTTTTTCCACTTTTCTCAAATCTCAATTTTGTTTACTTATTATTTACTTTATATTTATTTAATGTAGACTTTAATTTAGAATTTTTAGAATTTTTTTTCAAATATTTTCACCATTTATTTTACATGGCCTCATCAGAAATCAAAGTAAACTTATAAAATAAACTTACAAAGTTGCAAACTTATATTATTGTACTGAATAGTTACTTCAGTAATGGACATATACACAAAATATAAATGTCCATTCACTGCACTGATTCAACCTTGTAACACTTACATCAGATCAATCGGTATATAATGTACATTTTGGTTATTAAAATCAATGACATAGAAGTCAATTATCACAATGGACTTTTGTGAGGGGACATCTTGAATCTAGAATGAGGTTAGGTACCATATGGCCACGAAAAGTTACACAAACATGGCACTCATATGAATTATGTTTCCTGACTTTTGCTACATGATTTAAGAAGTTTTCCGGTAATGTGTACAGAATGTCATCCATAGAAAAGCACATCCATGAAAAGGGTTCATACTGGCTTCTCTAGTCATGAGTAATCTCTTCCTGACAATTGTCTTTCTCCCAGCTTTGAGCCGTGTTAAAAAATGTACATCAAAAGGACATTTCTGCATTGTATGGTTTGTGACAAATAGAGCGCAGTGCTGAAAGTTATTAGTTCCTGCTTGTTTTTTGAAACACAATATAATGGTGTGGAAATGCTGCTTCCTGCCCAAAGTAAAGTGTCAGATTGTTTACTCCTTTGACGTCTGCATCAATAACTCTTTCGAAACACATACCGGTATTTCTAGCAGGGGTAGAATGATGGAAAGGCTTGGAGGGTACGGCTTGGGGTACGGTTGTGAAGTACAATGTACATCTTGGCCAATCCCTCATATTGAGGAATAATTAGGGTCTGCCCCAAAAAGTAAGGATTTAATTGATCGCTACAAAATTTTAATGCATGCACAATGTCTATTACTAGTAGCCAATTCAGTCATTGGTCGGGAGCTATTGTTCCACCTTGGTGTTTTTTTTCAAGTTTGATACACCTACATGTACATAAAACAGCTGAGATACAAGTAAGATGCCTGCTTAATGATGGTGCTGTGTTCAGGTTTGGTGCCTGCATATAGAACAGCTGAGATAAGATGCCTGCCTCAAGATGGTGCTGTGATTAAGACCATAGTCCAACGCTTGTACTAGTTTGTGTAAGTGATATTGTGAGAATGACTCTTGTCAATACAATACAATACAAAACAATGCAACGGCAAAATGTGACTTATCTATCAATTAACTTTGGCTATTAAATTTTTATGATTGAACTGTTATTAATTTGCATCATTTTCATGCCATATGTCGCAGTAATGATACGATTTCATCATTATAACCAGTCAAAGCCCTCCTGTTCAGAGAAAATCACTGCATTATTGATCACAAAATCATGCGTTACGGGTGGGTTCGTTAGCAGTTATTTTCCTCTTGATTGCATTTCTTGGGATGGAAGTTATTTTGAGATCAGCTGGGTATAAATCTTCTTACTTCATACTACATGTTGTATCATTGTCTTATATATTCTTCATGTCTTCTATAAGGTTCAGGTATCATTGTTCTCATGTTATAGTAAAAATCCGAATAGAATTCTGGGTTATTTAAATCCAAAAAATGTTATAAAAAAGATTTCTATTGCATGTTCAAACAAACTGATGGTTCAATTTCCCATGTGTCATCTCAACCGAGTCATATTGAAGTGTGGCCTTTGTTACCAAGTTTCCAAAATTGATACAGAAGAATGCCTTCAAAAGTAATCGGCCACTAACCTATAATTTTAACTGGGATTTGATGGTTAAAGACACCTCTTGACATGCAACACATTGTAGTAGTATAATAGAAGTTTTTTCATGACATTAAACTTTTACACCTCATTTAAGGGCAATATTTACGATCAAACGATCAGCAGATAGTTTGACACACATTTTCTTGAAGATGCAATGGCATAGTGGATATTGCCCTTACAATAAAGAATGTTCAAACCAAATTGTTATTGTACAGTAGAGGAGAAAATCTGAAGCGAGAAACATTATTCTACCTTTTAAAAACATGTCTGTAATGAGAACATCTGCCCATTAATAACAATTGTTACAATACCATGAGTGATTTTGGTTCAATATTGCAGAGTGCCTGGCCCAAAAGAGTTGTTTGCAATGATAGACACTAGTTTTCACTGTAATTCTAGCCCTCATGTCATTTAGTGCTGTACAACAATGTTATACACTATGTTTTTCCAGAGATAAAAGTTCATTATACTAGACTGATGGAAAATTGTTAGTTCATTGACTGGTGATTTTTGTGGTTTTGGTCTGTGATATGAACTCTATTTTGCTGTCTCTACAATCATAAGCATAATCCAGTGAGCAGTGAGTTCAAACCATCATTGAGCGTGATTGTTGAGTAAATTCATTCTTCTTCATTATAAATAGGTTCAGGACAATTAGGATTAAATGAACAGTTATGCAGAGCACTGCAAAATCGTTACCCTATAGAAATGAATACCCCCCCAATGCCAGTGAATGTTTCCAAAAGCAAAACCTGACAATGCAAATGAACTGGTGTAAATTGTAACATTCAGTGTCAACAGAAAAGGAAACTAAAAATCTGTTACATGCGCTCAAATCTACTTCAAACTCCAATTTATCATAAGCCTCTTAGGGAATCTCATAAAAATGAACACCTACGGTACACATTTACTTATGGAATTAAATTACGAAAAGGTTGTTACTAGAAATATCATAAGGTATGACATTTTTAGCACTATGACAGCATAACTTATCACGGTAAATTTGCATGTTTGTTTTACATAATGCTGGTGATTAAAGTAACATTATCTCACGTGTCCCATTCTTTATTAATTAATTGCATACGTTTTGTACATATGCAGCCATGTTTACTGCTATATTGATGTTGTCTAGATATGACGTCAAGGCTTGCAAAAAATTATAAATTAATCTCTTTTCTTGTACAGCAAAGCAATCCGCAGCCAACTGTAACCATTTATAGGCTGCTGTCCAACTTTTAAAAATATTTTTTTCTTAAATAAAATTTTGATTTATAGTTTATCACCGAATTTGATGGTATAACAATTTGAAAACTTACATCACATTATTGCCAATAACGATTTGACTTTCGTAGAACCTCCTTTACATGTATGTATCTCAACTGTTTAATGCTGATTGTGCGATGCTTCTACCCAAATTATTGTACTGGTGAGTACCCTGCTTGACACATATCCCTACTTATGTTCAGGATTGAACCAATAATCTAATGGCTCAACACCTAAACCAAGTAAGCCCCAATGAAAGGTCACCTTTGTAAATATGTGTTAAGTCAATACAAAGGAGTCCTGGTTAGAAAATGAGTACCAAAGTACTACCTGTGTCACAATTTTTATAGTCTTTTGACATTATTTTTTTCATATTATGAGGTGTTACATTAAAAGAAATGTTGATTTATAAAAAAAGCCCCTTAAAAGTGCCGGCACTATAAAGAAGTGGTCATTTACCAGTTCAGCTGTCGGTAGGAATACTAGTCTTCATTAGTGTTTACGGCTGACGTCAAACTTTGTATATGTTTCGGTTCCTGTAATAAAACAAACCAAATACTCAGCCGCTCCATGTTGACATAATCTACAGCCAGCATTGTTCCTTTGTTTCTTCATCATGAGGGAAGTATGTGGCGTGTAAACTAGTGACGCAAGGTCACTTCTTTTTTTTAAACCAACAGTAATTTGTAGTTGAATGATTTGGTTTTTATTTGGATTGGTTTGCAAATACAATTATACGTAAACTTATGATTACTGATAAAAAATAGAAAGAAAAAAAGAAACTTCAATATAATTCTTTCACGAATCAGCATCATGTATGTATAAGTATGAAGACTGGATGATAAATTCAACATTCTGGGCACATTGCAGGTGATCATGATAAGAAAAGTGGTCATTATGATAGTAAAAAAGTATTAGCCCCTACTCTGAGACCTTGCCAGTCAATGACTTGTCAGGTATAAGAATTGCGTCACAAAACATACATGCTCCAGGCTTCTTGGCCTCGGGCAAAGAAAGTGGTGCCATCAATGATTTTTTTTGTAGGTCACGTAACGTTAAAGATGTTGCTGTGTTGTTTTGGTGCTTACATGGCACCTTTTGTATACAAGCTATTGTTCTCTGCAAGTCCAGTTTGGTGATGCATGTACCAGTTATTGCACATTGAATGGCAGACTAACATACCAAATATATTTAAAACTAATGAGATCAGAGAGCTGTATATACCGTATACGACCATCCAAGTGCCCACCCTCGTGTAACAGCCCTCCCCCTCTTTTTCTTATATGTCCTTAAGAATTGTGTAGTAAATGCAGTCTCGTGTAACAGCCCACCCCCCAGTTTGAGAAAATTTCAATTTATTGGCCCTGGCAGCTTGAATGGTCGTATACGGTACTCATTAACAATCTCAAATGAGTCTCCCAGATTTTCCTTATATTTTATAAAAATTGTAAGTGTTTTGACTGCTTTTTATCATAGAAGTATGTCTGCTGTTGAATTAGCAATTTTGTGTGCCCTGGATGTAAAAAAAAATACAATTAGATGCATTCATTATTATCTCACTTATAAAATAAAAATACAAGATTGATGTATTTCATTTTAATTTGGTTCGGGTCAATAGAGGCAAACTCTCATGCATCACTTTCAAGTTGAAATTGATGGTGCAATTAATTTTGTCTTACATATGACAGGTTATTAATTACCAAAATTGCAATTTTGACGTTATAAAATGTATGTCATTGTATATCACATTGTCATATCTCACAGCTATATACGCAGTATATAGCCTTGATACAACAACAGTTAATATCGTGGAATAGACAGAATCTGACCAATCAAGGCCCACTGCCGAAATGTTCAGCCAACATATCTAACGTCAGACGTACGATTTTACATTGCATAGCAAGAAAAAATGAGTTTTGATTTTGCTTTTGACGTAAGTTTGGATCGGCGAATATTCCCCACCTAAAAGGTGGTTCTTAACCCACGGGTAGTTATTGCAACATTGAATACATTTATGTGCAGTGTTAAAAAAATTCCTGTAGACCGACGATGTATATATCATTGTCCTAAAAAATTTCTGCAAAATGTGTATACCTTCTATGTAATGTTTTTATGTAACAGAACCTCTTGAAAATTGTCTCGTTTAATAAAGGAAACCTTAAATTCATCATCAGGTTTATGATTATGAAATAATGGAGAAGCCTTCTTGTATCTATATCAGATAGGCTTTCATATATGAAGAACATTCATTAGACATTACAGGTTTCTTTGGAAAAAAAAAAACCCACATCAGACAAAATATGGTGGTTGATGAATACTTAACCGTGTTATGATTGATGATTTTCATTATTATTCTGCTTTTTGATATATAAATCAAAATGTTACTGCAAACACAGCCACATGACAGCACATTACATAGTAAATTTCAAACCATGCTCAAGGTTTTTCACCTTTCTTGTAACATGTTTAGCGAAATCGTAAAATTAAATGACATCTTAGACTTCGTGTCAATCATGAAGACAGTGAATGATGCCTCAAATGATGGAAAGTGTGACAGTGGATGTTTCACACTTACGGGTATGCAGATAGTAGACATGGAGGCAAAAATTGCATCTTATAACAAAAAATAATCATATATATATATATATATATAAACATAGGTTATCCCATCAAATTTTTACACACATGCACAGAAAAAAAAATATAAAGCAGACATTTTAAGATTTATGTGTTTATTTCAAGTTTAATGGTTTAAATTGGAATTGGTTTGGCCATCTGGCAGGTTGTTCTGCCCATTGAAATTCTCCCTCATTTGGCCAGTTACGGAGTCAATGGGTCTTTAAAAAGGTCAGTCAGCGGCACTGAAATTCATGTGAAAAGCATTTATGCACGCACTAAAGCACACCGACCTTGATGCCACTCTTTCCTCTTTCTCTCTCTATACCTCACAAACATGATGAGGTAAGTCACCCGGAGCACAATACAACTTTCGTTAAACAACAGCATATTTTGGAACCTAACTTCACCATGAATGAAACAGTTGCATGACAGGTACATTAAACATGTGCTTCATTGATCGTTATTACAGACTAAATCCAGAGTTTCCTTGAGGGGGAAAAATGCGGATATGAGGTTTATCATACTTTGTGTAATGAATGGTTGCATCATGTTATATATGTCAGCGTGTCATTTTCAATAGTTTATAATCCCTGCAGAATTGTGTTTTCTTATTAGGTATTATATTAACGCTTCATTTTACATGGCAGTTGTTTTAGGACACAATGCACTGGAATTATATTACAACATAAATAGAATCACATTAATGACTCTGTATGTTCTTTTGTGTCCTTTACAATAGTTTTTAGAAGATCGATTCGTTATCATAGTTTTAATTAAATGTCAAACGAAATGGCCTTTACATATTTATTAGAAAATCTCTTATAATTGTTGATAAAATACTTTGTAATAATCAAACCACCATATTTATATATAGATTAACTAATTTAATTTGTGGTAATTACATCAAAATCAAAAAGACTATTGGCATGAACCACTAATTAATGAATAGAATTTTGTCTATTTGAACATTGCCTATTTGTAATTCATATATAGTTAGAACAGTGTGTGCCAATAACTAATAATGTACAAAGAACCTAATGAGAGCTGTTCTTTATTGTTATTTGTATCCTGTAAACTCTTGTCAGTAACTATAAACTGTTTACTAGCCTTGATATTTCGTTAGCCTTGTTTAGACTTTTAGGGCTGTTGAAACTAGAAAGTATGAAGCAGATGCAACAAAATGCATAATTCGAAATTCTTTGAACAAAGATTGAAATGCATTGTGGGAAAAGCATTGAATGAACGAAGACTGGCTCTTGATAACAAAGCACTAGAAGCTAATATTAACTTAGTTAATTACAAAGTTTTCATGGCAGAGAACATCATTTCATGTTCGGATGCACATCACTTGCTTTCACATTTTCTGGCTCTTGGCTTTTGTTGGAGTAGTAAAATAATCTAAAATTGTTCTGTTGTTTTACAATTAACTACCAAAATAGCAATTTCTAATACCTATAGGTTTGTTATTTTTTTTCTATTAAAATTCCAAATAAAATAAATGTTAACACAAGCTGGTTATTTTTTTCACAAAATTTAAGAAAATAAGGTTTATCAAATCATTTTACAAACTAAGACCAGTAAAGGACTCATGTTAATGAAAAATAAAACACTTTTTACAACTGGCAATCTAACTGGGCATTATATCGATTTGTTTTATGAGAGAAGCAGATGTTATATTAAATTGGGAATGCATATTTAAATGTCCCATTAATTCTATGCCTATTATTGTGAATTTAAATAGTACTTTCAGTAATATTTGTAGAAAGCATTCATGGTGAAATCCACTTCGTTTTATTTCATACCATTTAGAAAATACTTATTGCCTAAAAAAATTTGCTTTTTCTAGATGAACAAAGAGCAGCGAAAGAAGAATCAGTTTTACTCGTCAACAGCCTACATGTATTATGAAAGCAGACTGCCATTGAAGAAATCTATTTTGCCTTAAGCTAATTCTGTAATAGGTCAAAATCTTAGATCATTGATTATGATTGAAAGGATACAGTGACATTAGAGAAAGAACATTTTTCATGTCAATACTGCTAACCTACATATACAGTATACCCCATAAAACAAATAATGAGCAGCTGATGTCAAGATCGGTATCTTTAATATTTAGACTAGAAGTAGAGGTGTTAATTTGGGAGAAAGAACGCCATTAACTTCAGTGCAAAACTTCATGGAAGGAAATCAACAAAGACTTGCTTGTAAGTTGTCAAGCAAAGAACATTTCTTAAATGACATTTTTGTGGTGAACCACTCGACATATTCTCATCAGAAATATAGACGAATTATTGCCATTTATTTTGTGCGGATATAATTTCTGTCATTTGATTAGACTGGTATCTGATTTAAATGTTATGCAAGCATTCTACTTATCCAATTTGATTTACATGTACTTTGTATATTGAAGAAATGTAAAAAATAACGGTTGAATCCTACAACAAACCGGTGATTGCTTTTTTTTAAAATCAAACACGTGTTTTCTATGATAGTACCAAAAAGTAAAAATCGACGCTTGAAATATTTTACACGGGCCGTAATAGGAAACAAAGTACTAGACTATACACAATATGTGAAACTTTGAAAAATGTTTTCAATCTTTACTTCCAAACTTTTACACAAAAACTTAATCAAGCAAGATCCATTACATGCATAACCCTTCTTTTAAATTATGACTTGTTTAGAGACTTGAATTTAAAACCTTGAAATAAGTTTATATTTGTTTTAGATAATACTGAGCATTCCTTTTATTCACAAAAAAGCGTAGTAACATTTAGGAGTGGACATTAGCAAGTGCACATGGACATTACTTCACAAGGAAATAGTAGTTGAAACTTCTTATATGTGCTCTTGTGTGGATGTTTTGAGCATGCTCTGAATAAAGAAAACAGGACTAATATTTTCATTTCAGAAAATGTCATTTAATCGAGCATTTCAAAGTTAGATTAAATTACACTTTCATTACAGTTGACAAATCTATTTTTCTTCAGCACAGAACCTCAATAAATCCATAATTATATAATACATTTTTTCTCTCCAAACAAATAATCATAATAATGACAATAATCGTTCTGATTCTTTGGTCAATGTAACCTGTCTATTGTACACACATACTGATGGCACCGTAGCCTCACTTTATTTACATTTCATACACATGCTTAAAAATATAAGCAATAAGAGAACCAAACTTTCAAATTTATTTTTCCACCTTCGCTGGACAGTATTCAGTCTCAGCCATAAAATACTGATAATACCTTAACCTGACAAGAAAGGCAAACTAAAATAGAATTTCTTTCATTTCTAGATTTCATAATCTGTGCTTGAAATGGTTTGATATTTAAATGTAATGGAATGTCAATCAATGACCTGCCAGAAAGCATCAAAAGAAAGACAAAATTAGTAGCAATGTCAACTCAGCAATTTATATAAACTATAGCTGTAAAAAGAAATCTAGAGAAACGATTTCATGAAAATGCATTTTTTTGAACCAAAATCATTTCATGTTCATTTTGGCAATATTATATTGAAACAATCGAAATAACATTATTTTGTCCATCGACCGACCACCTGAAAAAAATGCCAAAATGTTTTTAACAGAGTGGCAAAACAAAACAGTGCAAATTATAACGATAGTACCATTAAAAAATTATAATTTACAATTATAATTTCCGATTAAACCGGAAATTCTCCTTTTCTAAAATGATCTTAAAGTATATGGTGCTTGATCATAAACACAATTTTAAGACTTGATATAGGAGTGCACATTAAAATCATAGCATGCTCGTTAAAACTTTTGATATATTATAATATTACAATATAAAGGCAACAACAAACCTGGCATTGATAAAATACAGAACCTAACAAATGAAACAGATCAATTACTCATCAGTCAGACAAAACACTACACATAAAGATGGAATGGAAATAAATGCTTAACTCTATATTCTATAACAACTAAACACAGATGGTTTTTCTGCCCGCTGAGACCCTAATGTTTGTTGTTAAGGAGCAATAATTGAAGGGATGCAGTACAATTCCGCAGCCTGCTCTAATGGTTTAGTTTAGTACGCTCACGGCGAAACCGTCCAAAATCAATAACGGGCATGCCATATGCCACACATTGCAGTCACCATGTTAATGCATAATGAATGTGCTCTACTATACCCAGCAATCACATTCGATAAATCACTCTGCACAGCAGATATATACCTACGCACTTACAAATTGAGCAATCATTTCAAATGTATGTCCTACCCGGTATCTATAATTTAAGCAGTCAAATTACCAAACATAATTTCCCTTTTTAGCAACGGTTTATACATTACAAAATGATACTAAATCCTATGTTAATTTTTCATGTTAAATTACAAGTTACTGCCAAATTTCATATCTTTAAACCAGCAATTCTTATTGGCAAATCAATACTTCATAACATGGTTTTTAGCACACATATCCATTCCATACAGTGACTATTACAAATTATAAAAGTTACAGTACAACATATTAAAAAATTCGATATAAAGAAAAAATAATAACGTAAAAACGGATCTTTAAAAGTTACCAAATAAAAGCCAGGATTAAAGAAAACTTTTTAATTCAACAACAATCTATTTACCACTTCTTTTTTAACAATGCTTGATATGGATTTTAGAGAACAGAGACACACATCTGTCACAAATACTGCATTCACAAATTCACGCAATACTAGCAGACCACACACTTTGAAAATCATTTCAGAAAAATAAGATTACATCACAGATAATAAAGTTATATCCATTTAATACGGATCCAATTGGGTAGCAATTGCAGTGCATGGTTGATAGCCATAGGCTACAAAAATATCCAGACATGGGAGATCACCAAGGTGTAAAGTGACTCAAATGGGTCTGTCCATTCAGACAGACTGGACGGCGCTTTTCAAAAGCTTGCACCACCTATCTTCACTTCTATACAATATATGCATATGATGAATATAATACCAGATAATGAGTGTTCAAAGTAAAGTTTTTGATGACAGACACACGCCTGCAAGGCTAAATTCACACACTAATCCTACAATATCACAATATGCCAGACTCTGCAACGACCTTTTGATCACTAGTTTAGACCACCTATCTGAGGCAGCTTTGGCCGGGTGTTGATGGAGGTGACAACTTCATCCGATGTCGCAATAAGCCTCGTCTTTCCACTTGCATTGCCGTTAGCGTACCTTCCTACTACTCCACTTTTGGTCGCAGATGGACGCCGAATATTTTTTACATCATTCTCATTTGGGGGTGGCTTTGGGAGGCGTCGACGCAGCCATGCATGACGTAGCGCTTGGGGTGGGGACATTCGTGTACTTGGATCCCAGTCCAAGCAACGCTTCATGAAGTCAAGGAAAAGAGGATCATCACAGCCCTTCAGTGCTGTCGTCAAATCTTTGGTATTGGGTGGACCTCTGGGCTTCCCTCTTCGAGATCTTCCACCTGTAAGTTGCACTTGCCCATCAGCACCAGCAGTCACGGTACAGTAACGAGGATAACCTTTTGAACTGATGAAGTTGCGAGCTCTCTTGGATTGCTCAATCATCTTAGTTGGTGGCATACCCTGAAGCTCTATTATAGTTGCCAGTTGATCACCTTCATCTTCTCCAGGAAACAATGGATAGCCGGTCAGAAGCTCTGCCAGAATGCAACCCAGGCTCCACATATCAATGGGCATGCCATATTTAGCCCCAAGGATCACTTCTGGTGCTCTGTAGAACCGAGACTGAATATATGTATATATTCGCTGATGTTCATAACAACTAGAACCAAAGTCAATCACTTTGATGCCACTTCGACCCTGTTGTTTGAGAAGGATGTTTTCTGGTTTAAGATCACAATGAATTATCCTATTTTTGTACAGTGCATCAAGGCATTGCAATATTGAATGAGCGAACTTGCGTACTAATTGCAAGCTAAATCCCTGGAATTTGTTCTTTTTTATGAGTTCATAAAGGTTCATGCTGAGTAATTCAAAAGTAATACATATATGGTTTCGGAATGTGAAATGTTCATACAAATGAATAATATTCATTGTATTGTCTTTATCTTGCTTTTTCAAATGCTCGAGTATCCGGATCTCTTCTTGGGCTTGTCTATGAAATCGTTTTTCGTTTCTGACCATTTTCAGAGCAATATGAGAATGTGTTTTGTGATCATAAGCTTTAACTACCTGCCCAAAACTTCCTTTTCCTATGACTTTCAACACTTCGTACCTGTATGATATATGGTCATGAGGCACATGGATGTATGAACCTTGGTCGTCATCATATCCATTATTATTTGCACCACCAATAACACCTTGCCTCTTCTTAGCATTTGGACCAGTGAAGAAAATGTTGGGAAAGTTAAAAATTTCATGGTGTTCAAACGAACTGAGCTTATGCATAAATTGCTTCATGGCTGATTCTGGACTTAGAGAAGATGCGGAGGGTCGTTTTGCAGACCCATTTTTACTACCATTACTGCCGACACTAGAAGGTGGACGAACTGAAGGAAGATGTGCACTGTTGTTTTCATCCATAGCGCCATTTTGGATTTTCCTGTCAAACCCATGATCACTGTGATGTTTTGAACTGTCCTCGTATAACTGTTGAACTTGGACCCCGGCTTTTGAATGGTGCATTCCACCGCCAACGGTCTGACTAGTTAACGGAGGCAAATGATGTGACGGCATTGTGTCTAAATTGTAAAGATTTTCCCCTGAAGTTCCAAATGATCGTTGACGCTGGGGAAATGTCACTTTCGTGGACATGTTTACAATACACAAAAACTGTCAAGGTGTAAGCACATCGTTACCGATATTTTTCAATCCACATTTGGCGATATCCGACTTAACTAGATATTAGTGTAGCCACTGGTGTGTTCATATATGGTTTTACATCAATATTAATGTAGAAATGGCAAAGAAATTGTTGTAGTTTTCTTGGTGCCTCATATGGACACTGTTGTTGCCATGCACAAAATGTCCAAGGATACACGTCTGGCGTATGACGTCATGTAACTAAAGAGTCACGTGCATGGATTCTGACCAATCAAACAACCCCAAGAAAATAACACCGTCACTGATTTGTAAAACATTCGGTGCTTAGAAAAATATACTTCTGCTTTCGATTATAATACTTTTTTCTCAATGTGCAACATAAACACAACGTACTCGTGTGCAATAAAATCTACAACAAACGGTATAGAGTCAATAAATGACACGCATTTAATCTCACTACATGTTAAATTTGTTGACAATTTACTTATGACACACAAATAAATATTTGGTATATGTATTATAAAAATATCAAATATATTTTAATATTTATCACCACCAACTCTTCCAGTATTCTCGAAACGAAAACGGATGCTTAAATAGGAAGTGACGTAATTGTTCAAAACATCACACTCTGATTATTCATCAAGCGCTTGATAAATATTTGGACTGCTTTAAGCAATTCTAGTGAAGTAAAGATAACTAAGACGAATATTCTATCACTGGTAATACTTTTTGATTTGTATATAATTGTTAGTGATAAAGTAAAGCATCAAGTATCATAGTTTTCCTGTGGCTGTCAACTCATGAACTGTCTGACAGTCACTCACAACTTTTCCAAGGCCAATGAGAGGTTAATTTACTTTTAATGTTTGCTGTAGGTAATACTGTAGGTAATGATTCTGGTACTCCCACACAGTAACACTATATCGAATTTTGAAGAAAGCTGAAATAGCTTGGTATCACTTAATGGGTTATAGGTTTCTGACTAAATATTCAACCAGGAAATAAGATATACTATCATGTAATGGGACTCTATATTGGCATTGCTTAACATTGTAGCAATATCTATGCTTGTCTAATATTGACAAATGGTGATAATTTCAATAAAAAAAATGAAAGCAATTCTTTATGTCATATTCTTTAATCATAGGTCTAAATTTGTTTGGTTCACCGATTCAACTATCTTTGTTTTAAAAAACATATTAAATGTGTGTTAACTAATGTTTATTATGTCATTTGTTTCCCAGGAATGTTTATTCCTGGATTCTGGCTGAATGACATGAATATCTTTTAACTTTTTTCACAGAAGCTTGCAAATATGTAGCGCCAAATCGACACATGACGGCAAACCAACACATCACCAAATTACATCTGGTGACCTGCTGGCGCCCCTCCGGCGCTAACTTTGGCGGGGTGGCTAGTTTTTGTCGGGTGGGTCATGGCAGGCTGCCAACATCCAGTGGACCGCCAATGTTTCTGCTCACCATTAACTACTGGCGGTACATCGGCACTGGCAGATATCATACTTGAACCAAATCATTCATAATCTGGCTCCAATTTGTCACAATCATAGCCTAAATGTGGTCGAACAAACTATTTAAGTGTAACTCACACAGATTCACAGTAGCACTGTTGATGCTGGTGCAAAGTCAGTAAAACATCTGCTATGTACATATTTTTCTTCAGGACATCTGATACTCAGAGTGATATTTTTAAGCTTCTGGGGAAATTATTTAGAAATATTTTTGCAAACCTAATAACTTGTTTTTGAAATGATGTTTATTCTTTTATAACTTGTCTAATTTTTTTTTTTGTGTTTTTCCAGCTATTTGGGCCACAAGATTTGTCCACCATGTTTTCATCATCGTCAACAAAGCAAATGGAGAAACATCTTTTCAACCTTAAATTTGCAGCAAAAGACTTAGAAGCGGAATGCAAAGAAAAGTGAAAAACAAGAGAAAGTTGAGAAAGACAAACTCAAAAAAGCAATTCAGAAGGGAAATATGGAAGGTGCCAAAATCCATGCTGAAAATGCCATCAGACAGAAGAACCAAGCTCTAAATTACCGAAAAATGAGTGCTAGAGTTGATGCAGTTGCAGCAAGAGTTCAATCAGCCGTTACAACCAAACAGGTCACACAGTCAATGGGTGGAGTCGTTAAAGCAATGGAGAGTGCAATGAGGTCCATGAATCTTGAGAAGATCTCACAGTTGATGGACAGGTTTGAACAGCAATTTGAAAACCTTGATGTGCAGACACAAGTGATGGACGACACCATGGCTGCCTCTTCAACTCTTTCATCACCTCAGGGTGAGGTCGATGCTCTAATGCAGATGGCAGCAGATGAGGCTGGGCTGGAACTTAACATGGACTTGCCTAATGCTCAGTCCACATCAGTTGGTACAGCAACTGCAGCATCCCAAGAACAAGATGAACTCACTCAGCGATTAGCGCGTCTCCGTCAAGTATAGGTTTAAAACAGAGCAAATAAGAGTAAACTGCAGAATGGTGTATACAGGTCTGATATATGAATGGATTTCCATTCGGTATAAAATTAGTGTATTGTAGTTCCTAATATACAATAGTTATTTGTATATAGACTCATGAAGTCTCAAGTTGAACTGAGCATTTATGACTTTTTATATAGACAGAAATTATACAGCTGTTGTGAAGCAGTTAAATAATAATTTACAAATAAATGCATTGGATTTTTTTTTACTGTTGTGAATGGTTGTTGAGACATCATTTTTTTTCAGTAATGTGATGTGATTATGTTGAATTTCATATTTAGAAGTTTATGTAATTTACTATATTAAAAAATACTAACATTTATTTAAAAGTTGTTTATTTCACAATGTTTTTCAGAACAAATTCAGTAAATAAATAACTGATTTTACAAACAAAATTATTGAAAATTCAATTTAACTTTTAACAGGACTTATGGTATGAAAAAAATCGCAGTAAGTTTAACATTTAACTGATGAAATTTTATAAATTTCTTATTTCATTCACAACAAACTTTCCAGTGGCAATCCCACAGTAGAATAATGATCTTATACATGTATATAAAATGCATTGACGTTACCAAAAGCATCAGTTATGACCATTATCAAATTTGAATAAAGTGATACTTCGTATTAATTTCACTTATTTACAAAATCTGCCAAATAGAATTTCATTTCAAGTCAATGCAGTTTGGTTGACAACTTAATTTCCTTGTTCACGCCAATTTTTTCTTGTATGACTACAAAGTAACAGTTTCATACGTTCACACACAATGAAAATATAAAGCACTCTTAAAAATAAAACTGAATAATTTCAAACACTAGAAGTAGCTATTTAGATAACAACACCGGGTCGACAGAACATATAAGGGATGATGTACATTTTGTCATGCTCCACAAAAGTGGAGCAATGTTCTCTTTTCTTGAACCATATTGTAATCCTGGTATGAGCAAAATTGGTGCACCAAAAATTGAAACCGAATATTTTGCACCTGAAAAAACACAAGGTGTGTGGTACTTTAGTTGATAAGTACAAAAGTGCTAAACTTAAATAATAGTGCTTTACACTATCCCTATAAAAGACTTCGAGAACGATATGTGAAATAAAGTTCTACTCTCTCCTTGATCGCTAGTGTGGTCATTACACCTTAAAATGGGCTAAAAAGAGAGACCTTTCATCAATGCCGGCTGGCAATAATCATTATAAATCATTATTAACACAAGCAATAAAGAGAAATAGCTTTATGAGACAAAGGTTGTTCAAAAAGTTCCATTACAAAATTTTGCATTACAATGTTGATAAATAAGAAATTCATTATAAATAAATATGCAGCCATGATATAACATTCAATCTAGATATGATTTCTCAAATGACCTCAATAATATTCTCCACAGTACAAATTTTATACATACAGATTTCTACAGCATTCAAAATATATATATTTATGCCGTTCATATATGTATAACTATAGACACTCAAATGGGCAAATTCATTAAAGAAACTTAAATTTGTAACAAAGATTGCAACATTGTAAAAGTAGTAACGCACAACATAAAAAGGTAAAATAAATTCTAAAGTGAAATACATGAACACTTGCTGTACAAAGTCAGCTTTACAATATCTAATTCCTTAGCACCTTTAAACATTCATGTACCCATGCTCTAGTTTTACCGGGAATCCACCCATAAATTTGACAGGTACTAGTAAATTCGACATGTACAATTGTACATGTAAAAAGCCCCAAACCCAAAACTTGACCAAAGTTCTTCTATACCGCTTTCAGGCAGTTACATGAATGCTTAGGGCAACTTGAACATAAATATATGCCTGTGTTCACACGTGAGCGATTTTTACCAGCGATGCACCAAGATCGCTTAAGAAATATTTTAGTGCAGATCAGAAAAATCGCCCATCCATTGAAGCGATTTCTAATTTTCCTTCATGTTCTCCTTCTTTTTGTCTAGTATAAAAATATCTGCTTGAAAATTTACATGAAAACCTTGTTCAACATGAATGCAAATATCTCGTCGCATGAAAGTCGTTTACATGTGAGCACAAGCTATGGCAGCATATCAGTCATAACTTAGTGAAAAATCCATATTTTTCATATTGATTTTTTTTTCCTATTACAGTTACTATACAAGTCAATCCTTGTAAAAAGAAATCCTTCAAGCACCATAAGCACGTTTACAATTCACAATTTCACATACAGCAGTTCTAGCATTGTGCAGTATTTTTTGTGTACATTTAAGGAAACAAGTTATTCAGTATGGACATATCTAATAACCAGAATAGATTTTTTTCCCTTCCTCAAAGGTCGATAACTTCTTTAATTACAAAAACTTTCTTATTCAGTCATATTTTCCATTTCTTCAACATTACTAGTATCTGTTGCAAGACTATCGTTTGGAATATATTATACAAATGCACTCTGCACATTACCTAGGTACATATAAATTCAAATTAAATATTCTTTTCGATAATGTTTTCTCACATTTTGATTATCACATCTCAGAATCAAAACAGCCATGAACATCTATTTATAAACAACCAAAATTATCTCTAAATTCACCTCCAAAATGCAACTAGCGGGAGTAGAAGTAAAGGATATTTGGCTAAGTTAAAAAATACACGTGTCAAACCTTTGACAAAGAATATTCAGACATTTGACAACAGGAATCTTTATACATAAATGCATCTTTCTGAACTATCACAACTTGTCCGACTTGGAGATCAGTTCCTGATTCAAACTCTTCACATAGGCTTCATGAATCGATTGCAGGAAGTTGCCATCATTCTAAAAAAAGATAACACAATATCCTTAAAGATAATTCATAAAAAACGACTATTAAGTGTGCTTATATTTCACAGCAAGCAACACTAAATGTTCATTTGTACATTTAATACTGTAAAACAGATGCCCATAAAATTCATTATTGAAATCAGTCACATCCATACAAACGTGAACCTTCTTACTTCTGGCAAAAATATCACGAACCTTGACCGTGTTAATTTTAAACAATTTTAAAGTTGTACACCTGGCATCACTCAGTAAACAGAAAAAAAGTTTAACTGAGGGGAGATAAAATATCTATATAAGCTTAGCACATGCCATACAGATCGTGAACAAAAATATTGCAATTTTAAACATATATTGCCTAGAAATACTGTCACCAGAAATATGCAAATTCTCATCTTTAAAAAAAGTTTTACTAGAAATTTTATAGTTTCTGGATTCATAATATGTAGATACCAACTCAATGTTGGTGGCTAAGAAACTTACACTTTTTCACATGAAAGTGCCACGTTTCGGGGAAAAGCTTCCACTTCGAATGGCAACTGCGCAGATCTATTGCGCATGTTCTTGGCGCTTTTGTGTGAAAAAATGTAAGTTTGTGAGCCACCAACATTATGTTGGTATCTACATATGCAAATTCTTGTTGTTTTTGGTGACTTTGTAACGTCCACCCAACCGCTGACCTTGAGCAGGTAGATGAGCGACTGCTGTAGCTGCTGAGCCGTGAGCGCCGCCACCTGGGGCTCCCGTGAGCCGGGGCCACTGCTGCCGGGGGTCACGGGGTCAGCAGACCGCGGCCGCACGGAGTCGCCGGCCGCAGCAGCGGGGCCGGACATCAGGTAGCTGACCGGGGGACGCATGTCCAGGCCTAAAGACAGACAGACAGACAGCAGCCTACATAATTTTGTACTTTATATTTTTTCCTTCTATGCTATATCTTAAATATTCAAAAATTACTCAAAAGGTTTTTATTTTAAAGCTTTTCAACTATACAGAGACCTAATCATGGTATGGAAAAACATAAAGTACAAAAATAAGACCATATGCTATGTATAGATTCCATGAGATTAGTAATACCTTATATAACATTTCCATGAACTTAGTCGCACTCGTGAGAGTATCATACAACACCATAGAGGTGAGTCATGCGACATGACCAATCAAATGAACAGAAACAAACATCACCACCCATTCAATACCATTCTAATCCATAGAGCCAATATCACATCTGTGTGATCTATGTTAAATGAACAGAATCTAATGTGTGAATGTAGCGCTGGTAAAGCAGGATGGCAGCATACTAGCAGCTCGATTACGCGAGATCTTACCTGGGAGTCCGGTGGCCACGGGCCTGGGCAGGCACGAGGACATGGGAGGCGACGTGGCCCTCAGGGCTGCGGCGGTCGACGACTGGAACACCATGGGCCCCAGCAGCACGCTGGTGCCGGGCGTGGTGGGGGCAACGCCGCTGCCACTGCCGCCAGAGCCACCGAGAGGGGAGGACGTGCCTCCCACTAGACTGCCGCCACCGACCTGCTGAAACAGGGAGGTCGTCTGGTGATCAGCAACAGCACTAATGTGGGAAGTCCAACCAATATTGTAGGTGTGATACTCATTAGAAAAAATGTCCCTATATTGCCAAAGAGGATGTTTTTCATTTTCAAACTTCTCTCTTCCTCATATCTTTTTTATGAATAACTGTATATGATGCTATCATTCTGGTCTCACAACCTTGGGGTCGTGAGTTCAAGTCCCGTCAGGGTCACTTGATATAGTAAAATGGAAGATGTCTCTTCAGCTATGTTACAGTGGCAGGAACGTGCTTGGCAGAACAGTGAGAGTAGAATTTCATATCTTTTTTAGCAAGCATATTTCTACCAATGATAGACATAGCTGAAGACAGGTTTTACAACCCTAAACTTCGTTAATAAGACTAAAAACAATTTCTACAGTACGTATCTTTATGTTGATTGATAAGGTATGATACAAAGACACCTGTACTTCTTGCCAGCATCATTTTAATTCAATCACCTACTTTAGGCT
This sequence comes from Streblospio benedicti, assembly GCA_019095985.1. Classification (NCBI taxonomy): domain Eukaryota; kingdom Metazoa; phylum Annelida; class Polychaeta; order Spionida; family Spionidae; genus Streblospio; species Streblospio benedicti. Next base: position 12,721,502 of record CM032663.1, read on the forward strand.
TAATATCTCTTCAAAGTAAAAAAATAAATGAAATACAGGAAGACTCATCAGAGATTTCACTACAAAAGAGTACATGTAAAACTAGAAATGTTTGTGATTTTAATTTTGCAATTTCGTGGTCCTGCGAAAACACAAACTTAAATAGTCCCCAAACATTCATAGTCCCACTGCTAATCGGTGGCGACTGCAGGATGGATAAAATTGCTTAATCTTAAATAGTCACAAAATAATTTTACAGATGAAAATAGCAAAATTCTAATGCCACAAAATTTCCTTCATTTATACATCATATATTTTTCTGTGCTCAGTAAAAATGCGGTTACAAAACGTGGTGATTCGAATGCATGAGGGCCCTCTATTTATGAGGCTGTTGTGGTCCAACATTACAGTGTAACTTTTCTATTCAGACCAACGGCCGACTGTTTTTTCATTTCGTCTCACTGAAAAAGGTTGTTTCTTTATGGAGATGGTCTTATCACAGTCTCAAAGGACTAGTGACTAAAAAATGGCCTAGTCCTGCCCAAAAGTTACTTGTCCATACAAGTTGCCAAATGCTCAGCAGTAACTCGTACGCAGGACGAGTGAATTGACATCAGCACTAGTTCTTTACCATACCTACAAGTCTGGACNGAGTGGACTAGCGACTAAATGGGAGACTGTATTATTTTATAGGACTCTTAATTTGACATTCTATTTTGCATTACTAAGCTCGTGCCTTTAATGATAACCTGCCCTACCTGCGCTGCCATGGAGCTGCCCACGGTGTAGGCTGAGGGAGGCACCTGTGGTGCCCTGCCACCGCTGCCGGGGGTGGTTGTCACGGCACTGGCCACTGGCGGGGGTGGGGCAGCAGCGCCGCTCCACGCCAGGCGCGACGATGCGCCCGGCGGCGCCATCAGGTGGAGAGGAGCAGAACCAGAACCTGGGGAGAGATGATCATACATAACATTGGAATCATAGTATAAAAAGTTCTTGTAGCTGCTCGTACCATATCAAATTAAAACAGAACAAATTATGAAGTCCAAAAGGTACTAAATTTTATTAAAGTCACAAATTTTCGCATCTTCAATGCTTTATCATTTAACATTTTTCACTTGATAAAGCATTGAAGATGCGAAAATTTGTGATTTTAATAAAGTTTAGTACTTTTGGACTGCATAATGTGTTCTGTTTTAATAGCATTGGATATTCTACTTCTTCCTTTGTACAGCTGCAATTATTCCAAAATTTTTCAAAAATGTTCAAAAGTAGATTGTAATTTTCAAATTTTATTATTTATGACATTATTTCGACCTCTTGGTCCTTTATCAAATGTCACACGTGATAAGGACCAATGAGGTTGAAACAATGTCACAAATAATAAAATCTAAAAATTACAATCTACTTTTGAACATTTTTGAAAATTTTTGGGATAAATGCAGCTGTATAAAGGAAGAAGTAGAAAAATAATATGAGGCACGAAGCTGTTTACCGAATAACAAGTATAGTATATAGAGGATTCATTGGACTTCAATAGTTATGATATAAGGTTATTCCAGTTATTTAAGTTAAACTTTGACATGTTTAATTTACTTTAGCTTGTATCCCCAACTACAAATCATCTTTGAAACAAAAAGACAAAATAACACCAGACAACCATTTACATTGCTTTACTAACTGCCGAACCCGGCACTGGTCTCTGCTGTCTGCTTATATTGTGATGGTTTCTAAATACTTTTATTTATATTCTTTAATAATCACATTGTAGTTTTTCATGGTTAAATAAAGAATTTCTGATCAACATCAACCCGTGTGAATCGCAAAGCCTTGAAATCCACGCTGCCCTACCTGCGGAGGCGCTTGTGGCTGCTGTCTGCTGCGGCAGTATGTTGAGCGTGCGGCGCAGCATGGTGTTGGGGCTCTCGGGCTCCGTGGCCGGGGGCAGCGGGGGCGGGGGGTTCTGCATCAGTGACGACGAGGGCGGGGGCGGCCCGTTCTGGTGGTGGGACGGCACACTCATGGTCAGGGGGGCAGACTCCGCACCTGATGGGAGGTAGCCGTTTTTTGAAATGGTGTATACAATTTATGGAGTTCGATTGGGTACTGTAAGACTAGAAATGTTTGCGCACGATTTAATTTGTGAATTTCGTGGGTAGGTGCAAAAACGCAAACTTAAATAGCCTATGCAAAGTAGGTCAAAGATGGACCAAAATCGCAAAATTAAATAATCATAAATTAATTTATAGATGAAGATCACAAAATTTAATAGCCACGAAATATTCTAGTTTTACAATACTCTTTGAAAGCTTATTTCTCTTTATCATCTTTAATTTTCCCAAACATTAGCACATAAAACTTTTATTTGTATTTTAAGCACAAAAAAATTATAATAAACAAAGTTTAAAGTTAAAGTTCAAGCAAAAATAATAGTTATGAACAAAGGTATGAGCATAAAATTTTAATGGTTTCGGTGTCTTTGAAAACCGTGTTACAAACCTGTTGTTTGTAGGACGCGCAGGTGGTTCATCCTTAATTTCCTCTACAATCGAATTCAAAATCACTGTTACTTTATTTTACTTGCAGCTGTACTTCACGATGTCCACAATTTTGCTACCATAGTTTCATAGATGTGGCGTAAAAAAAAGGTGCTTAAATTAAGCAGTTGATTCAGTCTAATTCAGGTTCAATCATCAATGATACATCTTTTATTTAAATTCAAAATACCTTATATTTGAGCATTCCCTCATGTAACGAACTTTGCACTTTACATAACAAAAAGCGAAACACAAAACAATAATTCAAAATGAAATAAATATACTATACTAGAGATAAGAGAGAAATAGCATATATTCAAAGTGCACATACCATGGAAATCTAACAGGGATCAGCTTTTCTTAAAAGGTTAGATCACCAATCGCTACAACCGGCCATTCACATATGATATACCGTGAATTGTACGTCTGACGTGAAATTTGGTGACCTCTATAACGGGGGAGCTCACGTCATACGTAAACTCACGGATTGTGTGCATGGCAGAACAGTGCGATTGATGCTCTATGGAATTTCACAAAGGTTTCCATGGAAAAATTGATAGAACTTTCATATAGTATCTCGAAGAAAGTTAACAAATTTTCCTTTCAAGGGAAGGGAAGCATGTAACATGCTCTCAAGTCTCAACCCACTCGCACTGCACAGTGCAGGTGCTCTGGCAGGTGCTGAAGCAGGTGCCCTGGCAGGTGTGCTGACCTGTTGGTATGGGCCTGATCTGGTGCTGCCGCTCGATCTCCTCTAGCGTGCTGCCACCTTGTGACGAGATGAGGCGGTGCAGGAAGCCGGGCTGACCGGCCCCCGCGGATACTGGCAGACCACCCGCCCCACCGCCAGGCTTACTGTGGGGGAAAGATATTATAGACATTAAACAGACTTTAAATATATCTAAGACAAAGAGTGAGAATAATGGTGATGATAAGACAGGCTAATACCATATAAACTGTATAAAATTGCTGAGAATAGCAACTTCATAACACACTATTAAAATGATTTTCTTCAGTAAAATTAATAAATGTACCATTGCAAGTCTATGCTTGGAACTGTATTGAAAACTCTTGCCACTAGGGGCGCTGCTGTATTATTGATCACCATTGCAACTGCTGAGTTTGGCATCTTATTCTATATCTTTGCTGTGGGGTTAACAGCACGCAGCGTGATCGTAGATCGTGTATGTGTATATATACAGTAAAACCTCCAATTAACACAAACTCTTTATTGAGACCACCTCCTACAAGACCACTTTTCACTGTCCCAAACAGTCATAAAGCTACTAGAATGAACGTCTGTATAGACTACCTCTCTATTGAGACCACCGAACACTGGTCTCAAAGGTGGTCCTAATAGAGATTCTACTGTATGTGTATAATAAAGTCTAGGGCATAACTGGCAGTACTGCTTCTCTACTGCCACAAGCTCAAGGAGACTGGGGATCAGTGATGGGGCGGGAATTCAATTATTCCCTGTCTTTGGGACCATTATGATAGAAACCAGGTGACTTACACATACTTTGTTACACTTAAGTCAGTCGCTCAATTTCAAACTTCTTAAAAGAAATAATGGCAGCATTGCTAAATAGTTACAATGGGTATTGATTATCATTGATCAAACACTGTAACCAAATGCACATAATGACCCCAGTTGGAGTGCGTTGTGTTTTTGTTTTTATTTATATATTATTTTGTGTTTATAGGCTTATAACGTGTATAATGTCGTATATGTGTATGCATCTTTATATAAAACAGTACATCTTAACTAGTGATTTCAAATAGGCGATCAAATGAATAGTCATCATAAGATTAATTTAATATTCCTAGTACAGAATTACATATACTTCATTCAATATATACACCCATTGCCCTTTCATTAATTGTGTGTCTGGGACGCTTGATTGCGTGCCAGCACCAGTGCGAAGTTCTTTTATGTTTTTGTGGAGTAGCGGCTGTACACCGATACTCTATATATTCAAATAAATATTAAAAATATCAAGATAAAAGCTTAACTCATTTATGAGTGGAAATTTTACTTGGTAAATAGTAATAAATTGGCTATTAATTATGAGCACGGATTTACGATGCGTGTATGCCGGGGGAGCGCACACATCCTCCCCCCTTTTCCACCAAATATTTCATTTTTATGTGTGTGGGGTTTTTTTTCATGTCCGCTAGCAATACATGTAGTGCGTACGAAACCTTCTAATATTCCTTAAATGCGCCCCACACCCTCCAAATCGTTTTTTTTTTTTTTTTTAGAACAGTATTTCAATCGATGTAAGGGCAGGTATTAGACATTTGCACCGTGCGTTGCGGTAGGTTAAGATAACTATCTCTGTAATAATGTCATTGAGCGAACATTCAAAGGGAGATCCGGTTTTTTTTAGAACGTGAGGGGGCACTCAAGGGATCTGATGGGTTTTATATGTGCTGTGAAAGTACGGCAAAAGTATGTTTTTTGGCACTGCGATGACAATTGCTTAAGTTTGACATGTCTAATTTTTTCTATGGTCATTAGGTAAGCAGTACAGAGCCAGTGCTGAGCCAGAATGTCCTCTTACATTATCACATGCTGTAGTTATGCAGATATGGAAAAATAAGTTCACTGTCCAAATGTCCGCACTGGCGCTTGTGCCCTAGGCTTAATCTCTATAGCTTCTGTCAATAATTAATACTCGAAGACAGGTTCTTATATAGCTTTCTGTCAATAATTTTTATCGGAGGGTAGGTTTCATCTTAAATGTATTCTATCTGTAGATGCGTTACGTGTACTTTGAATTTTGTCAAATCATAACAAGAGCAATTTTGGAAAGGAATGTTCATCTTATTTTAGAAAGAATGATCAAATTTCAACGATCATTTCTTATCATTTATAAGAGGGGGATACAAAATGCAAAAAAGTATTCTTAATTACATGTATGTTGCTATGGTTTCAATTTACATTATACAATGCAGCGTAACGACAGCTAATTATAGTCAATTATTTAACTTCTTGCATATACACCAAACACAAATAAGAAAAAAAGCACAAGATCCTGCCTTACCCCTGGTTGTCTGAGAGGGTGGCACGCTTGAACAAAGCGTCCAGGGTGATCTGAGTGTTGGGAGTCACCGGGTCCAGAGCGGATGAATCTGCAAGTTTGAGAGAAGCTGTTTTAGGGATAAGATCAAATGAACATTAAACAATCAAGTATGACGGATGAAATTTGCTTCATAAGAAGGTCTCGATGGAAAACATAAGCAACTAATCTACCGAAAATAAAATTTGATGCAAAAACAAAACTGAAACTAATCCACGTGTAAATATGCAACATTCATAAATAGTAGATTTTCTGTTTACCGGAATTTCCTATTAAAAAAACATAGTCAACATGCGTCCATACCTTCACTGTCGCCACCGTGAGGCATTTTCACGGCCAGTGGTTTATGCAGGTTGGACGACTTTGTGGCCGCAGCGTTGGGATTGTCGATCATTGGTTTGGGTTTCGTAGCGCTTTGAACCGTTTCTCCAACTCCGTTCTTTTTGCCACGCACTTTGTTGGTTTCTGCTTTTTGCGATTGTTTTGTCTGAAAATATAAAACACGCCTTTTTTATAAATTTTTTGTTTTTTAAAACAGCTTCTTATCATGGTCTTTGGTTTAAAGTAAAAAAAAAAAAAAAAAATCACATATTTCATATAATGCTTTGTGTAATTTTCCAAGATAAAAACATGCAATAAAATCCACAATCAAACTAAATTACTAAAACATTCGCTATCATTGTCTATACCTCTGCAAAAATATTTAGCAGTTGATCAAGACTGTTAATTCAAGAGCAATTAGGAAACAAAATCATAAAATTGAAACATGTTATAAATTCAACATCAACAAAAAATAACGCAGGCTCAGGATCAGGTGGGAAAGTGCAGCAGGACAAGTCACTGGAGATAAACTACAGTACTCAAAATTCACTTGTCCTGCTCAAAATGTGCAAATTTCTACTCATCAATATGAGTGGACGAGTGCAAAATCCTAATCCTGAATAACTGATTGAAAAATTGAGTAAGCTTACATTTTTGATGAGGCGAGACAAATAGTTCTTCTATTTGAAATAAAATCAGTAAAATAAATATATAAACAATGAAGCTAAGTCTACAATAGAATAAAAAGAGGTAAAATAAATCTATAACAAGTCAAGCTAGATTAATTTTTCATTTCATAACTGTAATGTGAAATACAAAGTAATCAACGAACCTGGTCATATTCATGTTGCGCCTTGGACAGCATCTGCACAATGTCCACCCTCGGCCCGCTAGAAAAACAAAAATGTAAATGTTGATTAAAGAGATCTCCCCAGACAGCTTACAATTTGCACCAAACCATTGGCACACATCAGGGCATGAAATTCATGGCCTACTGGGTTGGCAAATATAAAAAGTAGCTGTCCCGGACAAACAGTGTCCAGCCTACTCCCAAAAGAGTAGCCTACCCGTGAACTTTTGAAACCAGTCGGCCAGAGCACAAATCAACCAGCACCGGGCCGGCAGGTAAGCTGTATTTCGTATTCTGCACACATTATTATTTTCTTTCAGAGTAATTCAGTGATCAACCTCTCACCTTGTGGTCTTGCGGTCAGTTTTTCCTTTCCTCCCCTTAAATCTAAGTCGGAAAGAGTAATGCCACTGATGGTTGAATAGAATAGTAACCCATATAAATGTTTTTACATTGATATAATATACAGATTGAAATTTACCCTTGACGACTATAAAGCAAATGGATACAGATCAAAACCTGTGCTATGATTATGGAAGACCTTACCAAATGGCATGGCGGGAGCAGGAGCAGGTATCTTGGGCTCTGCTATGCTGTCACTCTCTGAGGCTCGGCGTTGAAGGCTGTTGCCTTTCTGTTTGCGGGTGTCCATTTGACTTGCCACTTGTACTAAACTGAAAAGACCAAAATTATGCTACATTATGCATTTCTGCTGTTGTTTGTTTCAATTTCAAAGAAATAAAAATACTTGACCTCTCACAATTACAAATAACTGACATTCAACCAAATTACAATAGCCCAGTTTAGATGTTGTGAGGAAATATCAACATTACCATGTGTATGAATTAACCGTATAAAAGTATCCGAACAAATACTGAGGTTTTGCACTCTCTACTTGTTTTTTATTTTCATCATATAACTTAGCTGTACCATTACTGTATTGAGCATCACAGCAACAGCATGGTGGCTTTAGTGCTGACACCCATATGCAAAATATTAACTACTCAATACTCAGGTTGTTTACAAAGGTAGTTCATGGCATGGATGATAGGTGTCAGCACAGAAGCGAGAACCATCGGGGATGAGTTTCTCTTGCAAGTGCTTGGAGTTTGCATTGTGGCTGTTTTGGAGAGTTTACTTTTAAACTGCTAAAAATTTAATTCGTACCACATTCTACTTCTACGTAACAAAACTTCATACAAAGAGCCTCACTCAAAAGGAGATTTTTGTTGATAACTTATTGTTCAATCTATGTCTTAGAGGTGTCAAACTGTGCAAGTAAATCTGTAATATGAAAACTTTCATGCCAAAAAACTTTGTACTTCTAAGTTTCAGCAGAACTGAACAAAAGTTATGTACTTCTAAGTTTCAGCAGAACTGAACACAAGTTACATCTCACACATCATAAACACTTGTGGTATGAACCTAAACTACGCAGATTTATCATGGGCGTCCACCTACCTGTTCATGAGTTGTCCTATTCGTGCACATTCATCCTTGTCATAGAACCACACGCCAAATATGTGAGCTGCAGACAGAAAAAAACATACTGTAAACCTCTCATAAGATGTTCTTGCATATTGTTTCTGAATAAAATATTCACATAATAAATATTAAGCTTTTTTTTACATTTACTGAAGTACTATGCTAAATAATTATGACAAATCTTAAATTAAATAATGCAAAAGTAACTGCAAGATACTGTACTAAAACCAAGTAATTGAACTATCCTGTAGGTTAATACACTAACATTATGCAGGCTATACCTTTCAATATTAACATATTTACATAAATAGTAAGTATAGTTCCTATTCAGGAATTTCATATCATAATAATCCCTTATAAGTGTACCAAGGTGCCATAATATATACTTTGTGACACAAATGCAAAAATCTACTCCCATTTCTTGAAAATCCTTGTTTGTTCAAAATAAATTTAAAAACATTCAATTTCAAATTTGTAATACATGTAGGTGTAAGAAAAAAACAGATACAGTTCTGGTGACCATTTAAAAATTATTACCATGTGATCATTTTAAAAACTCTTAGTAAGAAAATTCTTGTCTGTTGTTTTTGTTTTGGTTTTACGCGTAAGCAATTCACTGGCCATTATATCGTAGTGTGATAAAAGTAAACAATTATTACATAGAACAAATAGTGATATTGTTATTTCTTCATGTATTCTAAACAATTGTTGTTTTCCTAACAAAAATATCAAGTGACCAAAATGTCATATAATAAAAATAATACACATAAAAGATTAAATAAAAAATATGAAATATGGGTGTTAAATAATAAAACATGATGCATGAGTGATGTAAAAAAAAACGTACGAAATTGTAAATAATCCTAATGGACATTAGTCGTTAATTGTTTATAAATCTCATTTTTTTCTTAAAGTTGAACATTAAAAAAATAACCCCACAACAAATTGTGATTGAAAAATCATATTAAAAAAAATTGAGTGAAAAATGTTTCGCTGCTGAAAAAATGTTGAATAATGGTCCATGAGATATAAAACAAGAAATTTAGTAATAAATATGGTCTTTGACTTATGATAACCAAACATGAAGTTAGATAAAAAGAACACTTTAAAAAATGTTGCTTGTTAGCAGTTGGACAAAACTTTAGGTATTACAATATCTAAAATGCTTAGTATTGATACCACCGTTTCCCAAACAGTTATTGCATAGTTACAATTTTTTATTTCCTCACACTGAACACATTTTACTTGTCTACCTGGAAAATTAAGCTAATGAGTATAATTAACATGAAAACAATGTCATTGCAAACGTTAAATTATAAATCTTTCCTGCTGTTACATTTAGTTATGAGGGTCAGTTATCCTTTTAGTATGTCACACAGCATACCAAGTACATTGTATATCAACAGCTATATATTAAATTGTCCAACTACGGTAATTGACTCTTTCATTTTTTCAATGATTACTCAGATGAGTTCACAATAGTGCTGACAAATTAACAAAGTTCACAAGCAGCAGAATTACGTTATCTTGGCAAATTTTAATTGGGGTAACGTACACTCAGAAGTCTCAACACCTCATCGTCTATGGGAACATTCACGTCATTTACAACGCCTATACACAAGAGGTAGCCACTTACACTCTGCGTTTCTGTACAGCAAGAATGGGTCCTGTAGCTGGAACTCAAGGTTCTTGGTGAGCGGCTCAATCTTGTCATTGAGGCCCAGGCGGTTGAGGATCATGAAGCCATTGAGCGGGTTCACCGACCTGGAACAAACACCTCATATGGTTATGCAACTCAATCAATCAATCAATCAATCAATCAATCAATCAACATTTTTGCTTCCCAAAGTAGGGGTCGGACTTGAGAGATGTTTTGGCTCAAATGTGGGCACAGTGCATCATTGATGATGGATTTACTGATCTTTATCTAATGAAGACTCTAAACGCCTGTCTGATTTCAAACTACAGTACAACTTCTTTTAAGCGAACACGTTGGGAAGCTGGATGCGCATTCAGTATATTGAGGTGTCTGGATTATGGACGGTTCGAGCGAATGTGCAATATCACATATATGTATATCAGGCTCTCTCACCGGACTGGTGAAGCTATTTAAGTAAAAGCCATACATCTCTTCTCACAGAAGACATGACAAAGAAAGTTGTTGACTTTTCATTGTGAATCTTGGGAGTGCTCATGAATCTGCTGACATTGATTGGTTAGTTTGATAAAGAAAAATTGAGAAAGAAAAATTGACAAAGAGGGGATTTAAAACACAAATCAACCAAACACTATGCTGTTAAGTCTGAAATTCAATAATTTCTACCAATCTAACATTTATCCGGTTCACATACGCCATGATACAACCAAACAAAATGTAAAATCTCCATTCCCATCAACATAAACATGAAATGCAAAGATCCTGATACGATGTACACAGACATCTTTCTTTCTCTCATTTTGTGCATTCAATCTGGGAATAAAGCAATATCTTGGCACACCGAGCGTGAAAGAGAATCCTCTAAAATAAACTATTTTCAATGATGAACTGGAGAAGCTATGAGGCACCCAGCTGAGACCTCCAAGCCACATCCAGCAGCATACACTTATTCCTCTGTGTGAGAAACCTCGTGCATCGTGTTAATTACAGGTGTAGGTTTCATACATTATATACTCATTCAGGGAGTTTTATCTATAAGAGACACATAACTTCATAGATTTGTGGTACAGAGTGGTTGTTTCCAGAGGACAAACTTCCTAAGTATATAATAGCCTGTCTAAGGATTATCTCTTTCAAGGCATGGTTAGACAAGAAAAAATACTAACATTTCTCTGTATAAATAAATGTATATTATAATATTGTGGGCTATCTTCAATTTTAGGCAGAACTTGAAATTCAGATGAGCTTCATAGGAAATGTAGATAGCAAACAGCTCGTTTGTTTTATTGGTGTCAAATGCTATGGGGCATCCAGCCGGGAGCTCCAGGCTAAACCCAGACGATTACAATAAATCGATCACAACACTCACAGCCGAAGTTTTTGCTCACAGATGCTACAAAAAGATTACTATAGTATACATATCACAGAAAACTTTCCACTGCTAGACAGATAAAATACATATCACAAGAAAGATATTTTAGCACGTTTTGTGCTTAGCTAAGCCTAAACAATTGATGAATGCATCACTATGATTAAATCTTATTTTAACACTATTTCCTTGAAATGATTATTTGTTGTGCGATAACTTCTTCACTATTTAGTGGTATTGTGATGGTGATGAGATGCTTGAGGTCATAAAATTGCTGAATACTTAAGAAACTTACACATGACATAAAAAATTTCAACTGAACATGTTCTTGCACAATGTTGCACTCAGGTTTTATTTGATAGAGTAATAAAATTGTCACTTTTAAAAACTTGAAAGGCATGATAGATATGAAATAGCACAAGCCATGGAGTGCACAGCTTGATTTACGGAAGCAACGCCTGTGTTTGCTTCTTTTCGCAGCAAAAGAACTATATATTAGTCAAATTACTCAGATATTGTCCAAATCGGTCACTTCTGAATTTTTAGTTTTACTATACACTGTTTCCATTTTATGTAGTTAATACTGTACAATAAAAATGTTTTAACTACACAATTCATTTGTAGTACCTGTTGAAATGAGAACTGATGAATATTTGAAATACGAAAACAGATTGAGCAAGTTAAAATTCTCACTAACCTACCTGTTTTTGTTCTTTAGTGCTAAATGTTCTGAACTTGGAGTGACTATAAGTTTGTATCTCGATTATTTGCTTGGGGAAGGAATGGGTTTTGAGGAAACTATTAGGGAACGATGATACACAATTAAATGTTTAAATCACCACACATAAAAAAGGCACTGTAAGGCCAGTGAAAGATAATGTGAGTACATGTACTTGTAGTTGGTACCACAACTAACCTAGTGCCCTCAGAAAGCTTTCAGGAAAGCCAAAATTGTGTGCCTAACAAAGCTACACAGTTTTTCCAATGATGATAATCCACCAGATAGCCAGGAATAGCATTTGAGGCAGGAGTAAGCGGGAACAGGTGACAATACTTTGTGATAAACGACTGCACATAAAGGCAGCTTGCTCAGGCCTCTCTGTAAATCATCCCGGCCCCCCTTTTATATCTTACTGGATGTCCTGAGCAAAAGTTGTTCTGAAAATTCACTTGCAATTAAGCTAAACACATCCTTTCTGTTATAAAACGGCACTGGTTTATTCAGCCGGTTAAAACATTACAGGTACATGAGAAAATGTGACGAACAGTTCATCAGTCAGGATGGTCAACATACGATTTGCAATCGAGAAAAATTGAAATTCATGTATAATAAGAGGCATAAATAAAGCCAGAAATAAGAACATGTAACTGCAAAACATTAAAAGAGCTTGTTTTAAATCAACTACATGTACATGATCAGTTTTACATATTGCTTATTGAAAACAATCATACACCCTAAAAATATGGACCTTGCTAAAAATGTGGACATAAATGGAGCTTCAATATCAGCACACCAAGATACAATATATGAACAAAGTTCACTAATGAGTCTTCAATTAATTACCCGTTCAAAACATCTTGTTACCGTAAGACAACCATTTCTCATGTCAAATTACTCGTAACCTAGTGTTGTTTTTGTATTGTTTGTTGCTAAAAAGCTCGTATAAGATTGGGAATCCATGGAATATATTTTGATTTTAAGGCTGCCTTCTATCCCTTGTCTAGTCGTCGTTGCATCTTTTGGTAATCTTGTTCTTGTTAGTGTCACAGAAAAAGAAACACTTCCATTATCATCTTCTAGAATTGATTGAGGAAAAAACTACAAATCAACTCACTCCTTCACCCTAAAATATAACAAGCATCATATATATAACAGTAAATAGAAAATAAACCTAAGAGCAGATGATGTGAATGAACTGTTGTTTATTGACTCCCAAGACACATGCAGAAGCCATGACATACCTCTGGCTACTTATCTGTAATACACACTATAGATGCAGTAGTATTGAGCACTAAAGGAGGGTATACAAACAAGTCAAGTAGTGGGAAAATCTTGTAACATCTGTGAGAGAAAAACTGTTGCATTAGTGCCTTTAGTGTCAAACAATTTCTTACATCCGCTTCTTTTCCAAGTCTAAAGCGCCGTATCACATTACATCTGATGAGATTCAAACCCTGGACTACTATCATCATAGCACATGCATTGGACCACTCATCCATCCTGACCAAATCAAAAGCTTTGCCATTCCACTTGCAGTACTATCTAGTGTATAAACTGGTTCTTATGCTAACAGTCCATGGGTATCAATTCCCGCTAATGTTTACGTGATTAATATTTACGTGATTGGAGTGTAGTTTCTCCAGCTATCGGTATTGTAACTTGGACAGATGACAGAAGCTCGTCAACTAGGGACTTGCTCCAAAATCTTGCATCAGCCTGTGTCAATTTATGCCATTACATGATCATTAAACTCTCACTGTTCTTACCATTTTGACGCTACTCATGCCAATACACAGCTACTGCCCTAGCCATGCTGTTGATTTTAGCATGATCATGTGATGGAAGTTTTAAAATTTTCTTGCCGCCGCTACAAGCCATTTAGGGTTGAGGGGGTGGAGGTTTGATCCACTACACATCACTATAGGCATAAGTGACACTCTGCACCACATAAAATTGCTGCATACTGGCACAACTTGTCTCCACTCAGTGGACTCCTAGCATAAGACATTGTATTGACTGACATATAATGTACTCATGATTTTTGTTTTAGAAAACTACTTAACCCTTTCAGTTAACAGTTTTAACAGTTTCTTCTACAAAATGTAATCATAATAGAAAATAACCTGTTAGTATAGGATGCAGAAAATCTTGTTAAAACAAGAAGATAACGGATAACGAGATTTGTCAACAAGATCTAGAAACAACTGTCATTTATAATATATATTGCTGTGGCTATCCAAACGTTTGTTAACCTCTACTTCTGTATCGTATTCATCTTCTCACTACTAAGTCATCTAGTACTCAATAGAAAGATGAGAGAACATAATAGATTACATGTAGCTCATGTCAAGAATATATTTTACTACCAGCTAGACCACTTTACAAAGCATGATCACATATGAGAAGATAATTTTCCTTTCAAGTGGAAAATATATATTTGCAGAATCTACCAAGAGATTACCAGAACATTTTCAGGAAAGAAACAACAATGAACTAAATTATTATACATGCCTGTCCAAGAGCCCACCCCCATATAAATGCCCACAACCAAATCATGACCATATGAAAATCTGGAATAATAAATTCCAATGCAAATGCACATTCATGTAAAAGTACATCTCCTAAGTTAATTAATAAAGCCATGGGGGTTTGAATGCTGGTAAAAAGTATTTTACCATCTTTTACAAATCAATACCATGCTGAGATTTTAAAAGAAACTCCAAAATGAAATCAACACATCAATATAAACGATACAATAGAATCACAGCTAGCACTCTATGAAAGTAGCACTGCCTGGCATGATCCCACATTCACCACTCCCACGACAATAAACCTGCCTTCTGTACCTAACCACACAGTAGTCACTGCACAGTCACTGTAATTTTCTTTAGAACATGCTCAAATAGGGTAAAAGTTAATTTTGCCCAGCTACAAAATCTCATTGTGCTCCGTGGGGATCAATTTTTTACATTTCTCACGGGATTTCCCTCGGCCTAGATCGCTGGGTAACTACTGGAGAAACTCATCATCTAGAACTTGAAGATAGGTTAGAAATATGCTTGACGTAGTTGATGGTCAGATTGCCATTTCATAAATTGAACCACCATTTACATTGAGAAATGTAAAACAACAATGAGATAAAGAAGGCAACAGATTAAGTTTTGTCAACACAGCGAGTCTTCACTGTGCTCGGTAGCGCACCTAGGGTCCTATTTCTGCAAGTTCTTCCTGCAACAATAAGTCTTCAAGCAACGGAATCCGATACACAAAAATGCTATGATTGATGAATCTTCACCCTGACTTCAATAGATCTAAAAAGCCCACTTTGGAAATTGATTCTCTAACAGCCCAATATGGATTCAACCCTTCTGTTTGGCAGTGTACAGATTTCCGCTACTTTGCAAGTTTAGTTTCACAACAAATCGGTTTTCTTTACATGTTAAGCTTACATCGTGTTTTTTAAAAGAACTCAGACATGTTTGTCTACAGCCAGATGTTTGAAAGCAATGCTGTGTGTGAGTATTCAACCCTTTATTGGGTGTAAAAGGTAATACTGTTGAAGTCTAGAGTAAAGCCTAAAGTAAGCTCAAATTTACTACTATGAATATCTGATTGACTCTCCCTGTGTTCTGGTAAATCTGATATCCATCTTGGTAAATTTGAGCTTATTCTAGTCTCTATTATAGGCTTTAATAGTAGGCATCAAAGATTGTCGCACCAGTAAAGGCCTATATGATCCAAAAAAAAATTGTCATGTGATCAAACTTGTGATTAAAAACATCACGACCAAGAAGACCATACGCAAGGACAAACAACAAGTTCAGCAGCAAAAAACACTCAATAAAACAAATTCACAGACTAGACATGTGACATGGGAGAAGTCCTGTTTCTTGGTGACATTCAGTAGATTTGGCAATCATACAAAACTCATACCTAACTGATTACAAACTTCTCTCTGGAATCAACACAATATAAAAAGGTATCTCGTCTTATGAGATTAAGATATAAACGGATCCTAGTATTGTACACCTGATATATTGATGCCCCCCCACCCATCAGTGTCAAACTTTGATAGCAAATTGTAAATTTATGTTTAAGCCCTGGTGTAAATCAATATAATGTTAGCATCTAGTTCATGAAGTGGGACTATGAAACTTCATGTCGATTCACAATGATTATCATCATTAGAAGTAACACTTGGTTTAATAGCAAACATCGCAATTATGATGCTACAGCTACCATATTGACACTATACCACTTGACAGGTGTAGTGACACCCTTAGAATGTCTTTGCAATAATAGATTATACAGCTTCACATCAAAGCATTCCGCTTACATAGGACAACTACATGGGCCACGGTATACGAGACCTTACAAAAACATTAAATAAAAATGAATGTGAAAGTAAAAGTGCTCATTTACAATCACAATTCACTGCTATCATGCTCTAGCGACTTTACGATCACACCAGGTCATTGGGATCCACATTGCACTACATTTCTTTCTCAAATCCCTATGAAGCTTACATCGCTTGTTATCATAGAATATTGTATTCATCTCTCAAATAAGCATTCACTCGCCTGACCTGTACTTATTTAATATGTAGGTACCACAGAGCAGTGTACACTCTGTCAGAGACAGCTGGTTAGAGATGACTTTGCTCAACACCCACAAACAGACATGACCAAGAATCACACCCACAACCTTCTGGTCACGAGTCCAACATTTTATTCATTTGGCCATGAAAGCAATGAATTAAAAACTACATTCTTAGTAGCAATTACAAAATTTAGGGCTAGAAAAGTATACAACCTGCTCCACAAAGCTGTTACCATAATAAAATGCAAGTTAATATAGATTTTCAAGGCACATGCCCCGGCATTTACGCATATTGCTCATTTTTATTTACACACAGCTGTTCTAAACCATTAAACCAGCATTCAATTTGTACAATGCACAATATTTATTGTCACATCCATTGGATTTCACTCCGTTATTGATTTCTATAATTTTTGGTATAAATATTGTTGCACATTTTTTAATCAACATATTTAGTAAAACTTGTGCTTTCATAGCTCTTCATAAATACATGTAAACAACTCTCACATGTTTTTCCTAGGGGTCCTAGGGGTTTTCCTCATAGAAAAATGCTGACTCTACTTTTATACAATAACATGCCTATATACTAGGAGACACTATTCTACTCTGAAGGCTCTTACACAAAGTGGCTTCTTCCAAGGACCCACAGCCTTAAATAGTTCTGCAAAACAAAATCGAACAAATCCTGATCACCAAACGCTCTCAACAACAAGTATAATACAAGTCATCTAAGCAGCTCAGTGACCAAAACTGAACCTTGTTGGGCCCTTGCACAGGACAGGTTTTTACGCAGACTGAGCGAATGTTGAACCTGGATCACCTAAACGCCACATCACTGGGCAGCTGCATGCACGAGGAAAATGCATTGATTCGCTTGACTGGTCACGACCCGTGTGATGGCGGCGGCGGCGGCAGTTCTAGGATATATGCACGGTGAATGTAATAGGTTGTGGTGATCAGGCTACGAAGCTCAGCTCAGCTGGTGTTGTTAGCTGGTGTTCGCCTGTGATACAACAGCAGCCGGGGAGGCGCAGGGCTATAATTATATACAAGTCAGAAGATGGTGGCTATCCTCATAGTGGAACACACAGCACACCGTAATAATAGGCAATACCACCTTCAACTTCTCATGTGGCTCTAAAAAGTAGAAGTATTGCTGTGGATAGCAAAGTTCTTGTTGTTGGAATAGTTGTAAAAGTTATAGCTTTGTGGGGTAAGGTGTAATAGCTCTTGTAAAAGTGAGGATAGAAAGTGTGTTGAGAGTTTCTAAAAGTTGAGTTTTAACAGTTAAAATGGATACATGCTTTGGATAACGACGGGGGAGGAAGGCTGGTATATCTGTTGTAGGTATGTATCAAACATGCACTTTGTTCTTTAAAAAAAAAACTCTGAGTACCTGCAGCAGGTGTCATGCACAATGCACGATGCTGATGGAATCTGCAAGTTTTTGTCCCCAGCAACAACAGATAAGAGGTGGCACAAGTCCCAGCAATTTGTAGACCTCATTATTTATCAACTTGGACAGACGATACAGGTTTTGACATTTGGGCGTCATCATGTGACGCAAGTCGCTTGGTGAATTTTCTCTGGTCTAGTTTTTTTTTTTTATACTTTTTGCATATATGAAGACAAAAATTTTCGATATATATAAATCCTACTTTGCCTGGCAGTGCATAATTTGATTTTAAAAAACGAATTGGCTAAAAATTATAATATCATTAATATATAAGCTTTCCACTTTTATAAAGACTTAATATTTTTACTCAATCCTCAATTTTAATCAATATTCATTACTCAGACCATTAATAAACTACTTTTAAAAGTTCTCTAAAATATACTGTAACTTTAAATCCTGCCATATAGCATTATCCACATTATTAGCAATTTCACAATGATTAAACCAAACTCCATCTCAATTTTCTTTTCATCTCTTGCAACCTTCCTGTTCTCAATAATCGACAGTTCCACTCTTTCTCAGTAATCTCCCCAATTCTTTTCGCAACACTTGTTTCTGAACCTGATTGATTTAAGTTTAAGGCCATTTTATCTGTGAACGCGTATGTTCATTTTTCACAGCTTTGAACCGAGGAGGCCTAAAAATCCAGACAGGTTTGGTTCACTGAGAGAAATGTTTATCATAGATTCCGCAAACCTTCTTATCTCTTGGGGTCTTGTCCAATTCAGCACATAGCACAGTAATAATAATCTACAAAGATCTTTATCTGTTATCTATAGTCGTGTGCCATATATTGTACATGGACATACGTCAAGCATTAACTGATTGTGATTAATTATCATTCAGATAAGCTATCACAAATAAATAATTACAGGGGATCTGCACCAACATCATCATCTCATTAGCATCTGTGATTCAAGATACCAAGCAAATAGACTTGGAACTTGAAGCAAAACCACAAAAAATACATTAAGTCGAGCTATAAAAAAAACTTATATTGCAATATGAGTTACAGAGGAGTACACCTTACAATATAAAGTAAATCAGAGGAAATTATCATAACATTTTGCTAACATTCAGTGGGAATAGTTTGCCAAGGTTAATGGAGAATTTACGTCTGCCTGCAAAACTGTTCACTAATCTTCTATAAAGCCGGCTGCCAAGAGAAGTTGTGTACACGTGAACCGCAGGAAGATACAATACAGCATGTGCACTACAGTCTGTTCCAAAAGCAAACAAAGTCTTGTAACTTTAATAGCTCCTACAAAATAATGAGTAATTTAATTTGCAAGTTTTACAAGTGAGTTTTGAAAAAAGATGCAATTAAGATTGGCCTAACTGTCGAAGACATGGTGCAGTTTCATTTATAAAATTGAATCAATCACACATAACACACAAGTAATGTGCAACTGGGCATAACGGAATTACACTGTTAGTGAAATCCAAGCGGTGTACACCATGTGGTTTGCAAATGGCCGTCTTTATCATCTGCACTTGGCAGCTTCTCCTCATGTATATACTACCAGGTCCTTGCTTTATTTATAATAGAAAATGCCTTCCTTTGTAACATCACTAACTGTACTGTGTTACTGCACTATTTATTCTATAGTCAAACATATTCATTTTCTCAGAAACTTTGACAAGTATAAGGTTGGTATTGCGTACTGCATTATACTCTGTTATAATGTACTGCATTATAATACATAGTATTTTCACTTTTTAAACGTATAAAGATAAAATCTTACAAACAATGCAATACATTGGTATGAAAAGCAGTGCCATACTTCCACGCAATCTACCGTCATTAGCAAAGGTCATTACATACTAATGTACAAAATTAAATTACTTATCAAAAACACTCTTTTTTTATAAAATAATAAATCAGATGCACTTTTTGCAAGAAGAGCAAATCTATCATTCAGAATGTCCTTCATAGTTTCTGGATTTATAAATACTCAGGAAACTAGATTTCTTATGCATTATCGCAAACTTTCCGGTGGAGCAATCAATGGTGCAGATGTTGATTAGAAACGAGTCATCGCTTCAAACTCTTGTAAGTTGAACTTATCGATAACTTGAACAAAATACCCTATTTTCCCCTAATGATACAGGAAGTTGATTATAAACTTTCTAATTACACCAAAATTTTGGATAACTTGAAATCATTATCTTCTCTAGCCAAGTTCAACTTAAATGGGTTCAACACCTGAACCTCTGCAGGGCCCTCCTAAACCCAGCGTTTACAAAATTCCTAGCATGAGCCTGATATCTAACTCATTTGAATACAAGTTATCACAACGATTTTCAAGCATGGATTAAAATTTACATACGGAAAATGATAATGCTATAAGCAGCTACATGGACTGCTAATTTGCTAAATGCTGTTTAAAAATATGCCAAGAACCGAACTTCCTTGAAACCATCTCATTTTCTACAAGCAATGAAAACGTTTAGAATGCTTCTCATTATGTTCTTCTGACTTTGGAGGTTGCTGTTGGGCAAAGAAATAAACAAGCATCAAATAAAATGATTACTTTATCATGTTATGTCAGTTAAAAGAACGCTGTACTTGATAGACACGAGTTTTTTATGCTGTAGAAATCCTGCAATCCAGACTACAGAACTAATTGTTTGTAAACGTGCTGGTGTCTGACTTGAGTTGGCAATTAGCACATTACAAGAAGCCACCATCAGGGAAAACAAAGATATTTTGGCTGAAAACAGACAAAAAACAAACAATACATATGATAATAAATGCCACCGTAAGTTTACAGCCATGTTAGTACATTCCACATTCATGTATGTACTAGTGTCCAAATATAAGTCGTTGATCAAAGCAATTCCTGATATATAAGGATATATTTGATCAATTGATTCATCATATGTGCAAACAATAGAAAATATTTCACATATAGAAGGAAAGAAATTAGGTTTAATGATTGACCCACATTGGTCCTCCACCCAATAGATAATTTACAGACAGAAATAAAAAAATTGCTCCTCCAGTCTGGATTTAAGACAAATCAATCATTGATTCTGGTACCAAACATAATGCATGTAATGACAATGTTAATTCAAATTATGAATCTGAACATTCAATATAATATTTCAATTGGCACACAAAAAAGATAAGACATGACAATTCAAACAATTAAAACAGAGATGTTTACAAAAGAACTTTAACGTTTAACACAAGAAGTCGACCAATAACTGTTTAGTGGCACTACACAATATAGAATTTGCACAAGTTGAGAAGTCTCAGCTCTAAAAATCAGCTTCAATTAATTACAGGTACAATGGGTTGGGTAGAATTTTCCTAACCCAAAACAAAAGAAATGTTTCTTTTTACGTCAATGAATGTTGACTTAACGTCAAGCAAGTTTTACAACTGTCAAGTTTCATACAACAATATAACAGCAGGTAGCAGAGATGTAAAGTTGAACAATTACAAGATGGAATTCAAGCTTACAAGTTCACTTCATCAAAAAGATCTCCCCATTAATATTAACTTGAAATAGATAAACAATTTATAATCTTTCTCTTGTCGATTTGGTAGAAAACTTTACCACGTTTTCTACAGATATCATTGGTACCGAGATAAAAGCAAGTATACTAAATATGTTCCAATGATCTTGGGACATCCGAATGGTTGTATTAGAGGTCATAACAGGCTTACAGGGAATACATTTGCTTTAACCAAGTACAGTACACTTATCAAAGTCAATGTGTACTGTCTGTTCCAATTTTCACAATGGATGTTTCAGTGAGAGATATGATAGCAGGCGTCAAATATGTCAGAAATAATGGTCAGAAAATGATATCCTCCCTTAGATTTGACTGACCCATGTTCTCCGAACTTCCATGGGAAAGGTATTTTAGGCGTGTACGTATGGCATGAACCCATAATCTGGGTGATTGATGTATGGGGTATCACAGCTTTTGAGCACAGAAATGTTATGTCTTTAAAATCCTCCATCTAAACGAAAGCAACAAGAACACTAATGCTTCAAAAAATTCATATTCCCTTTCACAGAATGAAAAAACCAGACTCAAAATATATAATTACACAAAAATTCAACGATTTCAATAACAGTTGGAAAGCGCAGTTGTCAAGACAGGTCCAGACTACCATCAAGCAAAGCAACAGCAGAAACCATTAAAAAATGTCCAAATTTCAATGAGCATCAAAGCAGTCAACAACTATTGCTAAAAACACTCTTGAAGGGATGAGCAGTTACCTGTGATTGTAATTCATCACTTGCAGACAGTTGCTTACCCCACACAGACCATGCGCCTGTCAGCTGTTTACCCATGCTGAGCTAAACCCTCTGCACTCTATTGTTTTGTCTTACTCTTCACTACTGCTTTCATCTCAAAGAAATAAAAATTGGAGCAAAGAGAATATGATTTACAGTCTACTTTAAAGAAAAGAACTGTACAGAGATGAACAGCATATAGAATGTGTCCAGCAATTAGATTATACCTATCTCGTCTAGTACCTGCTACTGGCCTTGTCTTACATCTTAGTGAATAGCCAGTCCAGTCTAGTCTGCTGAAAACAGGACTGCTTATTCGTTACAGTAAGTGATTCCTTTTCCTTACATGAAATAAAAAAATGTGGAGTTAAATCTTATATATATATACAGTTTACGTCCCCACATTCACCAAACTGAATACTTAAAACCATGCCACTGCCACTCACTTTTAGCTTTCACAAAACTTTCTATTACCGGGTAGTTATCACCGTGTGATAATTACCAATTCAGTGGTCATCACTAGGGAGTAGCAGGCCTAGAGAAGATGACCATGCATTCCAACAGACAATTGCTCATCAATAACAACCATTTAACCACACAGCCTCCCACTAACAAAACAGAAGCACCTGTCAATCAGAGAGACTTAGGCATAAGCTGTACAGGAAAATCTTCCTAAGAAGACCACCTCTGCAAAGCCAATGCTTTTCTTGAACAGAGCACTTCTCTATATTGCACTGCTTAACTAACAGAATCCTGTATAATAAAACTGCGGTCTCTCTCCTGTGTCCACTTACCAAAATCCATGGGGGGAACAGGGGGCTTCCAGATGACAAGTTGGGAATCACTAATGGTCAAGGCATTAGCCATTCTTCACAGAGAGGGATCAGCGCAACACTTGCCGGCTAAGTGAGCGTTAGTGTTGTATATTGCTCAAGAATTCCCATAGGTATTCATAGTGTCTTATATATGTATGTGTTGCACAAGGCAGAGCTTCTGATTCAGGCTCTCCAAATAAACATTGTATACAGTATACTGCATTTCATTCCGATGTATAACAATGACATTGTTGTATAAATATACAACAGTATGAAACTATCAAGAGTATCCACTATTCAGACTTTATCGAGCCAGATTGAGTACATCTTACTTCACTCTACTCGTCCTCCTCCCTCCATTCAAATGAAGGTCATAAGATATCGTCTGCAGTAATGAAGGTCATGGACATCATTTGTAACCATCAACATCATTTAAATTTGGTAAGTCCTTTATAATCCCTGCCAGGTGTGACAGGGATAGGTATATCAGCATTCTGACCCATGTATACCGATTCAGGGACGTTCCTACCAAGTTCTATTGACATCTTATGATCAGTCAAGGCAATAAGATATTGTGATATCTAACATTTCACTGGGAATGAAAAAGTTCAAGGCCTACTTTTCCAACATGTCATTTTATACCTAAGGTCATTCGTAATGACGCACATGCAAGATTTTGATCCTTGAAGAAACTTATGGAACTCAGGATCAGAACATTGTGTTGAATCTAACACAGGCATTGTTGAGCCTCATCTAAGATTTGAAGTTAATGTTTACAAAACTTAGTTTTCAAAACTGCTCCTGTATATTGGAAGGTAAATTACCTATCGCAGTCTATACATTGATTTAGAAAGTATCCGGTACAATCCATCATCACCAACTGTACACATTGTACAAAAAAATCTTCAAAATCATAAATCAAGATGTAAAGTCACAAGTAAAAATGAAAATAAAATGATAATTGATTCAATCAATTGGTGTCCATTATATAAGTACTAATGAAATCAAATACTCACAGCCCTAAACTTTCATTCAATTGCTTGTGATCCATTCATCAGGAATGACATGGTGTAAGATATTAGATACAATGGGCAGTCTGCCTATAGCTGGCAGCTGACCAGACACTAGTGTATTAAGTGTATGTACTCAGACCAAGGTCTCTGGTTATCATTGACTGGATCTTAGTAAGTCAAGTGTGCAAAACATATACACCTGTAATAACCATGGCAGTATTATAATGTATCAGTACAGGTGCTACATACTCTCATCATAATGTAGACATAAAAGCTCAGTTTAACTATCAAACGATGAGAAATTAAATTTCAAACAACATTCGAGATTTCATAATCATAGTTTCATTGCCTACCTACATTAGATCATCTATTCTTTTCTATTTTAGCGTTGGTCACAATCAGACTTTCATCTTAGAGATGATGCGTTCCACATCAAATCTTGGTAGCCTGTGTCATCTGTCTGTTTGGCTGTGCAAACAACTCATGTGAGATGACAGAATGTAGAGCCCAATTTCAAACCCCTGGTGATCAGGAAAAGACGCATGTCCTTCATAGATACAAAACTCACTGTCCACAGCGACTGTCCTCATGTTCTTGATCATCTATGATGTATCTGTAGGTATGAAATTTGGTATGACAGACATGCAACACACGCACATTGCTATGGTTGCAGTGAGTCCATTGTTGGAAGTCAGCACCTGTATGACAGGTTGTGACCAGCACTTACGCAAACAACTTGTGAAAAGATCTTCAGAAGCCAGATATAACAAACGAGATTGCTCAGCTACATGAATCAAACTCTACCAAAATGTATTATAAATGTAGCATTAATATCATGATTTATAGCAAAGATACAAGTAAATAACTTCATCTTCCAGATGCAATAAATTCCAATTACAGCTAATATCAAAACAAGAACGTTTTCTATTGGAAAATGTCCATTCTGTGTTAGGAAGATTTATGTTCTATAATCAGATTGGTATGACTGAGATAGATTGATGCACGAATATGATAAATCACCAATGATACTTCACACTCTGTTACTTAACAAAGTATACTAAAGTTTAGTACATTGGATTGAGAAGAATGAAGTGACTATCCTGGTTGTATGCAATTGTTTACCAGTAAGTCTAAGTAAAACACCACAAAGGTAGAAAAAAACTTTAAACTTGACTAATCTGACTTGAAAGTTTCACTTCTCTTTGCCATTTGAAAGAGGACACATTTTGCTAGATCCATTCAGTCATGTGATCAATTGTAGCGGTGCCATCTCCTGGGCCAAATAAACCACAATAATTACATGTAATTATAATCTGGTCAGGACACACAATATTCACTACAAAATTGGTCACTTCAAAAATTTTTCAAATGATTTATACGCCCTTGACGATGGTGCCAGACATATCAAACGTGCTTCAGTTTTACCATAAACGAAAAATATTTTAAAAAAATATTTAAATACCAGCTGAATCATCCAGTTTTATGGTGTAAGTGATGACTTTGCTCTCTATAGCCCAGCCATTAGCACCTCAGACCAGTTCACCAGCTACATCGGACTAGCATCTGGCACTGTAATATTTCATACCAACCTCCTTTGTAAACCATCAAAGACAGAAAAAGTGAGGAGGGAATGCAAGCATTAGTTAGAACAGGTGGTTATATTTTTGGTGCGTTTAGCTACAGGTAGGATGAGCTCAGTTTGCAAAGTTCTATCACATATATGATTTTGTTGTGGTTATTTTTTAACCTATTGATAGATAACATTTGTGAATGACACAAAAAAATGAAGTATTCTCAAGTTACATGGGCACATCTATCGAGGGGACCATCAACTAACTCATGGTACACATTACATGTACCATTTTTCTCTGAACTTTGAAAGCTGACGCATTTTAGACGCGATGGCAAATACAATAAGATGCCCAACTTGCGCACAATCCTTCTCTGCACAAATTATAGACAATTTATGTAATACTACTCACAATATTTTTCATGAACACATGTAATCATTATTTCTGAGGAAGTCTGAACTCTGCACAATCACTATATCTTTGCAACAGGTGACAAGTGCATAAAAAATGACGATAAACATTTGGAGCTAAATGACTTCAATGTTTACCAATACGTTGATGTAGCAATGTCTAGCTTCCAGCCAGTATGTGGCTAAGGTCATGTACTGGAATTTGCCACAGTACATGGGGATTTTACTAGTTTTGCCATTACTGACATACTGTGGATAATAACAAGAATATTTTGACTTGGTTTCTTTCGTTATTCACTCATAAATAAATATTCATCAGAGTGTGCAACGCAGGGGGTTTAGATTCTAAGATATTGTCCAATTTGGTAAAAATGAAATGTACGAAGAAATATACAGAATTTTTCACTGA
This sequence comes from Streblospio benedicti, assembly GCA_019095985.1. Classification (NCBI taxonomy): domain Eukaryota; kingdom Metazoa; phylum Annelida; class Polychaeta; order Spionida; family Spionidae; genus Streblospio; species Streblospio benedicti. Next base: position 12,748,033 of record CM032663.1, read on the forward strand.
CCTCAATGACCTCTATCTTAGTTTTCAGAGAAATAAGTTATGAATAGATATTCATGGTTATTTTGCAATACCTGCAATTGCCATGCTGGAAATTACCATTTTAGTGAAGTAACCAGTCACCAAATGAGATGAACCCCATATAGGGAAAACTTAAGTTGATGCACCATCTTTGGAACTCTAGAACTGAAGTTGTTGAACCAGAGCAATGAGTCTATATTTGGCAAGAATAACTGAAGTTAGATGCAGGCACATATAAATGCATGTACATTTTTATTGAAGTTGATATGACAAACCTAAGAGATCTACCAAAATAAATGATGCAGGCCGGATGCTTTCTTAGTCACCAGTCCGTGACATGAGCTGAGCAAATCCAGCATCCAGCTTCCATGGGGTACACCTCTTTAAAACAGTCTAAAAAGTTAATTCTTAATATTTACTGAAACAGAGGTGTCCCAGAAACCAGATGTAGTCAATATTTATTGAAGATTTACTGTTATATGCCCGTTAAATGGTGCCAAATGGCAGAGGCACTCAAAACAATGGTACATCTGAGACAGGTGCATTAACACGTGGAGAGCTGTGTAAAGAAACAATTTGGACTTTTATGCAAGAGAAAACATTAAATGATATTCTTATGATAAATGACTTATGAAGGAACAGCTCATATTTTGTAAGTCATATGCAACAAATTCATCCATGTTTGTGAGAATCAAAAGCTGAATAAAAGCTATGGTGAAAATCTATTTTACCCATGTTTACAATTGACATATGTGCAACCAAAATTTATAACTCCATTGAAGTATAAAAAATTCCCACACAGACTGAAAGAAATGCAACAAAAAAGAAGCAACCTAAGAACTAAACTGTTTTAAAAAGCTGTTTGCGAAAACGACCAGGGAAACTGTGTATTTTAACAACTATCTGCTATGATTGGTAAACGTCTGCAGGTAGCTCACCGATATACACTTATCAGCTGACAGACTGTGTAGAGGGAAATTGATTTCTGTAAAGCTGTCTGTTTTCTTCTTTCACTGGGTCAGAACCACAAAAAATGGAACAAGTAATTTATCGCCTATGGGTTTTAAAAAGCTTTTCTCCCAGTTCAATTGTAGGTCTTATGGGAATGATGACAAGGAAGACATTTATTTGAACTTTTTTTCATCCAATTAAGATAGAGCTGCATCACATGGACACAATCAGTAAACTATAAGTGATGGAAGAAGAATTGATGAGTTATTTAAGAGTTAGAGTTCGGATTTAATTATAATCATTCTAGATCATGGGACATTATTGTCAATAATGTACGTTATATGCTTGCAACCCTTAAGACTGTTACACAGGCTTCTTACGTATTCCTTCACAGTCATGGACAAGAACGTACATTTTGCTGTACGTGTGGCTCAGCCACATCTTTCCATGGTGCCCATAATAGGGAGTCAGCTTTTTTGAGTTGTTATTGATCCTGACTCAGTAATTGATTGACACTTCTTGACCTTGAAACTCCCTAGAATAAATCACTCTGAAGGTCGTATTTACGCATTTACCAGTAAAAGCAAAGATCTTTGCGGTTAAAAGAAAATAAATGTGTCACTAATCTAATTGCCAACTGATACCATATAAATTGATCTTGTGCCCCCATTTTGGATCATTGTGACTCTCTTTAAAGGTCTTACAGTAAGAGGTAGTCACTAGACTCAATACCACGAGAGAATCTGTCTTTATTCCTGTATGACTAAAGTTAAAATAATGTATAATGACATCAAACCGGAAATTGATTTCTAGGGTGAACTATTCTTATATACGATCCCTGTCCGACATATCTTCCTCATGAGCCTATTCCTGCTCAATGAATTCTCCAACCGTGTCATGGCAGTATACGATGACTTTGACCACATGTTATGTATAATCTCGCTGTATGCTTCACCGAGTTTATCACTTGTCGGCATGGTGTAAATTGATGTAAATGACCAATAAATGTGTTGATGTGATTGTCATAGGTGTAATAAACATTGGTGTTGTTGTAACATACATTTTCTTGATGCGATCTACGGTTCTCAGGCGATTAGCTTATCCAGAAGGTTTGACAGAGTTACTTTTATGTATCTGAAAGACATCATAATTTATCGAAAGTCAACATATGAACTTGTTTCATTGAAGCAAAGATATGTATGCTCAAGATTTTCATACAGCATGTAATATCAGACATATGTGTTCCTTATTGTGTGGTATCTTCTACGATTTTTGCACAAGAATATCATGTAAATGACTTACACTTGGCCATTTGTGGTGCAAACAGCATCAGGATATTCCAAATTACTATGATATAGGTTAATGATGATGACACAAGAAATTAAATAAGGCAGAAACACTGAAACTGAGATAGTGTGCATCACTAATAATGCACCTGGAGACCCTTGATAGCATTCCTGGATTTCTCAGTGACCATAAACTTTACACTCTACATCACTCGTCCACAAATAATCATTGGATTCACAGAGAGACCACAGGATCTGTGACTTCCTTGAACGTATACTTCATATTGTGTATATTGCATTATGAGTTCTTCCAGTGACCTATCCTCTTTGCTTACAAATTACCAGATTTTTAAGAGTGATGAGAAACATACACTCACTGCACCTCAGCAGTTCTTGATTATCTTGTTACTCTCAATAACTTTGGCTGGTGTTGGAAATCTAGCGGCAGGTTTTCCATTGAGTATCTTTTCTAACAAATATTTCACAAATATTCATGTGCAATTTATGGTCATCATGCTTTGGATTCGATTCCATATTGCAAAGTCTGGTGTTGAGCAAACTCGTCCTAACTCACTTTCAGTCTTGGGCTAAATTATAGAATTCACCACCAAAAGTGGCCCTGAAATATTCCATGTGAACACCAAGATCGACAGGTCAACACTTTCCTTCAAGACAGATCCAGCTCTGAACAATACTATGTTATATGGTTCAACGTGTTCTGCATCATGCTGTATCTAACATTGGAACAATGTTACAAGCTATCAGAACCACAGAAATGTTTATGATTTTGACAACAATTCATTTCAGAAACATAAACTAGATCTAGTGTAGGCCTATCATGGTAGCCATGCATCCTATAATAACATAGGGTAATAATGACTCTGGAAAAAAACACATAAAAAAAGTATAACAATTGAGTATTGGTGGGGATGAGACTGGCGATAGTTTCAAATGTGACACTTTACCAGACAGAAACAAGCTGTGTGTTGTAATGTTTGAAACATTTTGTGTTTGTTGATGATGCTTTCTGTCTATTATCTATTTTTTACTATAGTATTTTAACAATGTTTTGTTCATCATATAAATTGGACATCACACACGACACATTATAAATTCTATACACGGCATATGCCTCTGACGCCACTTGTTGTGGGGGTCCCACACGTTTCGACATCAAATATCTCAGTCGATATTAGTCCAATAGAGTTGGTAATCAATTCATTCTAAAGCTCTTTGTTCATAGATGCGATTCTGTACCTTCCCCTTCCAAATCCATACATTTATAAGTCTCTTTATGGCATTTTTCTGCAACCTGTAGACCTAACAAGAAATACATTGCCAATCACTCAGCTTTGATTCCCACAGAGAAGTCATTATGAATAACGCCAAGCGTATGACATGTCCATCAAACATAAATTAGTGCCTGCCTAATAACTGAAGAACAATCTAAAGCCTCATCACTTCAAAATGTATGAATATACATGTATATGGTAGCAAATATTACAATAATTATTGTTCCTATAGTCTTGCATTAATTATTCCCACATCACTCCTCAACATCATCTGTTAGATTTAATGTAATTCATATTTTTCCCCGAGCTAATTCTATGCGCAAGTTTCGAACTAGGCACAGCTATCAGTACCTGCACACTGCAGCAATGATTCTGCAAAAGTTTACAAACATTTTAAAACATCACCGGTTTCCCACCTACAAGCATTTCAGAAAGAGAAGGTACCACGGCCTGATTGCACCCATCTTACAAATATATCTGCTGTTTTTTATGAATAAGCCAGCTTTTCATGCACTTTACAACCTGCGAAACAGTACTGTCTGCTCGGTTTACGACTATCAGTCAGCTGGCCTAGTGCCCTTTACAGCTTATATACTTCTCAAGCAGCTCCTCAATCTTCAGAGACAAAGCAAAGGAGATTAAGGCACACTGATCTTACCTTGGTCCTGACGCACCCAAAATGTATTAGGATAGATAATACAGAACTCTTTTTGGTTAATCATCGATGATACAACATAATACATGCAAATACTTGAATTCTCCATGCATAATGTCATCCACACAGTAAAAAATACCATTATTCTTATGATCTACACGTATGCTCATATTAATCTATTTTGTTTGATAGGCTGTATCAAGATGAACTGACTAAACATTAGATGTTAAGTATAAGGATTTTCATGATTTTACTTTCATCAGATTGGATCATAAGCAGGCAGGAAGCAATAATGAAAGGAAACTAATACAAAAATTGGTAGGAATAAATGTTTTGATAGCAATCACTACATTGTAACACGATTTCTACTGGCATGCAATTTAAGCCCAAATTTTGGACATTTTAGGCATTCATCTTCTCAATGATCTTTTCCAACTGCTTCCTATTAGAGAAAAGACATTAAACGTCAACATGGCAGCATCGGCCAGAGGTTGTGCCACATGCTGACGTTCCATCAAAACAAACCGTAAACGCTATAAGTAGTTGAGTAGTCGTGAAGGGAAGTATGATTGCGGCTGAAGAAAGAGAGGCAATAAGTCTGCGTCGGGTGAGGACAGGTGTATACTCCAGTCTACTGCCGAAACTGCATTTTTGCACAGATAGTGTGAGATAAACATACACGTGGTGTACACGCTGCAGCTTTGTTCTTTTCTTTTCTTCCGTAATTTTGAGATGTGTTTTGAACCTTTTCGTTCTTAATTTTAAAAAAAAATGTGTTCAGCTAAAATATAATTCGTACAAACAGGTACATGTACTATTGCACTTACAGACGGAACTATACATAGGTGGTAGGCAACAGCAGAGGAGAACATTCATAGCGTAAAGTATTAAGAATGTGAATTCAAATTTACCTTGTGTAGACAAATAATGTTCCTTCCGTTTCTGTCTTTTCCTAAAAAATAAAATTCCATGACATCAATTGAAAACACATTTACAAAACCATGGGACAAAAAATTATAAAATGAAAAATTTAATCTTCAGAAAAATTATGAAGTTAAAACCTTAAGAGCTAATGCACTAGTGATGCACCGATCGATAGATATGTTGATAATATGCATCGTGGCCCCACGGTATGGCATTTTTGCAAACTAACGTCGGGCGATAATACCCGGATCTACATGGCCGCGGGGTTTCACAGATGAAAATAAATAATATACCACACATTTTATATGGCAAATACATAATTGAATAACTATACAAAGTAAAAAATAGTGCAAATAATTGCAAATATGACCAATGATAATGAATGCATGGTGGTACTATTGCATACAGTTCGATAACTTTGGTGCCAGTGTCAAAATCTTCCCGGGATGTCTGTTATAGCTGGGGTGATATGAAAAAATAATCATTGGAAAACCATTTAGATATCACAGGAATCAATTTTTAAAAAAATATCACCAAAATCCGACAAGAATTGATAAAGTTATTACTATATTTCTTGGTCTTATTTTCATAATTGATTAGACAAGCATTTGTGATTTAAAATACTCATGTTAGATCCTGTCACAGGTTTCATCATCTAAGTCCGTCAAATGGCATTTATAAGCAGTGTCATCGGGATTAAAAGTAGATAACTTTATGTAAAATCTCATTAGGAATGGTCGTACATAATTCATTCTAATGTTACTTTAATATCTTAAGCTTATAACAAGAAATTTCAACACATTGACATCTGTTTCCTTATAGTAGCCATTTTGGCAAGTGCGCAGCTACACACACTAGTGCCCGACACAACATGCATTTATCACAACGCAAATACAGCAGCGGGGCAGACACGTTTTTCGCGCTACCGGCATGACCCAGTAAATTATTTCAGTGGATTGCCGGTGGTGGCGCTCTGAATGTAAACAAATATGGCCGCGGCAAACTAGTTTTCTTTGGAGAAAATCTTACAAAAATTTGGCAAAATATTCACAGTGCTCCTGATGGGCCCGTGGTATATTGGGATTGCGCCATTTGGTATGTTTTAATAGCGGCCAAAGGCGCAATGGCGCAGCCTAGATTGAACACTGATGATCAGGATTGCAGCTACATTGCCCGTAGTTGACCCCTGTCTCTGTGCGATCACTGTGTCATGAGAATCCTGGTTCTAACTTTCAAGAAATAACTCTTCTACATCTCCTTCTAAGACCACAATTAGGGGGCGATTAGTGTGATCATATGTACCAAAGAGTTGGTGCTTATGAAATCTCAACCGAGCCTCAATCACGCTTGTTCTAGTTACGACAGTGTTTCAACACACGTTTGTTGCACCCATGTATGCTCTTCCTACACTGTTTGTGCTACTTGCATATCATACCGTAGTTTTCGAACATGCTAAAAACCTCAGATATCTCTTTTACGCGTCATGTTCCTTCAGTTTGTCTTACCATGCAAATAAAGAAATAAAGAAGTTTTGGACTAAAATTTTGGATAATTTCTTTATTTGCATGGTAAGACAAACTGAAGGAACATGAGACCACATGCTATATACCTCATAAATTCTAATTTTAAGTACTCTTTTACGAGGTGATCATCCTTTGACTATGAACGACTACAGTAGAACAACGCAAGTCTTAACCTCAATCGTTAACAACGTACAACTTTTGCCTATCAAGTCATGTTCTTAGATTGTGAATAAGTCTTCCAGGAAGACCTACAGGTGAAAATTACCACTTTACTACAGTACTGCTATCAAGACAAGTAGTGTATTTCACAACACTGTCCACAGACAAGTAAAGCTGTCAAAATCTACATTAGACTAAGGTCTACCTCTTTACGTCTCCGTTGTATCCTAAGAATAGGTACTTAAACCAAAATCAAGTGCGTACAATCGGAGAGTTATATTGCATAAACTTACACCGTATAAAGGGTATTTCACTGTGTAAAACTCGTGGTGTAATTTGACAACGAAAAATATGACTCAAAAATGACAAAAACATTGGCTTTAAACGCCTTATTATTGACAGCTCGCGCTTAAAACTTACCCATTCGCCTGTGTTACTTTCATATTCATACAATGCCACTTGACTGGCTGTATCTACAATTCCAGAAATGCAAGGATCTCGTTGTTGAAGAGCAGATAAATTTACAAATGCATCAGACCCAGCCGCCATTTTTGCTGTATGCGCAAGGTGAAGGACTCTGCTTTGTCAGGTGCTCGACAGGTGGCAGCACGTGACTTTGTCATCGGGAATGTGCAGTGTGTGCACTATGTAAACCTCCGAGGTTCTTATGACCACTGGACAGACTGTCTGATAGTCTTATGTCATGATGTACAACTTGGTCATCGAGACCCAATCACACATTATTTGAAGTTATCTTAGATGAATTTAATAAGGAAGCACGTTTTGGGTAGAATATTTTCACATTCCAAAAGACAAAACAATCGTCCAAGTTTTCATTACTCTGCGGCAGCAATTTCAAAGTTTTACAATAACGCATAAACGTAGATCTACTGTTTTCAAAAGCTAGACTCAATACTTGTAGCCTACTGTACATCACAAGTGTACCGTATTTTGTATATATAATGGCCACGCGGCTTTATACATCATATAAACAGCTTGAAAATATTTACATTATCTACTAAATTGCTGCCTCAAGTTTTGGGATAGTGGCACATTAAGAAATATCAAATACACCATAAATGTCAACTGTGTTACCACAAGTACAATGTATATCACTTATATATTTTTCACTTTCATGTATTATAGAATCACACTATTTCATAATAAATGATTATACAACATTTTAACCGATAAATTTCTACAAGTCAACAGTTTATGGTGCTGGTGGCATTCTATGAAAACTGTCTGAGACGAGTCAAGGTAAAGGAATATGCAGGCCAACATGATTGTGGAATGGGGATACTGAATCTGCTCCAGTGATTAGAGGTTTCTCTCGTTGAAACGAACTTTTCACTCAGTATTATAAATTCAATTGATAGTCAGATTGCTAACCATAATGTTTAGTGGCAATGAAGTTCGGTGAGAGTAGCCTTTACCTACTAGTTATAAGATTGAAAAAGTCAATGCAAAAAGTGTTGCATAATAATACATACACGATACGATTTTTTTTAAACATGACAAAATATTAAGACTATATTGACCTATTTGATCTATTTGATTCATTACGATTCTCAATTGGGAAATATAAGGTTATATTATTTCCTAACCATCAGCTTTACACCACACGTCTCATGCGGCCCACAGTGCCACTGTGTAACGAGGGTTCTTTGCAAAACCCTCGTCTCGTCTCCACAACGTATTTTGCTGATTTTTCGTATTACACAAAGCCACTAAGTATAACAATTGCGAAAATATTACCAACAGCTAGATTAAAAGGCTGTTTGTATATTCTTTTTTCCCCGATATTACAACGTTGTTTATACGTGGATGTCCATCATTATGCCGTCGAGACAATTTTTCAAGCATAAATCTGACACCAATCTTTTGAACTGCTAAAAAAACTGGGGGCAGATTTTCCCGCTACAATTCATTATCGGTGATGACGCATTTGTCCCGAGGACCTACCTCATGAAACTCTACGGCAACAGGAACTTGAGCAAGGCTGAACGTATCTTCTATTACCGCTTGTAGAGGGTGAGGAGAGTTGTGGGAAATGCGTTTGCGATTCTCGCAAACAGGTTTCGGGTCCTCTTGGGCACCATGGGCCAGGAACCTGATACAGTTCGGCTCATCGTTGCCGCCTGTTGCTTCCTCCACAACCCCATGAGGACTAGGTAGCCCCAACTCCAGAACAGGCTGTTGGTCCGCAAAGGATCAGACAGTAACCACATCCTGGTGAATGGAGGCAGGGCCAAAACCTGCAGGACACACAATACGCACACAGGCAACGTGCAAGACCCGAACAGAGCTTTGAAGCAAGGCAAGACCCAGCGCAATCTCGTGAAGCACTGATGCAAGTCACCAACAGGTACTGTTCCCTGGCAAGAACGTGTGGTACGTGAGCTCGAGGCTGAACACATTCACATACCCTGAAGACCACGGACCACGACCCTGATCACAAGCCAGCTTTTAAGGACACACAGGATTAGTATATATTTTCTAGTGACAATTGTTAGTATTGCACTAGCTAGGTCATTAAATTGTGCCTGATCACTATTCAACACTGTATCTACGCTGCTGTTGAAAAGTGCATGATGGAATGTTTGTACAGTAAAACCTCCAATTAGGACCACCTCTCTATTGAGACCACCACTATAATAAGACCACATTTTATGTCTCAAACCTTTATAAAGCTACCAGATTAAACCTCTGTATAGAGAGCACCTCTCTATTGAGACCAACACACACTGGTCCCAAAGGTGATCCTAATAAATAGGTTCTACATTTACGAGATAAATTCAACGAAACAGACGAGAATAAAAATATGAATAAACAAATATGCAAGTAAATTGTAAAAATAGCGCAAACTTATCACATATAAACATATAGACATATAGTATTGCAGCATTTGGAAAGTGAATAAATAATACATCTTAGTAATTTAATGAGCAAATGATGATAATATATAAGATAAAAGATATCAATATAGCAGTTGTTTTTCTAATGGAAAAAAATGCTACACACGTGAGACATGGTGTCATTTACTAAGTGACTGCAATATAGCCTATCACACAGGTTTTGGATTATATTTTAAACGTTTATAGCCAGATCCAGAGGGAGGGTGCAGGAGCCACCCCGCTTGTGTTTTTCCTCCTTTTTTTTATGGCACCTGTGTAAGCTATCGCACATAAGAAACCACGAAATGCCGAAAGTGCGCCTTCCCTTTTCCAAAAACCTGGATCTGCCAGTGTACACATAGACGGATATCAAATGCCGCATTCCTTATTACTTTCTAAGCTCGTTTTGAAGTGTAGGTCTACCCTTATTCATATAAATTGGAAATTTCCTGGTTGCCGCCGCAATAGATACAGCTATACGGAGATACTATATTGGAGGGGGTGTTACAACTATTATCAAATGTGGACATTTGCACATTGCGACTGTTGTGTACAGAAGGTATGTGTTTTCGTCTATACAAAAGTTCAGCTCCGTTGTTCGGAAAACTAGGCAAGAAAAAAGAAACAGGCCAGCCCCAAGTTAAAATAGAATGTTTATGCTGATTCAACTTCTCATTGTTCTGGAGTAAAAATGTCACCTACTGTGACATTATTTATGTGATGTCTGAACGAAGGAAAGTGTCACCTGGATTGATGACAAAGGTTGACAGTTTTACTCCCTGTCTGTCGTAAACACATTAATTTAGCGTGATGTATTGTGGTTTGAGCACATTGCGTAAGGGTGAAAGTATCTAGGTGAGCCGTAGATATATATGCTGTACGGATCCAGTACGCTAGGCTGTATGTCTTACTTGCTCTAGGCACGTAATGCCTAGGGCACAACATGCCTCATGACCAGTCTACTGCTAGTCTAATGCCCAAAACTCATGAAGACCGTGACGATCAGCAAGCACTAGGTGTGGCACACATAGGCTTTTATAAGGCAGCGCAGTAGCCGGAGATGACGTTTAACATGCCAAACTTCTTCAGTGACCAATGTCAGCCGTGGTCTGGCCGTAAGTAGGCAATGTGGAGACCTTAGGCTAAAATGCCCTATTCACACAAACGATTTAACGTTATGTGTACAGATACAGTATTGGCACAGTGCGTTCCCAGTGCACAGACAGCCCGTGATATGTACGAATGTGTCGCTGTAGGAATCACATAGTGCGTACAGCGTAAGTTGTCACATACAACGCACCTTCGACGTATCTACTCTGTCACAACACCACTGTCACGCACGTATAACGTACCGAACCAGTGCTGCAGGTGCCCATAACTTTACAATTGCCACTGAATGGGATAAGGCCATGGACACCCCAGACCTGAAAAACTAGAATGCGGCTACAATAGTTGCTATAGACAGACCCAGGAGGGATGGCGGGGGGGGGGGGCGCTCTGCCTCCTTTTCCACCAAACTACCTTATTTTCATAGTGTGTTTGGTTTTGGAATGTTTTTTGAGCACGCGTACAAAACCCATGAGATGAATTTTTAGTGCGCCGCCCCTCCCCCACCCTGCACCCCACCCTTTTCTGAAAACCTGGATCTGACAGTGGTTGCATTTGACCTCTTGCTTTGCAACAGTCACCAGTGAGTCATCAGTGGGTCTGTTGGCGTGTGTTGTGAGGCCGTGTCGTTGTGTTCACTTGGGTGGGGGACGGCGTTGGGGGCGTTGTCGGTTCAAATAATACGTGTTACACACCTTTTATAGTCGTGAAACTTATGGTCCTCGTGTGACTAGTGACCAGCTGCTAGTAACCACTAGTCTGACCTGTTATAGCATATAATATAGGGATTTCTTGTTTTGTTTTCTATAAATATCGCACCACATTTAGGCAGTTTTGTCCACAACTGAAATACAAAATTATGATGCGCCATTACAGGCGAATGAAACTTAATGAAGCACTGTTTGTCCACAACCGCAACATTGAGCAAAACCAACATGAAACAATGTGTTGTTTTCGGAAGCTGAATGTTTGCATTGTGTTACTCAAGTCAGAAGGATCCTGAGCCATTCTGTTGTATGTTTATGACATAGGATAGTTTATGAATTCAACATTGAGCAAAAAGGTGGATGCATGGTTTCCAACTAAAAGAAGGACGCACACGCACACTAAAAAACAATAATTTTACGACTACCGGTATGACTATGAGACATTACATGTAAAAAATGCAATATTGTAATAACAATTAACAAAATACATGTATCTGTCTCACGCTACGTTATGTATATGATTGGTGACCATCTCAGCGGAAGAAAGCAATTTAGTGTTTGTTATTGTTTTTGTAAAACCTGTAAATAATAACTTACAAGCCCTATTCCTTGAACCTTCTTATTTCAGTTTTGATCGGGGCCCTGACGAAAGGGGGTATATACCCCCTTGATCTCAAATTCTCAATGAATTTATGTTACTAATCTCATGGCAAAAGCCCTGTTCTCAAATCTCAATCAATTGATCTCAATGAATTGAAGGGTCAAATCTCAATTCTTAATGAATTAAAAACCCAACTCTCTGACTTAATTGTATATATTACCGCCCTCTGGTGAGAGTGGGGATACGCTCAAAACGTGTGTCTAGGCGCCGTGCCATCCCCGCACACCCCCCAACACTAACCAGTAAATCGTGGGTATAATAACACTGTATTTGGTCGTCCATTGCGTGACCACGTGCATTATATATGGGCAGATCCAGGAAGTTCGTGCCTGGCGTCGACAGAGGCACACCCTCCACACCCTGGTCACGCTGACAACTGCCACGTGGTTCGGTATTGCTACAAGCGTAGATGATTACGTAGACGCATTGAGTTGTTCTCATGTTACGAGTGATATACGAACTAACGAACGAACGAACGAACGAACGAACGAACGAACGAACGAACGAACGAACGAACGAACGAACGAACCGTAAATACCAACCAACCAACCAACCAACCAACCAACCAACCACCCATCCAACCAGGGAACTCCACCAAATGAACGAACCAACGAACTGCAGACCAACGAATTCGAACAGGAGCTCAACTTTTGCATGCATATAATTTTTGTAGCGTAAATATAATATTAATCAAGCCATCCTACCCCATGCTCAAATCTCAACAGTTGTAAAAAAGTTCTACTTTGTATAAAATTAGTTTGCTCTCAATAGTTTTCCGTTGCCCATCCACTACCTTCACATGTGGACCTCCACATGCCTTAATCAATACCCTCGCTGCATATATATTTCAATCTAAGTACCCCCACTGGTCCAAATTCTCATTTTTAAAGCAGTGTACGATTAAGGCGCACACGGCAGCCCTGTGCTGGCTGATTTAAGGCAGGTTTCATTGGTTTTCAAAATGTGGATGCTCAATGGGGAGGCTAATTTTTGTTAGGACCCCTGTTTTATTCATAAAAGGGGAGAGCCACCTCTTTGTGATCAATGGGCACATGACTTGCACATATATACCGTGCGTTTAGCTACAAAACTGCCCTCTGTTCATATATTATATTCAGTAGCGTGGTCACACTTGCTGAAGCGAAGCAAAAAACACTACTTCCTCACATTTAAGTCATCACGAGTCAGAAGAAATTTAAACATAATTGAGGATACACGTTTGCATTTATTCATCCGATTTGTCATACAAGAACTGTTAATAAGAATGCCAGTTCAACCTGCATGTCGGGTTATGGATCAAACATTCATGAGGACACGCCTCCGAGATCTTGCAGTTTTGTCGCCTCATTGTTTGTGTCAGTTGTGTCTGTTCATTCTGGTTCTGACCGAGTTATTATTATGTATGTTATATGGGACGTTGTATTGGAATCAGATCTCTGTGCTAGAGAAAGAGAGGTATTCTAACGCAAAAACATCTAAAAGACGACTAGTTTATAGTAGCAACTGGTCCCAGTAGAAATGATCGCATCACGTGAAGAATTGTTGGCCAACCCTTGAGGTCTGTTGAAGTTGAAAATGCCTTTAAAACTCACATAGACATATACTTTGCGAAACTTTAAATCAACAAAAAAGCGTATCGCCCTCATCTAAGACTTCAACAAAGACCTAACTTTCTACACGTTCGCTGATAATTGACAACTATTTTCGAAAATTAAGAAAGGCTAAACAAGTCTCATGCCCTATACCGCACATACCACCACCTCACCACGTTGAATGTTCAACAACAAATATTGCTTACATAGCTGGGGTCTACAGCAGCCGTACTATCCCAACACCGGCTAACAACCCACCTCAGCACCTACCACGGTACCACTAGCCTAACAAACACCTCCGTCTCCCACACCCACCACTGTAGTAACAACGGCAACTCCCCATTACACCGCCCGTCATTGTCTTAATAGTACGTGCCCACGCCACCCTCAATAACTATGATTCAATAACAAATTTTGCATAGCACGGGTCTACAGCATCTGCACTGTCCTGACACCACCGCGCTTCGTCCTGACAGCACCCATACCACCCCTGTTTCAGCAATACCCAACCCCAACCCCCATTCTGACAAAAAACCCAACCACACCCTCAGAACCAAAACCACACACGCACACTAAAAAACAATAATTTTACGACTACCGGTGGTATGACTATGAGACATTACATGTAAAAATGCAATATTGTAATAACAATTAACAAAATACATGTATCTGTCTCACGCTACGTTATGTATATGATTGGTGACCATCTCAGCGGAAGAAAGCAATTTAGTGTTTGTTATTGTTTTTGTAAAACCTGTAAATAATAACTTACAAGCCCTATTCCTTGAACATTCTAATATCAGTTTTGATCGGGGCCCTGACGAAAGGGGTTATGTACCCCTTTGATCTCAAATTCTCAATGAATTTATGTTACTAATCTCAAGGCAAAAGCCCTGTTCTCAAATCTCAATCAATTGATCTCAATGAATTGAAGGGTCAAATCTCAATTCTTAATGAATTAAAAACCCAACTCTCTGACTAAATTGTATATATTACCGCCCTCTGGTGAGAGTGGGGACACGCTCAAAACGCGTGTCTAGGCGCCGTGCCATCCCTGCACACCCCCCAACACTAACCAGTAAATCGTGGATATAATAACACTGTATTTGGCCGTCCATTGCGTGACCACGTGTATTATATATGGGCAGATCCAGGAAGTTCGTGCCTGGCGCCGGCAGAGGCACACCCTCCACACCCAGGTCACGCTGACAACTGCCATGTGTTTCGGTTCTGCCTCAAGCGTATGCATTGGCATAGATGATTACGTAGACGCATTGAGTTGTTCTCTTGTTACGTACAATATTTTCTTAAATAAACCAACAAACAAACAACCAATCAAACCAATAAATAAACAAAGAGCAGCTGCGCTTATGCGTGAAAATAATTATTTTTGCAGCGTAAATATTACATAAAAAAGTTGTTCTTTGTATCAAATATGCATGTTCTCAGACGTTCTCAGTTACCCCATGTGGACCTCCCATCCGTAGGCAATATATTTCAATCAAGTACATGTAGACCTCCACATACGATTAAAGCGGTATCCTGCATAATTATGCTGCCATATTTTCATCTATATATAAGTAACCCCAAATACTCATATCTTAGGAGGAAATATACCCTACCCCATTCTCAAATCTCAACAAAAGTCCAGGGCCATTCTCATTAATTTTCTAACCAATCTTATTTCACAATTTCACAGTTTCACAATTTCTCACAATTCTCAAAGAAAATGGACCCCCATTCTTATTTCTCTTAAAAAAAAACATACGTTGCCATTCTCACATCTTAAAATAATGTATATTTCCGCCTCACATTGGGATGTGCCAATGTACGCACACGGCGGCAATGTGCTGATTTTTAGGCAGTGTTGTACTTTCAAAATGTGGTTACTATGGGGTGTTTACTTTTTGTTAAGATCCCCGTGTTATTCATGAAAAGGGCCGGCCACCTTTATGTGGCCAATGGGTACACGACTTGCATATATACCGTGATTTTGGCAACAAAACTGCCATTTGTTATCAGTGTTCGTGTACAAAAGTAGCGTGACTACACTTGCTGAAGCGAAGCAAAAACACTACTTCCTCACATTTAATTAAGTCATCACGAGTCAGAAGAAACTTAAACATAATTGAGGATACACGTTGACATTTATTCATCCGATTTGTCACACAAGAACTGTTAATAAGAATGCTAGTTCATACTGCATGTCGGGTTATGGATCAAACATTCATGAGGACACGCCTCCGAGATCTTGCAGCTTTGTCGCCTCATTAAGCTGTGTCATTTGTCTCGTTCATTCTGGTTCTGACCGAGTTATCATTATGTATGTTATATGGGACATTGTATTGGAATCAGATCACTGTGCTAGAGAAAGAGAGGTATTCTAACATCTAAACATCATAACATCTAAAAAACGACCAGTTTATAGTAGCAACTGGTCCCAGTAGAAATGATCGCATCATGTGAAGACTTGTTGGCCAACTTGATGGTCTGTAGTTGGAAATGCTCTTGTACTACCTAGATGGTTATACTTTGTGAAATCTTCAATCAACAGGAAAGGTACCGCCCTCATCTAAGACTTCAACAAATACCTAACTTTTTACACGTTCGCTGATAATTGACATCTATTTTAGAAAACCAAGACGGGCTAATCAAGCTTCATGCCCTATACCGCACACATTAGCACCACCCCACCACGTTGAATGTTCAACAGCAAATATTGCTCGCATAGCTGGGGTCTACAGCAACCATACTATCCCAACACCGGGTAACAACCCACCTCAGCACCTACCACGGTACCACTAGCCTGACAAACACCACCGTCTCCCACACCCACCACTGTAGTAACAACGGCAACACCCCATTACACCGCCCGTCATTGTCTTAACAGTACGTGCCCACGCCACCCTCAATAACTATGATTCAATAACAAATTTTGCATAGCGTGGGTCTACAGCATCTGCACTGTCCTGGCACCACCGCGCCTCGTCCAGACAGCACCCACCCCTGTTTCAGCAATGCCCCCCACCCACCCACCCACACCCAATTCTCACAGAACCCAACCATGTCCTGATAGTACCTATCACCACGCCCTCAGAACTCCCAGCTATGAATTCACCCCCAAAACACAAAACTATTATACTCGCTGACCATAAATGAGCCTAATTATTTGACATACTTGCACAATATACACAGTCACACCCCAGATATAGAAGCAATTTAAATACTTACACACTGCAGTTGAGCGTGTCTATTAAGACCGCCAAAAGGGTGTCCTCCACCCCAGTTCTGTGGCAATATAATGTAATATTGCTAAAGAACTATAGTAATGTGCCCCTGGTTTTGCTGGGTGGTGTCCTCATGTAGTCTTCATAGAGGGGTAATCTCTTAATGGAGATATACAATAGACTTTTTTATGAAGACTTGGTGTGATAAGAATCTTATTATAGAAATGATGTCTTTAGGTGGTGTTAATCGAAGGCTCTAAT
Organism: Streblospio benedicti; assembly: GCA_019095985.1. Lineage (NCBI taxonomy): Eukaryota > Metazoa > Annelida > Polychaeta > Spionida > Spionidae > Streblospio > Streblospio benedicti. Next base: position 12,765,293 of record CM032663.1, read on the forward strand.
GGACACATAGCCCAAGTCGCCAAAGTAGCCGTACTCCCTAACTATTTGGTGCATTCATTGGGAGATTAATATTTGAACCCATGTGACGCCTTTGATGTCTTTATGACGCCAAATGACTCCAATATGTCAGCCGTCGACTGCTATATATATGTGTGTGAGTTTTTATAAAATCGCCAATGGACAGCCAACAAGATCATTTTGCCCATCAAAACTACAGACTTGCACATCTACCCTGTATCATGAACGATCTCTTGTAGTCAGATGGAGTTTACCCAGGCAGCTTAAAAAGGAGTTCACAGACAAAGCACCAAAATTTAGCGTATCAATATGGAGATAACACTGTTGACACAGGCCATTTTGTTGTTGTTGCTCTGTGAAGAACACACTGGAGACCATCCTCTGTGGTTGGTGGCTCATGTTATCTTTACACATTGACGTGTAATTTCATGAGTTATAAGGCTCCACTACTGTCTAATACCTGTCTGGCCTATAAGATGGTATGTTTTAGTGGTGAGATCACCCTATGTATGCACATGTAGCTGGAAAGCCTCATGCAGGCATCTGCTTTAGAACTAGGTCTCAACATCAGTGTCAAACGAGGATATCGCCAGCCAGATTGTGATTGGTTGAAAATCTTTCATTTATCTTCCAGCAGGATTAGCAGTGCGAATGCGGGGTTGCGCATTGAAGGCTTCATACTATAACTACGAAACAAAGTCCTTATCCATGGATTGAGATGAGAACAGATCAGGTATCTTGCTCGAATGAACAGAGCCGGCGGTCCGGCCGTTTAACCGTTTAACAGCTTGGTGCTAAGGACCGATGACGTGTCTCATAACCTTGAGGTAGTGAGTTTGAGTTCAGGGCCACTTGTTGGTGTAGGAAAAATGAAGGCCTTCGGTTGTGAAACCTGTCTCAAAGTTGTGGATATTGTTGTAGAGACATGTTTCATAGTAAGATAGATGCTTCATGTTCCGATGAACGTCACAAGCCTGCTTGGCAGTTGGTACGTAGGATAGTCCACTATTTAATCTACATCTATATACTGTTCATTTTCTAAACTTACATTCAACCAGGACCATATGACCCATAGAGTCCTTTCTCTTGCCTGATACGTATTTCATCGCAACGCGTTGTTCTGTTCAAGCCACTAGCTGCCACATATAGGCTCAACTTATTGAAAAGGTATGGTGCACGCACAAATGTAGCCAATACGCCTGCATGCCCTGATAACTGGGGTATGTGCGTCGAAATTGACGCATAATTGACAAATATTGACGATTAAACACGTTACTCTCCACACCCATAAACTGCTCCACGTATTGGGGAGCGTTCACGATTGACGTCGACCACATTTTGGCATTTTCTGAACACCCCCCCCTCGTCAACTTTCGTGAACTTTATGACCCCCCCCCCGGCAACTTGAGGACACACGCCCCAAACTGCCCCCATGCCCGCACCCCCTGTCAACTATGGCGGTGATGTCAATTTTATGACACCCTCACCCAAACCCCAAACCCCTCAGCCTAGCCAATATTTAAGATATGCCTTATTGAAATTGAATCTGTGTGCAGTTTTGTCTGGTCATGTTATACAAAAATTGCGTTTCATGACTAATATATATAAAAAATGCGATTTATGAACAAACATTCCAATAAATACAAAGCATTTATTTTATCTCCATTCTTTATACTACAACGTTAAATATCAATCATCAATTGAACTTTGATACACACACGTGTATCCTTAATGCAGCCCCCTCCCGTCAACTTTTGTGGTGACGCCCCCCCCCCTCCCTGTCAACTTTTGCTGACCTCCCTTCAGGGACGTCAATTGTGAACGCTCCATTGCCCCCTCTCCCCCTGCTTATGTTTGCGCACATGACCGCGTGAAAAACTTATCATACACGTATGCTTGCTGTTTAAAACAGATGTTTCATGGATTTTTCATGCACGATTAATGCGTTGAGCGTGTGTGAAAGGGCTTTTAGCATTGATAATGCACAGTCCACCTGGGTGATGCATTTCTACCACTTTTTCAACAGTATAAATGTATATGCAGTCTAAAAATCTAGTTTGCAGGAAAAATATACATCAAAATTTCCTCCTCGTTTTAGTTCATAGCCACACGATGGCGTAGTTTAAATATTGGGAGTTAGTAAATGCCAGCCAAAGGCACGAATATAACACTGATGCCTTTTTTAGCTGGCTTATGAAGCCAGTCTTAGATTGTAAAACACCAGGGGAATAACCAACAGACAAATACGTGGGCGTGCAATTGCAGAGCCATGATTTCCTGGGGTAGAGAGGGGGCCAGTGCTGAAAATTCCCGAGGAAGCACAGGCGTACGCTCTCGACCGACCTATATGTGAGACTCAGCAAAGAAGACTGGGGAAAGTGTTTGGAAGTGACTGGCTCTGCCCCTTCGCACCCCATCAAACAGGATTACGTAAGACAGACAATCGGACCTTCACTCGCCGGAGGCGGCGAGCGATACAATGTACATTTGGCCAGCGGCGACGACGGCCGCTTTGAAAGGCGCTTTGTCCACGAGCACAAGCAGTATAAACATTACGCAATAGGTCATGATATGGCCGACGTATAACACGCGTTTAACACGACCACCCTCTTCCCCCGCCTACTCCACAGCTGAACAGGAGAAAGACACCGTGGCCGAGGGCACCTGCTGTTGTTGTTGTCCCAATACTAGTAGCCGCGGTCAGCGGGGCACTGTGTCGCGGCGTGACTAACGCGAGCGGAAGAGACGAGTCATATTGATCGGCTGCGGCTTCGGCGAGGAGGACGACGACGGCGGCGGCAACTCGCGAAGTAGCGACCGACCGACCAGCCGTGCAGCTAGCTACAGCAGCAACGGCGGCAGCAAAGTAGACGTGCAGAAGACACAGTCGTCTGTGCAGCGAGAGAAGTAGTACAATCATGACTGCTTTGGAAAATTCACTATTTGGATAGCTTACGGCCAATATTATGGCTCACCCACGAGGAGGTAGGTAGAGGATGGCCAGTTCTGTGCAATGAGGCGCGTGTAAAAGCGTGCGTGTGCGGGGTTTTTATGCAAATTGAGGGGCGATTCTGTCGCCGAAAAGGTGACAGGTATTTTGAGTGCGGCTTTTGCCGCTCTGACTGCCGTTGTTGTGGTTGTCGTCGTGAGCTGTAGTTGTAGCGCCGTCTGTGTAGTGTACAGCAAAGCTTGATCAAGGTGTGCGGCAGCGGGGACTTTTTTTTTGTCCAACTCATGATAATAATCTTAATCCGCCCGAAGTGTGGGTGGCCTGTGCAATATGTTCTGTAAAATAGTATTAAATTTTACAGTACTGTTGGTGTACTACACACAGCATGGTCGTATTAAAAGCGAATACATTTCGATTTGATTTCAGTATGTGCTTTACTTAAGCATATAGGCTAATAAGAGTTGTATTTGGTAAATAAATATTGAAATGGTATAGTGTAATATCTGTTTATCCTATAAAATGTATGGCATTTTCGACATATTACACTCCATTAATTTCATCCCACTTAACACCCGTATAGTGCACTCTCATCAAATATAATATCCAGTTCAGTAATTTTGTGCAACATTAATTTTGTAACAAATTCTAATAGATATTTGTTGTGAATTAGTATCTGTCATTTTCTAAAGTATGGAGATCTCTTTTTTGAACACTGATCTTCCAACATTATTTAGCTTGATGATGATGATGTAACTAAATTAGTAATCCCTGTGAATTTCATATATTTTATTTCTAATGCATACTATCTTCACAATATTTGCATCCTATACATATACCATATTAATGCTGGTATACACAAGTTAAAGAACCATGCCATGATAGAATAAGTTTTCAAGTACAGTGTGATAATTGTGTGAACGAAAGAGTATTAGAATTCTGCCAAAGTATCAGTACATCAAATGCTTTTAAAATCAATTTGATTGATAAATAAAACGTTGAATGCATCAATTGCAAACTTTGAATAATATTATCTCGCATATTGTGTGCAAAAAAAATTAACTGAGTCTTGATCATTTAAACAATCAAGATAGCTTGTGTCCTGTGTTATGAGATGTATAAAATTTCACATATTCGAATTCCTAAAATGTAATAAGGTTATCTAGAGGATCATATCGTGATTATTCAATTGGTCAAACCGAGAGAGCAGATGAAAAGGGTTAAGGTGGATGGTAAGCTTTATGATGTAACTGTAGTGGCTATTCCACAAAGAAAACCAGTCAAAAGTGCATATATCTATAATGCCTTGTCTTTTCATTTATTCAATTTTTAAGGGTACAGATGCACTGTGTTCTGATACAAATAGAATGGGTAGCAATTCAAAATCTAAATTTCATGGTCACCGTAATAGATTATAATGAATAGTTTGAAAAAGAGATTTATGTGTGGTGAAAATATGATATTGAGGTTTTTATTTTTCAACATTTAAGACACTTTCCCCAGTGACAAAACCATGTGTGTACATATGAAACATTCTTTCTCGTATAATTATAAAAGAAATGTAAAAGTTAAACATACAGAATCAATTGACATACATAGAAGGAAAAAAAGATGCTCCAGTTTTATTTAACTTGTCTCGCTTGACTGTCATATGCTTTAAAATTCAAACTGTCTCTGCAAAGAAAGAGTTTTTAACTGCATTGTGTAATCTATCCCTTTAACGTGGGGCAGCATTCGTGTTAAATATAGTTTGAAGGTATATTGTAATCTGTAAGCTTCAATGCAGTCATATAAATACCACGTGAATTTGCATTTGTAAAGGATACATCATTGGAAAAAGTTTATTTGAATATTGGAGGTACTGTGTTATATATCAAATTATCTATTTAACAATATGAAATTAACTTAAAACATTGCAAAAATACAAAACTAACGAACAAGTATTCGATGTTTTTGATAATGGCACTTGAAATTCAAGGGACCCAAGTTAATTCGGTTAGCAACAGCTATTTGTTCGGTGTGTTTTAAAATGTGTCTTACATAGAATTGCGTATTAACATACAATATGGGGATTGGCTATTATTTGACGAAATGTATAAATGACAGTCCTAAAAAGTAAGTATGGTTATCCTGACCTAATAACCATGTATCATAATCTAGCTATGTCATCCTCAATAATCAAATGTAATGTCCATTGCAGTAAAATATTCTACCAATATATACTCTTAGAATGTACCAACATCTGAAATTCTTACAATGTGTTTGTGGGTAAATTGGTATCATCTCCATCAACTACATAATAAAAGTAGGTCCCTAGTTACGGTCAGTGATTTGAAGGAAGCAAAAGACTGCCCACTATATGTATAATGGACCTACCTTTGAGGTTGACCGTAGTTGTCCTGTTTAAACGGAGTAGCTTGTTTTCACTTTTCCATACATTCGTCTATAGTTAACATGCTCTCATATTTCGTCAATACATCTGTCAAGGATGTTTACTATTATGTTGCTTTATAAGAAATGTGTTAAGCTAGTTAACATACATTTAGTGATGTTTTACTAAAGGTCAACAGTGCATGTATGTAAATTTAGTAAATATGGATGTATCTTGTGTTATAGGAGTATAGTGAGTTGGAAAATATGAGCAATTATTACAACGGTAAGCTGTTTAGTTTGTTTCCTCAATCTTTATGATTATTTCAGATATAAGAATAGTTATACATTCCCGGAGAGACATTAAGGCATATTATCTCAGATGTGTCAAGTACTATACTTCAACCGTAACCCATATTTTACTTTAAGAAATTATATGACTATCACTGAAAGGCTGAGTATACAACTATACATACATGTATGCATGTCTGCTATTAATTTTCATAAATCGCATATCATGGCGATTCTGGCTTAGAGTTGATTTTTAAGAATTTTTAGTTTATGGATTAAGACTCTGAACAAAATAGATATGAATAAATATAAGGTTAGTATAAAATAAGTAAGATTGCATTTTGTCTGTTTTCTACATAATCATAGCAATTGCAAAGAATGTCATGAAACAAGCCTTGTTTCATAAAGCGAATAGCAAACACAATTGACAATAATCTTAAGAGAATCAAGAGTCATTCCTGCACATTTGATTTTCATGATAAATTATAACAATTGTGAAAAAAACCATTGCTACAATAATAAAAATGCCTGTTCTTGACAGTCCAATTCAGTGGAGTCATCCATTTGAACACAGGGCTCTGCATTGTTTTCAGGAAAAAATAGAAGTTCTTTATTGCATTTCCCTTGAAAGAAGGAGAACAGTAATTTGTACCTCTTAACATCTTTATTTGTAAGATTTATGTTTAGATTGTACATATTTTTTAGTATATATTATGATTTAATTTGATTGCAGAAATATTGTCTCTTCAAGTGATAATTATGTATCTAAGAAATAATTGCTCTTTGGCAAATAGTCTCCAATATTAGTAACCGGTATATACACAGTCTATTTACAAATCTTTTTTTTTTACCTGACTACTCCAAGCCAGTTTAAAATATTTTTTTCTCAATGTATATTTCAAATCTAAACCTTAGGATGACTTAGGAAGGTCACGTAGCCTTTCAACAGTTGTTCATTATCATACAGAGGTCATCGAGTAAGTTCACCTAGTAAAAAGACCTAAACAAATGATCGATTTGTCACACTATGATTAGAATAGTATATAAAACAAAGTTTTTAATATACATAGACTCTTTTAAACCGCATATACTTGTTTCCTGGATTCCTGGTCGTCGTTATCTGGAGATGTTTAAGAATTAGAACATATTAATGAAGAAAAATCTTCATACTTTGCTGTGTTTCAACTGTTGAAATATGTAATATGTTATTATATGGAATATTTTTCTCCTATCTCCTTAGATATATTTTGATGTCAAAATATAAACCCAGGTCTTCAAAGATAGTACTTTTCTTTTTGACTACATTTTGTATCTCGACTACCAGGATTAGGCTATGCTATTCCTGAAACTTACAGATACAAAAATATAAATATATGAAATTAATACGCAAAATCACTAGTGAGGTGTGTTCAATCTATTTGATAATAATAGACCTGATAAAAATGCATTTGATACAAAAAATACTATTCTTACATAATTGAGTATCAGAAACGATTTATGTAGAGCATCAATATGGTTTTCGGAGAATTCTGAATACTCTCCAGTTAGATTTTTTAGAAGAAAGATGTATTATATTAGTCTTGTATAGACTTGTAAATCACCTCAAACATTGACATGAATGAGGACACAAAATCATGGGCGACTAATGGAGAGGGAAGAGTTTTTTTCAATAGAATAGAAAGAGTGGTGGAATAAGTAGATAATTGATAAAATAGCAAGGTGTTCCACTATTGTCTGGTATCGTTCAACCGAGCTAAAAAGCTGACCATGACACAGTATGCCATTCATCAACATAAATGAAGTATTGTTGAATGACCATTCAGATTTCACTGTCAGTGTTCGACATCTGGATTTTTCACCCTCCTTAAAAATTACAGCCCAGCTCAAAACTCCCATATAAACTGATCATCATAGCAACTGAATTTAAAATACTTCTCTCCATCTGTGTTGCAGGTACGAGCTATGAGCGGGATTCCCCCGACGTATGGTGCGGGCCGTCGTCATCAAGATCTACAGTACCCAGACAGTACAGCAGTATTAGCCACAGCGACCCCGACGACTACTCCCCCCCAAGTGACCCGCGCCACAGTAGCCGGCAGCCCCCTCCGCCTCCCCAGGGAGACTATCAGTACCACCAAGCCTACTCGCCGCAGCAGTCCCCCCAGCACGGAGGCGGCGGATACCCACCCAGCCCGGATCAGAATCCGGATCAGGGGGAGGAGGCGGGGCCGGGGAGGCGCGACCGTCGATATCCAAGCCGGCGAGCCAGAACTGGAACACTGCTCTAGCGGCTGCCGGCGTCGCGGGAACCATGAGTGCTGTGGCTGCGCAGAAGCGGCGGACTAATCCGCGCAAACAGCCCGTGTCGGCGAACCCTCGCCCGCCACGCGCGCTGTTCTGTCTGAACCTCAAAAACCCTATCAGGAAAGCATGCATCAGCATCGTGGAATGGAAATATCCTTTTTTGTGCTCGTCGTGTGTGGGGGTTGTTGTTTTTTTTTTTGCTGCTGAGGGTGGGAATAACGCGGATTATGTGAGATTGATATTTTTTTAGGGGGGTTTGGGTTAGGGGTTAGGGGTCGGACGTGTTGGGTTGTTTGGTATGTACGGAATGTGAATCGTTTTTGTAATAGTTTTTGTGGTGTCCTGTGTCTAGGGAGTTTGAGTAGGTGGTAAATGCAAACATGGATTATGAAAGGTTATAGGTCGGAGGGTTCGGGCTGATTTAGGGGTTAAGTTGAGTATTTTGACCATGAAGATTATGAGTATTAGATAATAAAAATGGAGGAGGGGAGCTTGTGTGAACTTTAATCAAGCAGAATGGATATTCCACAATGGCAAGTTGGATTTCTGATAATGTTTACCTGAGATCACATGAAATTAGGCCTCCAGTTTTTATTTTTTTATAGTCATTCAATGCAAATGGGAATGAAGTCCTAGTTTCATATTTTCTGCTATTGAAGAAAAATATATTTCGACAAGAAGTGTGGTATAAAAACTTTTCCGGAATGTGGTATAGAGCTCGTATATCTACTTTGGATACCTGTGGATTTCTATTATATCATGGTAGGTGTTTATTTTATTGCATTTAGCCTTCATGGAATGCTTGGTTTGAGAGGCCATTCGCAGAGTGGTGATAGGTGGTCTGGCTGCTACAACATGTACATTTCATAGAATTGCCAATTTAATAACAATGTAACTGCTTTATTTTATTTTATTGCAACACAGCAAAAAAGTAATAGTGACTCTTGATTAAATCTGGAAGTTCAAATACCAGGTTAATCATGATCCAGGTGTCTCACTGGAGAATGTCGATTATTTACTATTGCTTAACATTTTCTATTTAATTGTCTATTCAGTACAGTCATCAGACGCATCCTGAGCCCTCTTTATAGGGATGTTAAGTTTTTCTGTGCATAAAATAGTCCAACAAATACCCTTACAATGTTTTCCTGAAAATTTCATACCTAATCCTATCAGAAAATATCCCCCACCCCAACCCACTTGACTATGGGCATGGTCAAAACCTATATAACTTAGAATATTGCATTTTACCAGGCCCATCTACATGTACATTTTGTACATTGTACCTTTGAACATCTGATAAATGATGTTTTCTATAAATAAGAACTCCAATAACAAGACTGGTCACTCAGCAGCCTAGATGAGCATACCATGCATAACTAAATATTGTGTGATCTAGAGGTTCCATATTTCAGTATAAAGATACTGAATGTTACTACAAGGTGCAGTTTATGATAATAATGGATATTATAACATTGAATTAATATTCGTCACGTTAATAAATAATTATTGTGACTGACCTAAAATTGTACATGCTGTTTAAGCTCTAGACAAGATGATGAAAACACTTGAGACAAAGAATTTTTAGATTCAAAGTTATTGTTGATTTGATATTTCATCTGTTGAAATATAATTACACTTTTCATTTGTAGATAATTCTGATATATGTAGTTTATACTGTAATACAGAGAATACACTGAATGTTGAAAGCTTTCCATGCAAATGATTTCTCTTAACTATCACCCATGGGATGAGCAAGAAAAAGTGTAATATTTGACATTTATGCTCCACAACCATGTGTTCTGTCAATGGCTTTGTTTTGTAGTGACAAATTAATGAATGAACACCTGATATCTATAAATACCAGTCCCATTGAGCATACCTGGCATTGCTGGTATTGGCTCTATAGGACCAGTCTTATTTACATTAGCAGCTCACTGTTTTTGTAGAGGCAGTGTGGTGGGGAGTTGGCAAATCTCGCAACTTTTTTGTCTATCTCTATTAAGTTGGCTATGAGTACTTTGTAGTTCGTTCTAAGATGCTTGCTCATGTCGATTTACTACTGTTGCCATGTAGTGATAAGTCATTGAATATATGATTGCAACATCTGCAATGGCAATAAATGCTTGTCGAATAGACGATATTTGTAATTTGATCTAGTACAGAAGTGCATGTATCTAGTGTTCTCTGTTATTTTTATCCCGCTGCTTTTATACATTAGTATATTAAGATCCCCATCATGCTACAATGTATGTATAGTTTTGAACAGTATGACGGTAGAGGCATTTTTAGATGGTAAAAAAAATCCATCATTATTTTTCTATTTGTCACAAACAGAAAATTAATTTTGCTACAGAGCAAAATGATAATATTCAGACTGTAAATGTTTATTTCGTGCTCTATAATTAATGAATATAAGAATGTTTTGGTATTAAATTGCAACTATTTGGCCTTTTGTATTTTTACCACTGATCACTGCTGATGGACCCAATATATGCTACCTACATGTACATTTGTAAATTGCTTACTCGAGCTCATATCTTGGCCAGACTGAATTTATTATTCTAACCATCGACACCAGAGACGAGATTACTATTGCTATCATTTAGATAATCTTGATGTAAAGTGTGAGATGGGTCATGTATATACATTTCCTGACGATAGTGGACTGTCTATGTACCTCATACCTACCAGATACCATCTTCCATAATGTCGCTCAAAATAACTCAAGACAATTACTATTTTATCTTAAGGGAGGACAGTGTGGTAGTGTTTTATCATAAATGGGGGCAGAACGTTGAGCTAGTAATGTATAATTGATGCTGTATCGATCACATAAAGGACATTGCATTGATTTGTGTTTTGATAGTCTACATTACAGTCTTGATACACATAATGAAGTTGGGCCTACTAGGGACAGATGTAGGCAAACAGAGTCTACATGTCTTTACCTTGAACAATAAAACTTTATCTAACACTGACTTGGCTCAATTTCGGAAATGCGTTTTATGTGATCATGTTTTATATTGACATCTTAAGTATAAATGCGTGCCATATCTTTGAAGGGTTTGTTTTTCTATTTGAGTGTGGGTCTTTAAGTCAACGTATGAGATGTTCTTCTTATAATACCTTTGTGCAATGTACCATGCAATGAAAGAACTGCTTTATTCAGTAGTTTCTTTTATTTAGCTGTATGCAGAAACAAGATCTGACCAGATCATTTAGTATGAGGTTTATCATTAGTATTCCGGCCAGCCACAAATTGTGTCTGCTTCCATAATGTATTCCATCAGCTCACTTCAAGAAATAGAAATGGCAAAATGAGATATAGAAATGTCGTTAGTGAATTACTTTGTTATGCAGTGGAATCTTTCCACAAGGAAATTTGGTCTGTATATTCTCATTCTAGTGCCGAGTAATATGAGAGGATGAGCGCTTACACGGAACTTTATATTTAAGCATTCATCTTCTAAAATGGAATCACAATAAGTGTTTTTGACAGAGCAAGCTTTCGCTGCGCACAGATTTGTACATTTGTACATCTATGTATAAACTCTTTGGTTAATCAGCAATTCATTTGATGTTATTAGAAAACTAAAATGAGTCTTTCATATTCAAAAACTATTAGAATGATTATTATTATTATGAATTTAGGTTTTATTGATTTAGGTGTCAAATATTAGACCTACAAACATTCTTGCTTTTTTGTATTTTGGGTTAATGATATTACTGTAGGACAGCTAGTGCACAGAAGTACATGTAGCATTGAGGTGGTCAGATCTCTATGTAGTGCAGACCTAATTATACTGGCACATGATGAGTAACAGAACGATCAATGATTGCTTAGTGTACAAAAATATACAGCTGACACTATTGGAAATCATAGAGAAAATATAAATGTAGTCTCATCTACCTGTTTCCATGGTCGGTTTCTGTAAATCTCTTTCATACTGCACATATATGCATAGCTTAATATTAACTCTACTTTTAATAACTTGTGAATTGAATAATATGCCCGAAACATATCAGAATGAATAGATTCCAACTGGTTACATTCTTTAGTATGTCACTTCACACTCTTGTTTTTTAACGTACATTAGGTGAAGCAAAAGTCACGAAAACGTGGACACTCTTTTGAAGTCTACATGTGACAGATATTCTCATGATTCTGCTATATGTAGGATTTCAATTGGACTTTACAAGTCTTAATGTGAACAAGTCAATCAAGTGAATTACAGGCAGTCTGATAGGTTGCGTGCTGTGACTGTTAAAATGTCCATTCATTAATATCTACCAATGTGTGTTCCACTAAAATACTAGCTTGTAATTGTTGTCGGTAACCCTACTATACAAATCCTTGACAAATGTGAATGAAATTTAATCAATTGTGATGCTACTTGACAAAGATAAATGTCCCGTATAGATTTAAAATTAATATTTATTACAGCGTGCGCCATATGCCAAACTACGTTTGAATTACCATATTGCAATAAAATACATTATGCTTGCTATTGACTAAATAGATGAGGTATTGATATGCCCATTGATGATTTCAGTGGTCACACAAAATGTATTACCTTGGCCTGCTCACAAGCCATTAGTAACATCTTGAGACTGAGTTCAGGTGGGTTCTAAATTACATGAATTAAATAGAATCTACTATGGGGTACCATGAGTATTAACTCTTTTCTCCCTTGATGTCACAATAAGTTCTATGTGTGAAGAAACTGTGATTTGTTGAGTGTTAACAGTAGATATTGAACCTTATACTGCCATTTTCAATTAGCTGATTTTCTTGCCTTGTATTGCAATAATGTACAAAGTTAATAATATTGTCGCCCGATCCTACAGTATACAGTAGGTTGTTAATTAGATTATTATTGCATATTAGGCATGCTAATAATTTATACATACATGTATACATAAATGTGAAGATTTAAAAAAGAAATGGTGATTGTGATATGGAAAACCATGATGTAACCCTGATAAATAACAGGTGAGCCATTCAGCTGGCCAGAAAGAACATTCTCCTGCGTACAATGATACCCACGCATACTAGGGCCATATTCATACCGTCACCAAACGGCAAAATAAATGTTTATGAAATGAAAGAAGTGGCGATTGTGACGAGGAATACCATGATGTGGACATCAAAGGTAGCGTGAGCTACAAGGTATGCATGAGTTGAGTGGTTGAGCCTATAAATAACACACTGTGCTCACTGCACACGCCGACAATAACACGCAGCCTGTTACATGCTAAATTAAAACTCATGCTCAGCACGGCAATATGAGAGAACACATACTTCCTTGTGGTGAGCCGCTCATGATGAACACTGGTTCTACGTCAAATCATGGATGATGACGACGATGCTCACTATTACGACACTCCCTGTAATTTGCGTGATTTTGTGGCATAAAAACACGCGGCGAAATTGCGATTTGGTACACGCTAATAATAATAATCTGCTCAAAAACACTTTTCCATGCTATTGGAAATGTACCGGTATTAGAGTTGCTGAATATTACGGTTCATCATTTTGGACGATGTGAACATTTGCTTATATGCATGTATCAGGAATTTACAAGTATAAATTTTAAATTCCCAATGCATGGAATAGTCGTGATTTGCATTGCAACTCTGGGACTTTTACACTATGCAGTAATGTTTGCAGTTGTAATTGAATAGAAAATAGTGGAGTGATCCTAGTTTATTGTAAATGGTCATGTATGAGTCATATCCCTCGTTTTTTCGCTGGAAGGCTCACATGATTTAATATCACATCATGTCATATAAGAGGCAGTCTTGACCCTCCATTTGTCCCTGTTTTTATAGCTTCCTGCATTTTGCACTGATTTGTGCATTATTTTTAATCGTAAAATGTAAATGTCAATTTCATTATTGTGCACATTTATCCATTTATATGCTCAGGTGACTTACTGACCTTTGACAATGAAATAAGATGAATTGAAGCAATTTAAAACACTACCACTGAGAATAAAACTTATGCACAGTTAGTGTTGTAACTTCCTTGATTTAGAAAGGTTTGTTTCTTCCTGAAATATCAACTTAATTATGCATTCATTTCTACCACTTTTTATTGCAAGACATTGCCTTTGTAAATCTTGATCCAAATGGGGCATGGCATAGATAGACTTGAATATTCATGTTTTTTCCCTCTTATAATAATATTATTTTATTTATTAATTGGAAGGTAGGTAGGTGTATAATTATGTCCTCAGCGAATTATGGAACAAATACGAAAACATGTGTTTTTTGCTCAAAGATTCCATATATTTGGAATTTTCCATCGGTTTATTTTTGGGTCCCGAAGTAAAGCTTGTTCCTTTGCTGTTTCCTGTGGACCGAAGCATGATTCATTTATGAAAAGTAGAAGACAAGCAATAAAATGTCATCAAATGAGCAAGGAAACTGCTTTATTTATAGCTAGGTTGCATAATATTTTAATATTTATCATATAAAAGCGTACAGTTTTATAATACGTTGTATGAGTGCATTATAAGTAACTTTTGCAAAAACTTGTGTTTGGAAACTTTAAAAGGCATAGATAAATAGATATCTGTATTGTCTTAATAACTTCTATTTGTGACAAATCCCATGATATGAAACAAAGTCTTTTCAGGCTAGTCAAATCCCAACACATCTAACCCATCAGTCAGTAATTGAAAATATCTTTCTTCTTTCAAGAACTGAACCTTACTATCTAATCTTGGACATGAGCCTTATCGGTCTTATGTAGCATTGAGTTAACAAATTAATTGTATGTTTAGATATCAAAAACGGAACAAGCATCACATCAAACTGATATACATGTAGTGTGATTATGCGTGCACTGCACAAGTGTATTCTGTAGTTCCCACAATATAAGAAACATTCAGAAGATTGAATTGTAGGTGTCCAGTAGTCTTTGTGTAATGAGATTACCAATGTATTGCATGTTCATTTGACCAAAGTAGTAGTGGGTTCAGATTTCCACGATCTAGGTACCTGATCAGGCAAGGATTCTTTGAGTAATTAACAGCAAGCTCAGACAGTGTCTTATTCTATTATTGTTATGTACCTACATGTACTTCAAAATACTTTGAATAGAGGTTACTTGTGGGTTCAGCCACAATTGGGACTGTTGATGTGGTTGAGACAACAACAAAATGTCTGCAAGTCAGGTAAAAAAAATGGTTCGGAGAAAGCAAAATCTTTGATAATGCATCAAAGTAGTGACATTGATTTAAATTGAAAACAATTTAGTGAGGAATGTGTACACTTTCTCAGTCATTTTAAATGACCGAAAATCAAAAGAATTCCAAAATTACCCATAAGTTACTTCCAAATCATACACATACTGCACCTCCATCTAATATTAGTTATATTAGTAATGGTCATAGTCATGTGACAGATCATTATGAAAGTATTACACGTAAATCTCTCACCACTGTGGCTGTGGTTGCATGGGCATTGGGGTTGAGTATTGAGCCGCTGCCATGAGGCTATCTGGCCACCACCCGCTGCCGCCGCCACCGGTGTGTTATCAGTATTACTGCAGTGAGCTGCTCATGCTAAGCACTCGGATCTCTCATGGTGAGGTTGCAGCGAGGAGGTAGCCAGGTACAAAACATGTAGGCAGCATGCACGCCTGTCCACAGCCATGCAATACCATCCATGATACATATATGTGTTATATTAGCATGTATGTAAAGACTATAATTGTGTTAAGGCAAATGTGTTCGTCTAAAGATGTTTAGAACTAGATTTATCCATGATATTAGCCAGGCATAAGGCCTACCTGTCTTTTTATAAAGTCAAGTCTCCTGTCGTTTTTTATCATGTGCTATCTACTTCAATGATGTTCATGATGTTGCTACATGCATAGCTCTAAAACAGATGTGTTTGAATGAGGCATAGGTATAGTATGATGCATCACGTCACATTAGGGTGAATATCAATGATGCTCTGGCAGATCCAGAATTTTAGAAAAGTTGTGACCTCAACCAGGAGATCTCATGGGCTTTGTGTATGCAAAAGTTCACACTGAGATGCTGAAAACCATGTGAAAATGTATCTTTCGTGGGTAATGGGGACACTCCCCCCTACGTTACGCCCTGGATCAGTCAGTGTGATGCGTTTTGTACTATAGTAGTTTGTCATTTATTCATCGTTGAAGCATAAATGTGAGCTGCTAGGCTACGAAAATTGATTGTTTGGTATGTGCATTTGTACTATTAGTTTATAGGACCTAGTTAATATGTACTTTGAAGAGCATTTTGTCCTTTATAGGCCTACCGATTAGCGACATTTTGTCCTTCATAGATAATGGATGATGACAGTTATACGCCCTAGTGGTCTGTAGTTTTTAGACCAGTTCAAGTTTGATAATGGAAATGTTTGACATTCTCTCAATAGCATCAAGTGAAATATATGTTACTATCATGCAGATTCATATATCCAGGTTTAAATTTTAAAGAACAAGAAGTTAAAACCTATTCTGGCTGGATAATGTATTGAAAATCATAGTATGGGTGAAAGGTTGATATTGGTTTTCAATAAATCATCCAGAGAAAAAAGGTTCTAACCTGTTGTTTAGTAAGGGAAATATAAGATTAATTACAATCTCTTATTATTGGAAACATGAATTATTCAACCTGTTGGTAAAAAGAGATTGAGCATACTCTAGTGAAGAAGTAACAAACTATGCTTTATCTGTAACAACTTCTACAGTGCTCTACCGGGGTGACCAGTGAAATCTTCTAAATGATCAACTTTTTATATTTATAACTCTCGAACAACGAATTGAATACTTGTTTGTACTACACACTGTTTTTCCAACAATGCGTTTGAACCCAGGGCCTTAAAGTCTCTATTTCCAAACATTATAAAGTTGCCGAAGCAAGGACACAGTTTTTTATATAACTTTCCATTTTCCACAAGGTAAAAAGAAGATTCTAGACTCATTTTATATTATATATAAAATGAAGTAAAAGGAGCATATTACAAACACTTTCTAATAAAATATATATAAAGATGGCAAGTTAGATGGAGTTAAATCTTAAGTTCCATATGAAACTTTACTGTGCCTACACCCTATTCCGTATTTAGAATGTTAAGATAATATAAAAAAAAGTAGCGGTGCTGTAACATGTTGCCATCGGTAGAGATGGACATACCTGTGTGCTGTGGAGGCGGCGGCGTATTCACCTGCTGTATTGTAATACGTGGAACACGGCACAATAGGATCATCCACCAGCCAGCCACAGCAGCAACGACCTCCACATTAGCCACAATAATGAGTGTAATTTGTGTGATTTATGCCAGGCACACAATGTTTCCTAATCAGCTCAAGTTCTACTGCGTTGATGCTGGCATGATGGTCGCCCTGGTGGTGGCACTGGTCAGTTCAGGCTGCTTGGGTGTCACGGAATCCAGGGCTGGGGGTTCGTGTTCACAGTATATTACAGCTTGTGGCTAAATGTGATAGGTATAAGGCGTGGTGGACCTTGTTGATTACCACTGGGCATGATGAATAGGAGTATAAATGAGATCCTGACTCAGTCTCATCAGTTACTATTCGTATAGAAAAAAACTAGTAGTAATTCCGCTTGAAGAATAAGGTGTGTGTTAAGAAACATCAGTACCACAATCATTATTGTCTCACTAGACTCAACAATGCTCACTGAAGGTAGAGTTTTGTTAAATAATCAGTTTGAATATTTGTAGAATTCATTCCCTCTTCAACGTTTTCAAGCACATGAAACTTACCTGGAAACATCATTGCTCTCATTATCGTTAATGAGCTGACTTCTTCAGAAACAATGAGAAATTATGAGGTATACATCGATGTGACATTACAGCTAATAATCTAATGACGCCTACTTAAATCTTCATTATCTTCCATAATCAGTTCGAAAACCCTATTAGATGCAGTAAAATTATTACAATAAGGCAGAGTTACCTTTTTGCACTGGGCTGAGCAGAAGGGTGTTTTGAGTCCTGCTGCTAAATGATTGGTGTCATTGATTCCCAAAGCTCCATAATGGGATTGCTCTCAGATGGGCAAGTTTTTTTATCAAATGTCTTCATTTTAAACACTGCATTATATAGACTGTATATTAGACTGTTATTGTCTTCTTGCTAGAATGTTTTAACAGCTTGATGTATGCACTCTTCATTAAGAGATAGTTTGCTGACAATCCAATGTTAACATTGTTAAGTGGCAATCATTGCATATTATGTTATAGTTCATTAGTCTTACCTGTACCTTTATAATGTTTGGGTGCATGTGCTAAAGATCCAGGATTTTATGAGGGCCTGGGCATCAGAATGCACATTGAAAGCATCACCCAATCACCCTACTGATCATGCTCAAAATGATCCGTAAATGCTATGGAAGGGTTTGCTTGATGCCCACGATCTGCCTTAATGCTTGCAAAAAGATCGGCAACTTATTATATATGAGTTTGTGCAATAACATTTATTTGCCCTAAACACGAACAGGACTTCATGGTAATAATGAGCTTTAAACCACAAGTAGCTAATAATTAGATGTGAAACAGCTCTGTAAGTGAAATATTTACAACATTTATGGCTTTAAACTGCCTTTCCAGCCGACAAATATGACAGTCGAAATCATAATATTGCCACAAAATAATAATGACATATCTTTTGCCATGCATTCAACATAAACACTTTTTATATGACATTGCAGCATTGTGTGCAAATTGACATAATTGGTGACCTGGGACGCTGGCATCAATTATTAAAGCATATCACAGAAGGATTCCTTATATTAGTGTATTAAAAAAGATTCAAACATATGCTGCTTTATGCATCAGTCCTGGCAACCTCAACTTTCATTGACCAAATGACTTGAAGTAGACAGACTTTCTACATTTTAGACGCTAATTGGCCCTTCTTTTGGTTAGTGGGATTTTCAAGGTGACCATATATTTCATAGAGATATATTCGTTTATATAGGTTAATAAAAATAGTATTCAGACTGATTCCTTATATAGTGGAGCACCTGCAGTATCGTCTGTCCGGTAGCTGAATTTGGTCAGAAGAGTAAAAATAAGTAGACCATACAAGTCTACTCATACACTTACTGGCATAAATATTGACCTAACTAGTTCTTAGAAACTTCCATTTTTACTTGCAATATGTTGAGGCTATATTCCAATGATAAAATAACTCACCCATAAAATCATTAACAGTGTTTTATAGTATTCCCTAGTGCATATGAATTTTTGATGTATATTTATACGTTTATAGAGCCTAATGCCATAGTGAGCCTGTGTGAATTGAATATACAGGGTTTAACACAAGGCCATTGTTGACAATTGTTTAAAACGCCCACAATTGTGTTCCTAACCCAACGTGGACTCTGTATTCAATGTGGTAAAGAACATTCATGTAAAGGCCCACACTTAGCATTATTAGGATGTCAAATAGTGCCTCATAGAATCGATCTAGTATGATCTGGACTTGATAGCCATAATCTGAGTTGACCATATAGAAAAAAAACTAAACTGCAACGCAAACATTTTATATAGTGCTTTTAAATCATAAGAGCAAGAATTTACGACAGGATGGATAGAAAACTACAAGCAATGTTTATTTCATCTGTTTGCTGGAAGGTTTGAAAGGTATAAACTGACAAAACTTTATCGCAAATACATTGAACACTCTTAGAGATATTCCTTGAATGTCAATTATCGTATCACTGCTTTGTGAAAACCTGGCTTATAAGAAGCCAGAAATCGGTTTCAATGTTGAACTGAAAGCAAAATATGCTGATTGGGTAACTCTCATTTTTGAGCTGCATTTTTGAGTGTGACAAGCTTCTAAACGCTCTCAAGCTTTATTGAATATAATAGTACATAATTATGAGTTCTGTGAATTGAGCGATACTCACAATCAGTGGTATAGCAGCTGTGTTAAAATTTATTAGGTGCAGTACACAGGAACTGATGACAATGTACGCATTGATTGGTAACTCTGTTCTGTGACACCCTATTGTGTGTTCGGTGTAGAACATGACATACATAATGGTAGTTGGAGCACTCTGTTGAAGTCGTGGTTACACAGAATCAATGACTACCTGCTATACACAGCTCCTACTGCTTTTGCTAAAACTTAACAACTATTGAAAATCCAGTTGAATTAGATGTTATTAATAACGGATGTTTCCTCTAAATTGTAAATATAAAGCCGTATTTGTCCTTTATGAATTCGAAACTTTAGGAAGTCTGCATTGGGAACTTGCACTATGTATACGGACATTCAAATGTTAAAACTTTACGATTACAAAATCTCGTGTGAAGATTCAGTTTTACATCAAGTTATCATAAGCAATATGTAAAGGTGCAGCTTATAATTACCATATATTTTCTTCGTGACAAAGACAACCCATTGAAGCATGCGTGTTCATTTGCATAGTTTATAACCAACTTTCATAGAAACTGCATGACTGTAATCTTTTTAAACCTATATGTCACATAACATGACACTTTGATTATTATGAAGACAAGATCATATAAGTAACAAGTGCCATGGTTGTGTGGAAAGTGTCTTCTCTAGTCTTCTGTTATGTATATTATTTGATGAGCACTACCTACATGTTCTCAATATGAAGTGAAACTATAACTGCTAATGATGTTTGATGCCTGGACTCTTTATTATCAATGTGTAATTAGTGTTAGTCTAATGAACTTAATTGTACATGTATAATAATACAATTATATTCTTTATATGAAACTAAGTATGTTTCCTTTTTTCATGTACATGTAGATAAAATATAGCATCTCCAAAAGGCTTTCAGTTGAAAAAAATGTGCAACGTCTTTGCATTGATTGAATGCTTAAAACATTGCCAATTTAGTTGAAATGATAAAGTGATGTTCTAAAAAGTCAAAGTAAACAGGGTATAGATTCATGGCCTAAATGTTTATCTTTATTCTTAGTGGGGTATTACTATCTCGGAGTCAAACGGTTGTTTATTAAAGGCAAACTTTCATTAGATCTTGAGGGCTAGGAAATTTAAGTTTCAGTAAAGAGGGAACACTTTCACAAATTAATATTTTACAGCTTATGAGCCTGAGTTTTACACTTGTGGCACTTGTGTGAATGTCTTGGTCCCTAGGCATGACCCATGGTGTCAACCTTGAGAGATAATGTAATGCAGTTATGAATTCTCTTCAGTTTTTTAAAAAGTAGAAATGAATGTACCAATGTTCTAGAGTAAATTACAAATAATTTTGAACAATCAGGAATAGAGTGTGAGGTTTGAAAAGATGTTCATGCTGTATGATCAGCATGTAACTGGTCCTGATATTGGTTACATAGACTGAGGAGGTTGTGCAAAACTCCCTTTTTTGCTACCAAAATATTTCATTTTCATGGTTTTTAGGTATATCTACAAACAATCATGAGTACGAAACCCCTGAGATCCCTTAAGTGTACCCTCTCCCTTTTCCAAAAACCTGGATCTGCATGTATCACTGCCAGATCCAGTAGGGGAGCAATCATTCCCCGAATTTCCACAAGTATGTCATTTGGTTGGGTTTGCTGCATGGCCCATCATGTTGGCTTTACATACATGTATGTCGATTTAATGAAATTCTTTTTTGTGGGCCGGATTTTACATATATGTACCATCTTCTCAGAAAATCTGGGTATCACTGTGAACTGTTGACACGTGAAAACATATCTACTGGGAATATATACAAAATTATGTATATGTTAAATTTTTCTTTCTATTCACATGCATAAGTGAAGTTAATGTTGGAAAATGATGATATGACTATGGACTGTGAGAGATAACATTTATATTTCGAATCTGCCATCTAATGGGCCATATGTGTCTAAAAGTGCAAACTATGATCAACGAAGTGGTTGACCTATTTTTCATCATTTACAAGTAATATAATGAACCTTTAATGAACCTACATTTTGACCTTGTTTGATACATAGTAATAAAGAACAAAATTGCAATTTAATTGACAAATTGTTGGTTGATATTTTTCAGTTGATAAATGTATTATGGCTCATTTCATATGTTGCATAGCAAGGTTATTGCAGCACTGATATTTGCTGAACACATTAACAACCAAATTGGGAATTATATTCTAACCATGTAACAACATGTAGTCCATTTTTTGTGAATGATAAAGAATTTTGATGTGCTGCATAATCATACTCCCCAAATTATGTTGATTTGAATTTCCTTTAAATTTTGGAGAAATAGAAATACACATTACCAGATGAAGTAGTCAAGTATTTACTGGATCAGAATCCACATTTATGAAATAGGGTATAAAGAGCACAGTACCATATATGCCAATGCTCTGTCAATATCAGCAATTAACTTGATTGATTGATAGATAAACCTTTGATCCAAGGTCAACATCAAAGTCAACTGCATCAGTTTATGTCTTTTAAATGGGACTTTGAAAAGATATTTACATATTTGAATAAAAAGTCATTCTTCTTTATTAAATCTTCTCAAATCTCTATATAATATATGAGTTACTTAATGCAGTTGGCTTTGGTCAACACTATTTGAAATGAATGCTGAGTAGGCTAGATAACTTGTATCTGGATAGTAAGTATGTATACTACATAATAGCATAAATGGGGCGGGTTTATAAGGAAGTGGGATGTGGGAAATAAGCCAAAAATTGAGGGATGTGGGATTTCAAGGAAGTGGGATGTGGGGAAAAACCTTTTAAGTTTGTGGGATGTGGGAAATAAGGCCAAAAAATTAGGGGTGTGGCATTTCTTGATCCCTCATACCTCCCCCTTACAACCCCATCACCAACCCCAACCCCACTCCCACTCTCCAAAATACATACATGTAATGTCCATCTATTTCTGATATTAGATACTTGTTTGCATGAAAACAATGATGTTTATTCAATTTTTATGGTTGAGCTTGTATAATGTTCAATATCAGATAATGTCCCGTAATGGGCTCTGGAAGTGCATGGGTACTCATCGTGACCTATCTTTAATAGGGCATGAACTCAAATGGATATGGCTATGGGTTAATTTAACTGACATACATGTAATACACATTTTAATAATGCTTCTTCAAAAAATTTAATTTTGGATGGTTCGTCAGTCATAAAACACTGCTGCTGCTGCTGCTAATATCTATTTACCTCTGGGTAGATAGAGATCTTCAAGGTCATTACCATAATTATAAACTTGATGTGAACAAGAACCATCTTGTTGATTATCAGTCAGAGGTTGACCCATATTTAAGGAAACCTTTTTATATGATGCCATATTTGACAGGGAGAAAAGTGTGTTTATGAAGGGAGGGTGGGTCATAAATTTCTCATCTCAGACAAACCGGCCCTGCCAAGCTGTGATATGTTCAGGTGCAAGTGGCAAGGAGGATAAATGATCTTGTGCAAATGATTTGCATCAATGGATTAATATCAGAAGGCTGACATCTTCAACCCAGAAAGGGTAATTGTCACCAGACCAATAAGATATACACAAACATGCTTGAATTTCCATACCCCATGTGCTGCTTCTTAATTGTTTTGTAACTTGCGCTACATGTTGAAGATGTCCTGTAATGTCGATAGAACATCTTACGTAAAAAGTTAAAAAATTAGTGTATAAAAAACGTCCATACAAAATTTACGATAAAATACAATTTTAGCAATTTTAGCGGTAGGCATTAACATGAGCAGGTACTACTACTACTTTCTGCAAACCCATCAATGCACAAGTACCCGTGACCTTCCTGAAAGCAAGGTGCAAATACCTGATAAATGTTTCTTCTAAAGAAGACATTTCCATTAAACTAACAGGTCCTTCTGCCATCTAATGGAGCGCAATGACGCACACACACCTGCAGTTCTAATGTATTAATGCCCTGCTCAACTAATGACCAACAATACACATCGTTCCGATGTGTTTGTTAGCATAATGCAAATCACTGATTACGTCTGCTCACATATAAAAGGTCGCTCACAACAAAACAATAACGCAAATACGTGTTTTTCCTTGTGACCCTCGTTGTTGCAGTGCAAACAATCACGGAGAAAGCTTATATCATCTGCTGCTATTGCATTTGCTGCTATTATATGTATCTCTCCGACTCTCACCCAAGTGGTGAACAATGTTCTTCATGTTTTCATTTATGCTGGATGTACAGTTTTATTGCACATTTTGTGTCAGTGGCACAGTAAAAGCTCATGTTCAATTATGAAGTAGGTTAATATTTGCACTACATTGTATTGAAATGTCATGCTGAAAACCAAATCATGTCAAAGTCCTTCTACAATTCGTATCCAAAAACGAGTACATTACGAGTCATTCTATAACCCAGTCAAGGCCTGCTCCCACTGGACATTTATGCATATTTCTCATTTTAGAACTAGGGCCAAGTGACAACATTAGAGAGAGACTTGCGTGGGTGTATTCTACATAAGTTGATATCAAAAGAATAACCATAGCCGCAATAAACCACAGATTGTCATGTATATTTTCAGCCAGAGAAAGCAAGTACATTGCAGTCGATAAATCTGTCGTCCATCTTCTTTAGTCCTGTATTATCACTCACTCATGTTCCTTAAATGTCCATCATGGACAAGTACTGTTTGTTTTTGCTTGACAGACCTTTTTTCAACCTACTTGGTGTATTTGAGATATATTTTTTCAACAACTTGTTTGTCCTTTGACTTGCAAATGTGTATGTGTATCGTTAAAAAAAAAGCTTGTAGAAGTTTGATGATGAGTGAAGCATTGTTTATTCTGGATATATACAACCAACTTCTTATCACAAGCTGAGCACTATGAAATCTGAAATTAACATTGGCACTATACACCATTTTAAAGAGATTTTTGTGATGTGAACCTTGACCTAAATGTGACTAACTGCCTCATTGGTGCCTAAACCATCTTGAGCACCAAAAACATGATAAATCTTCAGAAATTACTTATTAAACCCCTCATTAAAAGTAGATTACTCTGGGTAATATAACATCTAGATTTACAGCCAGTGTTAACACTAGGGCAAAATAATGATTACGGTTCTCAAAAGAAAACAGTGAAACAATCATTTTATTTCTTAGAATGTTTTGTACTTTTTCATACAGTGTACACAGTTACTTCTCTCGTGAGACTCACAGTGATAGATTAAAATGCCTTGTGATAAATTCTATTAGATTTCCATCTGCACCTGATTCCATTGTGAATATTTTCATTGTGAAAGCGAGAAAATGGCAGATATTGGGTTTTCTTTGCTTTATTTTAGCTCACATTGAATTTTGTGTCTCACTGTGGGTTGAGGTGCTAACGTGGTCAGATCTCTTATGAGTAACCAATACTATGCATAAGGAATACTGTGTCTTGTGTGTAGAATTCAGGCAGGCATTACTTTTTAACGTGCCATTGGAATTTCTTGTCTAGTCCTATTTTTTTTCAAACAATTCTAAATTGATATGTATCAAAACACATGTGGAAAGCTTAAATACCCTTTTTCTATTCAGAGATTTTAAAATGTATAAAAAGTTTCACTTGTTATAGAAAAGAAAATGTGCTTCCTACCCCTTGAGGCAGCATAAGCTGCCATGTAAGCAAGCCTTCTTTGATGTATCTGTTTAGCCTGGGCCTTCCTATTATCCGAGGTAAATTTGGACATGCAATTTATAGTGTTTTGAAAAAAAGCCGTGCTCAACACAAATCAATTTTCCAATTTTAACATCCATGCTGATATTTTACCACAGAAATGAAATAACATTTTCTATACTTCGACTTGCCATGTTTAAGCTACATTTGTTGAAGTTGTAAGATTTGGAATCTACAAATGCTTGATAAGTTTTAAGATGGAATGAAAATTGTGACCTTGAAATGAGCTTTACATATTCAGGGCTCCAAGAATACATAAAACAAGTTAATCACAATCATCCCACTGAGGGTTAGAACCCATAGCCAGATGATCACCAGTCCATCAAGCTGTTGAGTGTGTTAATTAGTGGTGGAGATGCACATGATACTAGCATTGAGCACCGAATGATGGGTCTGAGGGTAACACTCAGCCTATTTCGGGCTCACCCAAATATAGTTAGACACTGGCTGTGGGAGGCTTGCTGTCCCATGACGTCAAACGTATGATGTAACCATATACTTTTGTCCAGCACATCTGAGTTGTGTTTCACAGTGTCATATTGTAAGAAAAAACTTAGTAATACACGTGACACATTAAATGCAGTAGGTTAACATTTAGATTAGTGTTTGAGTAAAAAATTGAGATATCATTAGAAAAACGGTTCATGCAGAAGTTTCTGAAGCAAAAATGAATGAACTGAAGTTTTTTTCGTCAGGTTATACAACTCTACAGATTTATTTCATATTTCCAAATAATGCAATGAAATGCTTACCGTTTCAATATCACTTTCTGCATCCGTAGATTTGTGTTCATCACAGAAAGTGACTAGAATCGTTGATAAAGGATAGAGTTGTTTAGGATGACAGTGTCATTCTGGTCTCACAACCATGGGGCTGTAAATTTGAGTAGCATCAGAGTAACTTTTTTTTAGCATTTTGTTCTAGAAATCACCCAGCAAAATGAGTGGCACATCACTTAGTTCTGTTACACATTGATAAATCAATGTTACAATATGCTGGGGTGATAGAAATATGCTAGATATGACATGCAAAGAAGTACATGTATTGAAAACAAAACAGACCAAAACGTCTGAGAAAAGAACGCAGTTTGATCACTTTTTTGTCTGCAATTCACATGCAGAGCGTTATGGCGTGAAGGTGGTGGGGTAATCAAATCAGTAGGTGACGGGTTATTATTGGCGGACATTGATTAGCTGTACAATGCTGTTGGTGATGATCATAGCCTTGGCATGTCACAGCTAACAGGTCGCTATATATAGATATAATAGTTATTGTACAATGATGCCCTTTGAAAGTTTGAAGCTGGAGTGGGGCAGAGAAGCATTTTGAGTTGTGTATTATGTCTAGGAAGCCCCGCATACATTATCCATTGTCACACAATGTAAGAGTCTCTTTCATGGACATGCTTTTCAATGTCTGAAATACTCATCAAGACTGTTCCCATTATGGGAATATGCCTTTAGCTCAGTTGTACATAAGATGCACAATGTATATGGCATTAATTCATGTATGATTTAACAGATACTAGTCTATTAAAATAATATACATTCTTAAAAATGTGCCCTTTTTATGAGCTTATTTTATGAGCGGATTTTATGAGCTTACGCAGGGCATTTCTACCTGTAAACAAACGCACACAATGTGGGTCAAGAAGATCGTCATAAGTGGCCATGAAGATGCTATCTGTAGATTTGATTAGACAGAGATTCAAAGCCGAATAAGCAACTTGTATGGAATGATAGTCAAGTTTTCATATTTTCATCCTTGCATATGAAGATACAGTCTGATGTCAGATTTGTTGCATATTAGAATTGAATATGCACATTACATGGTCATGTGAACTGACTTCCACCCTTAAAATGCAACATCATAGTCTATTCTACATGTTCTAAAGCACATATAAAAGTAATCATTTTAATAACAGTGAATAAAAGTAACTATGAATTGTAAGAATATTGCGTTATGTTAGTAGGGTATTGGGGGTGGGGTGGGGGGGGTGGTGGTGGGGGGGGGGGGGGGGGGGGGTGACTGGCCTTTTGGTCTGTTGATAGACACTCATGATTTGATCTCAATCATTCAGGTTGCCAGATTTGTATAAATGTTCCTCTTGCTATGTTTTAGCAAATTCTGGATCTGCCATTTGACATTGAGTCATTACATGTACTTTTGAATGAAATGAAATTTGTTAATAGATGTTCTACTTACATTGCACTCACAAACTTCATAGATTATGCATATTTAAAGTTCATCTCTATTCAATGTGCATGAATTAATGGTATAAATAGTCGAGTTTAAAAGATAATTACAATGATGAACAACACAAAATCCGCAAACTAAACCACAAGGATTTAATCAACTGAGTCCAAATGTAATGACTCAAATGGCCAATGAAATGGAAAATGCAAAAAACGTGGAGAAACTGATTTGTCAAAAGACGAGTCTCATATTTTGAACCGTTCATCAATTTGTGTTGGCAAGAAAAGTAAATGCTATTGATTTTGACAGGCAAATTT
Source organism: Streblospio benedicti (assembly GCA_019095985.1). NCBI lineage: Eukaryota > Metazoa > Annelida > Polychaeta > Spionida > Spionidae > Streblospio > Streblospio benedicti. The sequence goes on from CM032663.1 coordinate 12,793,390, forward strand.
CCAGGCTGTAAGTATTCCATGGAGGCTGAAAGATAGTTGTCGAGTTAGCGTTTACATACGGCACTGTATTTAAGCTTGCTTTGGGATGTTATAGTTCAACATTTTAATGTCATTTTTGAAGTTACTATCAGCATGTAACAGGCAACATGGTAAATTAAATTTAGAACTTTGGGGTGTTCTCTTTGATATATGTGACTGCATGTACACTTATCATAATGCGTTGTATTGGTACAATGTTTTGTGATTTGTCTATCATTCATAGGATTATTTTCCACGAGAGCTGTGACAAGAAAACATGAAAGTACCAATAGATCTGGTGGCAAGCTATATTCATCTTAGTAAACAGACTGCTGTCATTCACAATGTGATTATAATACATAAAAGTATGACAGCTTGCCTATAACCCTGGGCCCATAACACTCATAACAAACAAACACCTTAATGAAATTCAGTGTGTTGTTTCTATTCCTGGTGGAGTTTTTTTGGCGCATATGAGTTATAGCTCCATGATTGTAAATTCGTGGCCACCAAAGCAGCAACAGCAGCAGCGCCAAGCGAGGAGGATTATTTTATCTCACCTCATATTTGCATCAGAACATTGTTTTACAGCCCCCTGTAGACGAGCATTTTATATTGGGATGGGTATAACGCTGTAAATCTGACAGGGTGTGATCATTGATGTAGATAAGATGGTATTTCTGGTCATCTTCTCACTTCTTTATCATGTTCTTTTTTTCAACAGTTCTTTATTTGGATCAGTTTGGCGTTATTTCCTTGTGTTTTCATCAAAGCATAAAAATATCAAGCTATGAAGTAAAAATGTTTTTGCATTGCCATTTCACACTTTGCTTTGTTATCAACAACATGATCCTATTAATCGTCAATGTCCTACTTGCATATAAAATACATTTCCTCTGGGTTTTTTCCTCCAAACTTTGGCTGTCTTGATAAATGTCATACATGTAGTTCATCATAAATTGAGAATGCATTTTTTTTAGCTTAGCATATTTACATTTTGCTGTTTTTCTCTTTACCATGAGGACTCTTCAAAGTCCTATAACCGTAATGTACCCTTATAAGGTAGTGAGTTTTCAATGGGAAAATATGTGATAAATTTGAGACTGGAAGGGGAAGTGCTCTCGCAGAAGAGAAGACCATTTGATGGTTATCTAAAGTAGTTAATAGTTAATAGTTTAAAATTGCATACTTTAATGTAACAAAGACGTACATCTTTTAGTAGGGATGTCCAAATAATGAACAAGAAGGCTATTAATCATCCATAGTTGTTTGAAATGTCATAAAAAGGCTTATATTTATTTACAGCTATTGCTTAATCCATTTGTACATATGTATGTCAATAAAATAAGTTTGAACCAAATATCACAAAAAGTATGTTCCTTAACCTGCTGTTCACGCCATTCGAGTTCCTCATCCTGTTCACCATCATCGCCAACTGTATCACACTGGCCATGAGCACACCATTCCCCAATGGAGACTCCAACGACGTCAACGCAGCACTGGTAAGTCACCAAACTTTCTCTCTCTATATTATTCATAGCCAGATTCGGGTATGGGGTGGGCAAAGTGGGGGTTACAAGCCCTGAATTTTTCTCCACAAAAGTGACATTTTGATGGCGTACCCATGAGTCTATGTGGGTGCAAAGCCACTGGATCTTTCTGATGGCAGTGTGGGTGTGATGAGCATTTCCAGTGAGAATGCAACCAAATGCGTACTGAGGGAGCTACCATTTTTACCCTATCCCTGAATCTGCTTATAATCATCAGGCACATGTGTGTTTAAGTCGCCTGAACTTCATCATAGTTTATGAAGTAAAAGCACTTTTAATGCACGCATCCTGGACAATTATACGCATATGTATCGGTTTTCAAAGTTACATGTGCGTGATCAACCATATTGTTAGTAGTATTAAGTAATTGCAGTAAATGATTGAAGTTACAAATCGTATACTCAATGAATTGCATCTGTACTCACTAAAACCACTTCTCGACTTTCTTTTCAGGTGTTTCTCTCCTTATTATGCTATGTACATGTTTATATTGTATATGTACCATATGATATGAATATAAAATAATGTGTATGATTATATTATAATTTCCTATTTAGTGATCTTACATGCAAATGTCTTTATCAGTTTATATAAAAATTCTAAAAGTGTTCAGTGTTCAGTACATATACAGTCCTTCTATAATTATGAATTATGATAGAAATTTTTATTCGTCCAGATTATGGACCTCGAATATACTGTCAAAGACATTTCCTAACAATTATAGTCTGTCCTTTTAATACCACAATATGTATATGCATCATAATGTAATGTTTAAGACTTGTCTATTTCTTCGAAATGGCATGTTTATTCACACATTGAAGATTTTTAAGTTTAACTTCCTAAACTGACCTGGCATGTCTCAGCTAGCCCCTAAAATGAGCCAAACAGTTCTAACTGCTGTGAAACTGACGAAAAGAACATAAAATTGACCATCAAACAGCGTGGATATATCAGAGCCCTGCAGTGAACATCAGTAGAGTATCGCCAGCTGACAGAAACTGGATATGAAACATTAAAAGGAATACTCACAATTGGTTTATTTAGTGTATTGGACCCTTGCCCTCTTGGCAGTGAAAATTGAAAGGGCGCCGACTGAGGGATTCAATTAGGATACAACTTGCTGTGCTTATGGATATTGACATTTTGTCAGTGCTGAGATTTGGAGGGGGAGGTGGTGCAGCAGTCTGCATGGCTGGAGGGAACCTGGCAGGTAGGAGGCTCATGGGGCTAGAACAGGCTGTGCTAGGAGGCAGAATTCATTCTCATATCTCTGTATGTGGAAAGTCAAACTAGTAAACTTTTTTAAAGAATTGAAATTAAAAAATGATTCAATTTAGATATGCTTTTCAATGAAAGGACTGCTAATTTTGAACACTTAAATCTTTCAGTAAATTTTAGCCAGGTTGAATGTACATTTATCCTGAGATTAGCATGCTTGACTTTCCAAGTACATAAACAATCAACAATGGAGAATGAATTTTACCCTCACAGCTTGAGACTGCCATGTCAGATATGGATCTACATATTGGGTGGTGTATTGTCTTTTTTCTTTCATGCAAGTATCTTATATCTACATTCAATTGATAATGATTTTTTTATCTTATGCCTCCATTTCAGCCATTATATTATTTAAATGGGTTGTGATATTTCCCTGAAAGGATAAAGCAGTTCTGGTTAATTAAAGAAAAAGAAATTGCACGCTGGTCATATTGTCCTGAGATACGTCAAGGTTAAACAACCATGCGCATTTTGTGTGTTTTATTGTGTAACTGTGAACTAATTTTCATACTCTATTTGATAATATTACTTTGAGAGTTAATGTCATTAAGTACATGTATTCATAATTTTACAATTGAATTCGTTTTATCTATATTTTTTAGATGACATTCACTGTCAACATAAAAAAAAACATACAAATGTAAACCTTGTACTTATACACATTTCTATTGATGTCATGTTTTACATACCAGTACATGTATGTTTTAGTAAAAATGACGTCCCATGAATTATTAAGCTATTTGATTTCAAGCTATTTAGTACAAATCAATTATCACATGATATTAAATCATAAACAGTTATCTTTTATAATCAAGTCTTCCCATTAATGCATATTTTAGATAATAATCTGTTCTAAACCTAAAACATTCATACATGTGCTCTGCGCTTGCTCGTGATTGGTCGGAGCCTTAATCTTATAACCTGACTCAATCCCAAATCAATCCATGCCCTCACTTCAAACATCCTGAGTGGCATTAGCCTGGTCAGTTAGCACACTGGATCATTGATAATCTAATTCTTGCAATTGAATAACCGCCACACTGACCGCACATAAATTAGTGGCCAAAACTTTGGCCTTGCAATGATAGATGCCAATGTGAACCTCACCTACATGTATATACTAGCCACAATGTAAGCATTTAGTATATACGACTGTATTGCAAGGTATGCATTTATCAGTATTGAATAATGCAACAGTAATTTCATACAGTATTATAGGGTGTCGCTCATATTGCTGATAGGATCTGTATCCCATTTCCCTGGATTCCAACAATGTAGGCAGGGTGGGGATTTTGATTATTCCATTTTCAGTTTTGAAATGAGGTTTGATACAGTAAAGCTTGGCCACTCTTAGAATTTATTTTCATACATTTACATTAGCATGGCAAACCTTACATGTTGTATATTAATTCAATTACGGTTTTAAACATATAGATATTATAGTTCTATTCTTGCTTTAATCTACGCCATTCTCCATCAGCTAATCGTGACTGCATAAAACATGTAAAAGGCAAGTTAAGCTAATTCATGCTTCATGCTTCATACTTGCTTTTAGATTTGGTTCAATCATAGACAAATACATTTACCATATCGTATTGTACATTGTAAGACAGATTGAAATCATTTCGGGAACAAACTCGGTCATTGCAAATGAAGAGCAAAACATTTGTCACTGTAGGGACATCATTTCAATTACACTTCTTGCCCTGCTTTGTGGCATGGTTATTGTTCTGTCGCTGCACAAACTGTTAAGTGTCCATAAAAGACACAAATGCGGTCATCGCATCGCAATAGAGTTGGCACAATGACCACAAATGACCAATTACACATGAATGTTTCCTATTATGATATTCAAGTCACTGCAGTTGAACATTACTGCTACATTGTGTCTAGTTATCAGTGTAACTCGTTCTTATTTTCAGGGATGCAGGAATTTTGTAAATGGGCAGATGTGACAAAAATGATATCCAATTCTAACCATTGGTTGTAAATTGCTAACCCATATACAGCATCAGTTAGAAAATAAGGTTTCTTATGTCAGTTGTGTCAGTCATCTTTCCTGATAACTCAAAATTTTGATAATTCGAGTCACTCAAGTCTATTAGCTTTGAGTACAACTGTATAATGGAATGTTGGAGAAAAGAAACTAGTATGTAATAGAATTCGGATTACATGTATATTGTCTATGTATAAAAATAAATGAAGATGGTAATGCACAGTTTATGTCTATCGTTCCATTGCATGTTCTATAGTCCACACTCCATAGACATGGTATGTGGGAATGTTAAGGAGACAATATAAGTGTTATCCAAGAACATTATTCCAGACTTTAAGATGATGAGCCCTAAATGATAGGTTGTAAGATATATGTGTATCATTTCTAACTGGGAAGAGGATGATGCATCCCAACAGCATGAATCAGCACTCTAAATTGGCACCTTCTGGAATATTTACATTTATTTAATACTGTTGTAAATTACCCACAATCACATTGTTACACTTTTCCTGACAAATACCGATAGAGACAAAGGAGCTACGAATATAGAAGGCAAAAAGTTGCAAGAGAACGTGGCCCGACTGCATAATCAAAGCCCGTTTGCATGCCGTGCTGAAATGAGTTCTACAGAGGCCATTACAAAGCCATTATGGCCATTTTTGCAATGTGTTGAACACAAGCTGGCAAGAAAGCGCTGCATTTACACTTTACAAAACAACCAATTAATATTGCATGAGCTTAGGCCCAGCTGAAGAAGTGAAGAGTTGTTTTTATCTTCGAGAAACAACAAGTGATCTATAGTTTCAACTCCAAAGTATTTTCAGGAGAAATGAGCATTGCTTGCCAATTCCTTGTGGGTTTTTTGACAGATATAGGCGAAAACATAATTACATCTACTGTAACAATTGGCCGACGAGTATCTAATAGCTGAGGTAAATGATATTTTTTCCTGACATCTCATGAGACTTATGTTAGAGGTTTGAAGAATATTACATGGCTCAAAATGTTCTTAACCATGGTGATGAATGAATTATAATAGGCAGCTACATGTAATTTAATCATAAACTCCCCAGGTTGTTGTCTCATTAGCACTGCTCACCGCAGGAAAATCTGGGCATCATCATTATTTGAGATGTAAAAACCAGCTAAGAATCAATATTTTCTACAAATGAATGGTTTGCCGATAGATATGGTTTAATAGGTGGAAATTCATAAGCACATAAGCATCCGGCAAAGCAAGGTATTAATGTTATCCTAGAAGTGATCGTAACTCATTAAAATCAGCATTTCTAATATTTTTCTAAGCATAATGCGATGTGATGTGATGAATCCGTTCATTTTGTGCAATATGATTGCGTCTAAGTATGGCTAGCTTGGTGGTCAAACAAGTACACCATATTATTAACATGAAGATGTAAGAAAAATGTAAACCTGCCTTGCGTGACCGTGGCTCGTTAATTGATCTGCCTGTCTGGCCCATACGTCAGGGCTCCTTGTAGCTGCTAGTGGGTCATATCTTGGGCCCCACTAGTAACTGGGACAGCCAACAATGTAGATCGAGACTCTTTGGGGTTTAGGCAACATATAACTATTGTTTAGTTATATCATCTATTATATGTATGTACAGGTTCTGTCTATTTTGTTAAATGTAACACAGTCGTGTAGCAGACATTGTGGTAAATACAAATGTATTAACACTTGCATTGGAATTGGTCTATATCTATATCTTCATTTCACTGGTTTGCTTCATAAGGGGATAGGAGGTGTATTGTAAAAGAATGGATTCATATTATGTGAATATTTTACATACATGTACATGTATATAACATTTTAGAATGGCTGTGTTTTCAAAATTCTCAATTACATAATTCAAGAAGCATTAACAGTCTGGTGAAGGAAAGCATTTGGGAACCACCATCTTGGCTGCTGAGGTGGTCAATATTATTACAAGATCTTCCTTGTATTGTATTACATGGTGGAGCCTAAAAGTATTGACCTCCAAGTCTTTATCATTAGGAAGGAAAGGCAGACATCAATGTTGTCACATTATATGGATTCTGTCCATTGGACTCATAATGTTCAAGATTTATAATTGTTGGTTGAAGACAGTTTTAAATTCTGTTTTTACTCTTTTTACTGCCTGTCTATATTGTATTTGTAGCCTAGCGTCTCACTTCAAAATAACCTTGCCACTCTAATGACAAAATGTCTGATTGAAAGTATAAGTGCAAGCTTAAGAAGGAAAATTGACCTGCAATTGAATCGCCCAGTTTGAAACAGTTCCGGGCCAATATTTCATTATGGATTGTGTTGTAACCACAGTAGGTGTAACCCAGCTGCAGGCCCTATTGTCTGGAAATGGATCTCCAATCTTTACATTTTTCGCCAAGACATGTCTAGGTCTAGGTCATGTCTGCTACTGCTAAGGTACCGGGATGTTCACTTTCATTAATACAATACAGTAGAAACTGGCCATCTCGACATTCGTTATCTCAAATTATCAATTATGTCAAAGTTACTTTTGTTCACTTTCTTGCACTCATAGAATGTGCAAAAATGGTATGATAGTAAACAATTTAGACTTTATAGTGAACAATGATATTGGGTCAGTGGATTCTTAGAATGTGAGTGTAACTTCAAGTTAACCAATGCAAAGTGTTCCAAAAGGAGTTGCATGTACACAACTGAGGCTTATTCATTTGGCAGAATGTAACTAGAAACCATAATGCTGTAAGTCTGCATTAAGACATCACACTCCATGCTATTGTGGAGAAGCTGTCTTGACAGGCTTTTACTGGGTGCTTTCTGCTCTTCTTACAAAAGTAATTTCTTAATCTGCACTTGGTTAACCTGATTTGCAGAAGCTTTCTACCTTTTCCTTGAATACATTTCATGTATAATTGACTAGTAGGTGAAACATTCCCCATGTGGGGTCAAACATAAAGCGATTTACCCTCATTGATGTATAATGACTACAGTCATGTAATTATATAACTATATATACAAATGCTAACGCATATAAATTGGATATATTGTCTTCCTAAAAGTCACATAAATATGATCTTTCCCTATCTGTTATGATTTACTCTGATATGTTTGATATTTGAATGAATAAGTTGAACCGACTGTCGACTATTGCAATCAGTCATGGCTTCTATGGTAGCTTGTATATAAAACCAGAATCATCAAGGGGTATGTAATAGCACTGATATGCAACATATATGTGTTGCCCACTGCTACCTCCTCTGGTAGCAGCTGTTTTTAGTCGTCTGCTGATAATCATCACTGCAGCATGGTGAGCACAGGTAGTATACCAGCCTTTTTTAGATGGCAACTACTTCCTACAAGTATAGCTTCGACTCTCGTCACAGCTCCCAGTCAAATACTGGACACAGAGAGAGTTGGACTAGATCATCCAAAGGGATCAAAGCAGTGATTGCTCTCTGCCTGAAATTAGCCCTCAATTTCATCAACTTCTATTTGATGGGATTGAGCTTTGGGCTGCTAACCTCTTATACATTATACATTATTGATACAAATGCAGTAATATGTCCATGAATAATAAACATTTAGGTATTTTTAATGATAGAAATGTTCTGAAGCGTTTATGACAAGAAAATAGTGGAATGGTTAATACTGTCAGCTGTGTTTAATTTGTTACAATTTACTGTGTTAACATTTTACTGCAGTTAGACCATTTTGGGGGCATGGTCACAGTTCACGTTAACATATGACCTATTATATTTTACGGTCAAACAGTGGCCTGCTTCATGTAAGTGAATGTTTGAAAATGACCAAACCAATCAGAACGGTTAGGAATTAATGGAGAATGTTTATAGATATTTATTGTTAGAAATATGTCATCATAACTATGTCAGTAGGAGCAAGACCTTCAAAAATTATTTCTTATTATATTTGATGTAACACATGTATTCGAACAATTTCTATGCAGGGGGTAATTTATGATGGTATCAAATGAATAAATACATCAGTCATGCTTGGAAAGGTTGTCAATAGAGTATTGTATTATCCAGCATGATATTATAATGTAAACTAATGTATACATCTAGCTGTGAATACCACATTGTGCACAGCATTTAGTAATTGAAAAGCTTTCCTCTAGATGAGCATTGGACACAGACCGTCTGCTACGAACATATTCATTGCGAATGATTAGATAATAGACAACAGTGTGTTAACATAGTTTATTGATAACCAATTGGAAAATGCCAACCCAGACTGTCCCATTTATCAATACAATGTAGAACACAAACTGATGTGACAACCTCACCTCTGGTTGGGTGGAATATATATTATGTAGTAATAGAATAAATGAAAACTAGAAAATAAGTAGACTAGACACAAACATAATTTTTTGTGCAATCGAATTGAGAGACATACTTGTAAGTAATGAGCTGTCAGGAATCGCCTATTAGAAGATCTAGCTTCTGTTACTTTCATTACATACCGTATATCTGCATTCTGTGTTCCTATGATATATATGTAATGAAATTGAAGGGTAATTTTGCTCATTAGGAATATGATCAGTTTTGTAATCTGAAGTGGCAAACATCTGAGTGTTGCTATTGTGTTTTAGTCGGTCATAGAACTGAGGGGGTTTTAATGTGTTGAAGTTACAGTTGTATATCTGTTTGATTATTGAATTATTCTGTGATCTAAAGTGTACTTGAACAGCAAATGTGCTTTATTCATGAAGTGCAACACATTTTACAGCTAACCTATGGGGTTATCTATTATTTATTTATTACACAGAATTAATATTAACCATCCCATAGAGAAGTTAATAGCTACAAAATGTACTAGTATTTCCCTTTCACTTTTACGGTTATAATGGGTATATTTATGGTACAATATGCATCAATAAATGTACATTGGAGTTGTTTTCTCAATAACACCATATATGGTTCAGATACCCAGGAAAAATATACCAGGTTCAAATGAGCTCATTATAAACTGAGAGCTGATGTATAACGCTGATTTGAGTTCATTTCTAGCGTGATGTGTAAAGTACAATGTAATACCATGTGATACATACATCATCAATGATTTATGTAAACATACGATATAGAGGAAACATTAACACTGCCACTCTAACAAGAATGCACAACTTATTCATCAATATTTTTAGGATTGTAATGAGGTGGTAGTTAGCAAATTCAATTTTCAAATGCGGCCTGTTTCTGTGAAAAAGTGAACATAAAATGACACATGTCGCTCCCTCTGTCCACCTGCTGCATTGTAAACGTGGATCTATAATGCACAAAAAGTATGTGGTGCCTTGTACCACATACATGGTACATAAGTAACGTAACGATTCAAACACAATTTCCCTAATGATTGATTTATATGGGCCATAATCAATTTGTTAACAAATTGTTATTGCTCATCAATCCGAATATGTGCTGCATTGGTAAAAGTCTGTACTAGGATGAATCTCAAGCAATATGAATTGTCATCATAAGTATATAAAGCAATAGAAATTCTTTAACTCTATACAATATTAAGTATTTCTTAAGCAATGACTCTTTCCATAGCTTATGACCAATTATGTATTCATTTTTACTGTGCAATTGTGGGTGAAGTATCATCAAAACCAAATTCTCCCATCCTTGCATTTTCCATATTTACCGCTTATAGCAGCTAAGAAGAAAACTGGCAGCGTAATGGCAGATCTGGTACAAGCCATTTTCATGGCTAATGTGCTAGAAGCAGTGACAAAATTCATTTCCCGCTAACCTTTCCTAAATGAGACTCTGACCACCCCACAGTGTGGCTCAGTCGCAGATGCTGCAGCAGATTCTAATAGATTTATGCCAATTTTATGCACTATCTTGTCCTTGGATGCCATCACTGATCACAGCAATTTTTTTCCACAATTGTAAAATATATAGACGAGATTGGCGCTTGTGACAAAAGGCATCTTCATATAAATTTGGATATAGTTTGTAAGCTTTGGAATTGGTTCCTGTGTTATTCTTCAGTTGATTTCAGCAGATGCAAAACCTTTTTTTTTATCCGTATCCTATAGTACCAACGATACTTTCTGCATGACGCTTATTTTTTTCCTAAATGGGTTTTTTACCTACAGACTGAAATGCATTGCATGCAAGCAATATCATTATATTTCAGAAAGAACCTATTAGCAGTCATGTAGCTTTAAGCTCAAAGCTTGAAATTATCACTGCCTCGTTATATGTAATAGAGATGAAAGCAGGTTTTTTTTCCTAGCCTAAAGTAACCAAATGGGACAGAGGGAAACTCACTATGTAGTTTCATCATATTGATCCTGTATTGGCATCTCTAACAACCTGCTAGAAGTATATACTCGCTGAGACACCTATCAGATGTCACCAGAGATGATGGTCACAATAATGTTATATTGGTATCAGAAATAATGCTCATTATTCAGAACAGTCAGAGCAACTGGAATCTTTATAATGCTGCTAAGATCAGGTCTTAACATACTACAGGCGAGAAATTTTAAATAGGGAACAAAATCTTATCTTTTTGGGATAGTTGATATCTAGTAACGTTAAATCTTTGTAGTATACCAGCTGTCACCAAAGGGAGGTCATTATGAACAAAAATAAAATAATCCTACTTTAAGCTTAACTGTGAGTTTCAATTGACATCGATTGTAAAATGTTATGTTGTCAAATTCGGCTTCATTGCATAACATTATGTTTTCATCTTCAATAACTGGGTATAACATGCTTAGGGCAAAACAAGATTTCAATCAAGATGTGATCTTTTCATCAAGGCTAGATCTTGTTACATTGAGTATTGGTTTTGATTGGACAACCAGACCCAATCATGCATCTGCATGGGCTGTTCCCTTGTAAAATATCAGACATAATTGATACTTGAATCATACTTGAATACAGAAATCATCACCTGTAAGCATGATAGTTATGTACTTATCTATTTTATTCTAAAAGTTGCCCCGTGATCATTTCTTTGCTAAATCAATGACAAAACCAAGCAAGGATGTTGTGGGTGTCTGGTGTTTTAAATCATTAAAATAACGACACTCAAATATCTAAGTGAGAAACAATTTGAGAATCAATATTTTTGTAGAGCAAAGACATGGTAGGAGTAGATTATGCAGTTTAGTGAAATGATAGCTAATGCCTATACTAATTAAGTAATTAAAACTGTTACTTAGCTATTACATTTTATGTTATTGTTTCTTCAGATATCAAGTGTAGGTGTTAATAAAATTCTGCAATACCAGTCACAGTAGGGCAATGCAATTTATATATCGTGAACTGAAATATGAAACAAATTGAAGCAATACAACACCAAGAGCTAGATTATAGTGGTTTTATTCGAGCAGACCAGTGAAGCAAGATTATGCTGTCAAAAGCTGTTTCCATGAGAGGTGGTTAATCATACGTTAATCGTAAAAAATGTAATACAACATGTGTTGATATGATAGTCTCGATTTTCGTTGCAAAGGAAAAATTAGATATATAGATGTGGAATCTGATGGAAACGTGTCAATCTGTTATATGGTAGCCGAGGAGGCTATTCATACATTTATTAAATCTTGCAGGGCATAATAACTCATTAATGACAGAAAAAATAGATATAATGCTTTTTTGTCAGTCATCAATATTTCACAGCAAAATTATCTGAAATTTTAGTACAGCAGACAAATGTACCAAGATTGTCTGGGGTAAAGTTTTCATGTGAGCAAGTAAATCATTATGGTCGGTGCTCAAAATACTTGATCTGATCTCAATAACAAGTACTGCTTAGTAAATACAGTACAAACGGTGATAAGCCTGCTTAGACACTTTGGGGTTGTTGTATGCCTCGTCAATAAATTATTGGTTGTTAGAAGAAAGCACTCCTACTCAGTTTGATTAATTGTGTCATTGTTGAATTCTGTTGTTATGAATAATCTATGAAAGCATGTTCTGTTAGAGCCCTAACAGTTGCAATTTTTAAACTTGATTAATATGTTGATTTTTGTTCATCTTTTGCTTACATTAATCTTCAAAAAACAATATGATCTATTAAAGTGTAATAATTTATTCTTTGATTTCATGCAATCAACCAAATTCATAACCGCTTTATTTTCCCAAATAGGCTTTTGGTTTTCAGAAACATTGGGGGACAATCAGTCTTCTGGAGCTGACATATTTAAAACCCCAATGTTTCAAAGGCCTATCTTGTTGATCTGTTTGTGTGAAGAATCATATAAATTTTACTAAAACAGACACTTAAACATTGGACAGCCAACTTATCCGTAGCTCCTTCATAAATTTCATATTTAATTGAAAGCCCATATGTTAGTAGATATATGATTCAGAATATCGAACAAGGTTGAATAAGTCAACGAACAAACGTTAACAGCAACTGAGCTGTCACTTTCATTCTCCATCGGTACATATTTTTTTATCCATTCTCTTTCTCTTGTGACAAAGACTGGTGATGATTTATCGCCTGAGGATACTGAGGTAGATTGACAGGTGTCGTCTCAACTCAATGCCGCAGCGACACAGGCTGAAAACAGCTAGATGATTTACTCCGACAGTCCTAGAAGTGCTGGATGTTTGGTTTATCTGGCTAATAAGCAAGGTGTCTTGGGACAAAATCCTGTACAGTCTGTTTCATAGTCAAACTATTTGTTACAATGGATTGTTTAGCAAGTAGTCCCTTGTATGTATGATAGGTTTATACCAATTTTATTACTGCACTGAATGTTTTTCAAGTGTTGTTATACGTAAAATAAGAATAGTAATGTGATGCTCTAAGAAATGTACCAAAAGTTAGGTGAATAATCATTAGATATTCATCATAAGACTTACTTTGCTAACAAAAAATACTTAATCCCTGGTTTCCATTGTTGTAGTATTTGAAACGAAGTATAGCAATAAGCCTATGTCATATGACAAATGACCTAGTTTCGCTCTCTAGAGATATTTGCTAAGTTTAGAATGGTTGGATTTCCAAGATTTTTCAATTGCCAATTGTATTAGAAGCCACTCTTCACAAAGGTTAAATGTTGAGTACTTGTCAAAATGACACATGTACCTACATGTACTTACATAAGTTAGACAGCATATATATTACAATGTTTTCTATATTTATATCACCAAGATTTATGTATCACTAGACATATGAATCAATATAACTATGAATGATTATGTATATATCGTCATAAAATCTTATCCCCTCCCCAGAAAAGTTTGAAACTCTGTGGTGCTCTCAAGTCCAGAGGGGGGGTTGGGGGGGGGGGGCGAAGGAAGGTGTAACCACTAAACCCTACTACTAGATCCACCGCTGTGAACACTTTTGGACAAATGAATCATAGGCACATTTATATAATATACCATAGCAGTGATTTCTGTATATAAACTGAGGTCCAAATATTTGTGTGTATAGCTTAGGCAGCCTCTAAACAATAGATATGGTGGTTCATTTCTTGTACACGAACAAATCCGAGAGACAATCATGAACATATGTTGACAAGGTACAAGGGAAAATGGTGGCATCAGATGGCCTGAGTTTACATCTGGTGTACTTTATTGTTCATTTTTGATTCTATGTGCTTTACCAGCCATGTATATGTTTTTTGTATGTTTAGTGGTGTTCTGACACCATGTGTATGCCAGTTACATACAATTAAATCCAAAGGGTGCACAGGTTTTTAAATGACTTTGTTTTCATTTGTGCCTGCCCAACGTTGCATATCTTGATTTTAGAACTTAGAATTTTTTAGCCAAATTGTGTATATGATAGAACAACATCAGAAGAAGCCATGTACATGTAGTTACCATGGCAAAACATCATGTTTCAACAAAAATAAACAGTAGAGAATGGTATATATAATATTATGAATCTACCTACTGTCACTAATCTTCACTCTATCCTAATAGTTGTTGTTAATAGGAACACACTATTATGGTATGTATATATTGCACATATATTGTCAATGTTACTTGACTTTTATGTCACATGCCAGACAGTTGCACCATGTAGCATAAGTGAATTTTGTCACCTGTATTAAATTTATATGTATGAAATGAAGTGGACTCTAACCTAACAAAAAATAGATGCTAATTCCATAAATATACATGTCTTGTATTACAGTAGAAATAAAAAAAGAAAGAAGAGCACTCACATGAAAAAGGGATGTCATTCTCAGTTCAGATATTAGTATGTTAAACACAGAATAGTAATGATTGTTGTGTAAGCCCTTTCCACAAACTAGTGCGAGCGTGGTTTCGCTGTATTCCCTATTGGCAGGAATAGCAATATCTTGAATTTTTTTCATTCCTGCTGTGAGACAATATAAGAAAACACATCAAATTAGGAAGCTATAATCTTAAAAAAGGAGTATAAACAAAATCTATTTGAAATCTCATTATCACATTATATATCTGTAAAGAAACGGAAAACAAGGATCTATAAACAATGGCCATTACATAGACATAACACAGAGCGTGTGATTAATGGCTTTTCTGGGCCTTCAGCAAGAAACTCAATAAGTTATTTGTTGGCCAAAATTTTTATCTATGTGATGCTTGGAGTTAGTTGGGAAGAAACAGGAGTTTGAGTTTTTATTTGATAATCTTCATTGTGAATGGTTTTGAAATTTGGCACAAAATACAATGTATCATATGTTCACAAAATCAAAACTGTGAAGGTGAAAGTTGTTTAGTAATGTAAATATAAATGCACTGACTAAATGTATAACAATTGACAGTTCTTTTATTGTGTATGGTATTGTGATGTAGAATTCTAGAAACAATAGATATACATGTACATATACAACATGGTTGTGAGGCATGGAATTAACTTTTTCCTAATGCAAAAAAACTCCATAATGAATATATAACATCTTTAAACGCTGAGCTAGGTGTTTTGTATTGATAAATCTATGATAATGATAGGGGAGAAGGTGGTTGTTAGTTGATGAAAGCCTATTTACATAGTTTGTCCATCAAACAGACGAAAACATAAAAAAGCCATTGGCACAATGCTCAAGTCATATATATGTGTTCAATGATGAGTAGGTTTTTTATGAGTGCAACACCCGGAAATTTTGATGTATTTGAGAGTGAATTATTGAGCGAAGCAAAGTCATGGTCAGAAAGCCTTTGTATATTTTTCAAACGATCATTTCATTAATTTAAAAATTGGCATAGTAGAAAAGGAAAATAAACAATCTCTAATTTTAAAAGCAAAATAATGGTTGAGAAAAATCTATGGGGTTTGTACCCCGTCTGACATTACGAAGGGAGCTAATACTTTCTATAATGTATCGGTTAAACAGCGAAATAAATTTATAGATCTGTTGGTTCAAACCAGAAGATGCATCATAATGTGTTTGTGTGCAAGCATCCTCGGTTTTGCTCCAGGTCATTGGTATTTATTTTTCTCGTAAGCTCTTGTATCTTTGAGGCGATATTCAAATGCTCTGTAAAATTGATAGTGAAAATAGTACACTGTTTGTGGACAGAGCAGTGTGTAAACACTCGCGGAAATGAATTTATGTGCGTCTGATGTTCTCTTTCACTCAAATATACACCAGTCTTGCATGTTTCAAATGCCAATGACCTATTATTTCAAACAAGAAACTCAGGCAGAAACTAGAATAAGATATTACACAATCATTGTCAAACGAAACCATAAATTTCCCAGTACAAAACTTATACAAACTGTATAAGTCATTGATGGGTGTAGTTTATTAATAATCCTATATTATTTTGCCATGTGAAATGTTTCTTGGCTATGAAATTTCATGTAGTATTGGCATAATGATAATCAAAGCTGAAAAATTTGCAAAGTAAAATGCACTAAAATAAAAAAGTAAAGAATTTAAAGAGAAATGTGAATTATGATTTAGTTGATATGTTCTTCATCAATTGGTGACAAATATATGCCCCTGTGGAAATATCATCTGCTCATTATTATAATTGTAGATTTAAACATTTGCCACAAGACACAGGAAGTGCTGAATAATTGGTGCTAAAGGCAGACAGACATATTTGTCGTGGACCTCAGTTCGCTGTAATGATAATGTTTACTGAGCATGTTACAGTATAATATGGATGGTTTTCGCAACCACATATTAGTGTGTGATAATATTTACACTACGAGTTTCACTAAAGCGAGTGTAGTGTGATTAAAACCTAGATTTAATGTAACAGCAGTTAACTGGAACTTCCATCTAGATGTTTATACTGGGCTCAAACATTCCAACATTAATAGCAATCAGAATATTTAAAACATTCATCAATGTTTAATTTGTCTTCACTTCAAACGTTTTCGAAATCTTGATGTTTTATACTATAGGTCTAACATGGAGTCAGGGCCACAAAGTTAAATGAGCTGCAAAATAGCTCTCTGGAAAATAAATTTTAATGGGCAGTGTCAAAATTGAAAACATTTAATTGTCCACAGTTATGCAACTATTGTGTGCTGCTGCAGCCGAGTGGATAGGGAGTTAGACTTGTCAGCAGAAGGTTGTGGGTTTGATTAACAGTTGGGTTTGGTTGTTGGTGTTGAGCAAACTCATACCTAAAACTGTTGCACATTGTTCCATTGTACTGACTTGTTAATTAGGAACTGGTCATGGGGCTGAAATATTTTGTGAATGATTTGCATGGTGCGCTAATTGTGCTTCTGATGCAAGTACGCTAGAAATGATCAAATGATCAACAAGTGTGTTAGTGACCTGGTTCAAATTGTTAAGTCATGAGAACAAGCCTTGAATTAAACCTAAAAACCACCACATTTACATGCAATCTACAAATTTTGAAGCTCGTGTCGCAAATAGCATTGAAACTATTGCAGAAAATGTGAAAATAGCACCTAAAATGACTGGAAGGTACACTTTGATAAAGAGCCAAAAACTGGATCATTTTATTTGCTTCTTATACCTACTGTTAGTTGTGTTAAGTTTGAACAAAATCAATCCATTTGAATCAGCTGTTATCTGGAGCTGTATAGATACATATACACATATGGATATAGAGACGAAACGAGCAAATGGTTTTATTTCTCCTTCAGCTGCAGTGGCGGTAAATAATCGTACATTTTGAAATGCTGACATGAAAAATAAATAAACATTGATGTCACAGAAAGATTTCTTTACCACATCAAAACGAGTGAAACTGCTCGAAGACAAATCAATCAGAGCAGCATAATCTGAAAAAACGAGCCCTCAAAGACAATCGTAAATCAAATAACAGAGACAACATCTCCAATGCAGCGGTGGTGTCCATCCACCTGAATGGTAATCGATGGTGGAACAACTGCTTGTGGGAGGGTAATGGTTCTGGAGGGTACTAATCATTGAGTTTACTGAGCATGGTGGTTTGACATGCATGTGAGCGTGTGAAGAAATCGCAGTGTACTGCTTGGTATGAGAAACTTCCAATTGGCACTATTGCTGTAAGTTATAGTGAGCGTGGATGTTGAGCAAACAAAATCTTGAATTATATACTGGTGGGTATAGGTTGGGAATTTCGATTGTTGGCTTTGGTGGATATTATTTACCAGATACTGTAATGTCTGTGATATCTCTGTGATATTTGTAATATGTGATAAATATATGCATACTAAACGGAACTGTTTAGTCAAATAATACAGACATACCATTAGAAAAAGTAAAACACGTACTTTGAGTAAAAAGATGTTGTTAAATAATAAAACCTCAAATTTAGGATTAATTAGGGCTTGCCCAAATAATTTTAATATTTGATTGATTGATTGATTGATTGATTTTGATAATAAATGATTTTCAAGCAATTGTTGTTTTAGGAAAAGCAAACATTTTCATAAATTTATGAATAATTTATAAATAGTAAATTGATAAAGAAATGTATATTCGATACCAGCAATGGCTATCACAAGCAAAAACAAGCATGTTTGCCAATATACAAGTATACATCTTGTATATTGACTCTCAATATATGTTAATGGGGTAGTTTACAGACAAAACTTTGAAAGTGACCGAAATTATCAATATGGAATTGATTTGCAAGAGAAATTAGAAGTTAAATCAATGGGTAAAAATAAAGTGTCTTAGATCAATGAGATATATGATGCATCGTCATGGTTTTAGTAGTAATTTTGATACTAGCATACCGTGTAGCAACGTCAGTTTGGATTTACTATGATCATTCAAAGCCTATATGTACGTGTATTGCTATCAAACACACATAGCGTATTAACAATGTAATGGGTATACACTGTAAATGGATTGAGTTCAAATCAAATATTATTAGGCCCAAAATGAGCATGTTGTCACTTTTATTGATCAGCAATTATACTCTGTCAACACTGGTGCACAACTACACATGCACGCTGAGTAGTTGTCTACGAAATCGGTGGAGTCATGCAAGTAGAGTTAGTGGCTTAAACGTTAAAGTCATTAATGTATGGTAAATGAGTACCCATGGCCAGCTAATCATGTGAATTCCAATACGCCAATTAGACTTATGTATGATCATCATGAAATCTTCATTTTATAATTTTTTTAGGATTTCAGTGACTTGTAAAACATAAAGGAAGTACAGGATGTCCATGTTCTTCCGAACTTTGATAAGTCAATATTCATTTGGTTCAATCAGATTAGTTAAGTTTATAGTTCAAGCTGTATTTTGTGCAAATGTTAAACTTATGGTCCCTGGACACCTCCATGGTCATCTGTGGACTACAGTAATGCGTAAATCAATTGTAATGAAGTTAACAGAATAAGGCAGAATCAGAATAAATCATCGGTATTATGTCAAAATAAGTGCCACATAGCTGTATGTAATGATCGGCCATAAGCGTTAATTTGCATGACGGGTGCCGATCAATGGACGCCACTATAGTATCCATTCATTGCACTTTTCACGCATCATTAGTCACCGATCCCGCTGCAAAGTGATTTTGAATGGTGACTGTAATAGATAGATATCAGCGAGGCATTAACAGCTGCATTACTGGGATATTGACCCAAGGGCGGCGCAGGTTGCAGGTGAATACTGCTGTATAGCAGCCAATGCACTGGTTCATTGACTAGGGAGGGCACAGGAGAACCTTTCCATGTGGACGCCCGCCTTACATTGGACGCCTGGCTTATGTAAACACCGCTTTTTTATGCTTGTGCACATATACATGTAGGCGGTTTATGAAATCTTGATATTGAAACTGATAAATGTTTGTTTTTTGTCAGTGGAATGTGTATTGTATTGTATTGTATTGTATTGTATTGACAACCTGAGTCATTTGCACAAGACCCCTTTATGCTGATAATGCTTATCTATGAAAGGTGTTTGATTTTTTTCTCTGTGTATTGGTTACAGTTTTATGTTACACCTGTGTAATGAAACAATACAAAGAAAGCGTGGTCATTTTAAAAAGGGATCATCAAGTAACTGTATTCATGGAAACTGTCACTCTACATCTTAAGATACTGTATTGAATATTACCACTGAGAAAGATGTGCGAGGCTTGCTCATATCCATCAATATATTATGACATAA
Source organism: Streblospio benedicti (assembly GCA_019095985.1). Lineage (NCBI taxonomy): Eukaryota > Metazoa > Annelida > Polychaeta > Spionida > Spionidae > Streblospio > Streblospio benedicti. The sequence continues at coordinate 12,813,744 of CM032663.1, forward strand.
AGCAATTAATAGGAGCGTGTGTCATACATCCATCTTGGGGCATCGCCTCTACAATCAGCTGACCAATTTGCTTATTAGAAGCTGCCACTCACTCATCATGTACTATTGCCTGCAAGCGGATATAGTCTGCTTCATAATTAGCTTGCATTGAGCTGTAGCTAGTATCAGTTCGTTTCGCCCCGCATTATTTCCAGGTCATGAGTTTGTTTTGGTTTTCGTTTCTTGTTATCGAAGCCATAATGAATGTTCTTATATGTAGAAGTGTAACGTAATTATCTATGTATAATCAAACAAAAACAAACAAAAAAGTATTAGGCGCACTGCATTTTTAATAAAGCAGCCTATGCATGAACATGCTTGAAGTAACCAATTAATTTGTATCTTGAGAATTTGCACAGTGGATCGTATGTATGCCTGAATCAATCTAGATTGTATTTTGCGATCATCTGAAAGAACCTATGAATGTATTATAAGATCTTTTTGAAAAAGACTTCAATAAGGTATGAGGAGAAACCACCTATAGTTTATTTCATTTTGGTGTCCATGTTTTACGGGCTGTTTCCAGGTCACGAGCATTGATTTCTGTGGGTCGGGCCACCAAATAATGATCTTATTGAAGCATTGTGTATGTCAGGCTGATTCATTAGCATCAATGAGGGTGACCGTCTGTCTTGCTGAGTGCTCAGCATGGTTGGAACGATGTTTCTAATAGCAAACTAGAAAAAGCACACAATTGAATAGAATGTAGCTTTGTATATGTTAGTGCGAAGGAAAGAACTTTGAAAAACCAGAGCATAATGTCTTTGGTCATGTGTCGATGATAGACATATGCAATTTTTCCTTTATTTTTTAAACTTAGTCACTTACAGTGATGATTCAAGGCTGTTTTTAAGTAACTGAAGCTTCTTTACCAGAGGTGAAACTGTTGAATCTATATAAGGGGAAAATGAAGTTGATGCGCCAGTAACATAGTGTGAAATATAGTTGAAAATAAAGCTTTGTCACCAACATTCTAGCATTCTTAACAGGCATAAAACTGAAGTAGTTGAACAAATACAGCATGATCTAGCTGGCCCTCAAAATAAAAGTAAAAAAAAAGAAACTTCATGGAGACTCATCACTGACTGATGACACGTTTTTGCTCAGACACTAATGAGATAATCATGAAGTTATGAATATTGTTCATGGGTCTCTTAAAATTTTAACCTCAAAGTCCCTGCCCTGTCTAGTTTTCCCTACATGAAAAACCCAACTCAAGTGGTTGTCAACTCATGTGGCTGCATTAGAAAGAAATGTCAAAAGTTTATAATTCCGATAGTTTTAGATGCTATGCTCAAAACCTGGTGATCATTTCACATGATCGTCATGTGCTGTGTGGCTAACGAAGCCAATCAGCTCACGTGTGGGGCTCATACAACAGCAGTGAATCAGTGCAAAGTCAACACTCACAATATCGAGATACACGACTAAATGGCCTTTTTCTGTACTGATCTGTACCTTTGCATTCGTCAAGCTGAAGCCTGGAGCTGAAGACTAGTGAATTCGAGTGGCACAGTTATAGACAACTACTGCGATATAGATATTGCCATGAAGCTGTTAGAGTAATAAGGTTTTTCTTTATTGCAGATTAACTGATACAAAATCACAAGTGATTTTTTTTTGTTCAAAGAATAAAAACGTGCTAATGCAATGAATTTTGATGGAACATTTCTTTCCTTGGAATGTAAAAATTGCCACAAGATTAAACAGCTGTTATTTATCAACCCAACTTGTATTGAAGAACTTTAGGTGATCCCTAGTAAACTATCAATAGAGCCTTTACCATATATCAATCCAACTCATCTGCTGTGTAAAGATTCAAAGATCCGTTTTTGACTGAACTTCGTGGCTTGGAAGAAAACTTTGTCCGGTAGACGCTATTGAGCACTTGAAAATACAATAAACATTGATCTGAAGGTGTGAAAGAAGTGCATAAGATTTGTCTTCACGTAAACATTTACAGAAGTGCGCAAGTCCAGATCCTGTCATTGAATAAAAAATTGACATCAAGAGTTATTTAGCTCAGACTATTGTATTGAATATAACAATATGAACCAGGTAGACACATCCATGTAAATTTGTAAGGTGGAAATCATGACAGTCTGCATTAATATGACTTTGTAACAATTACAAATTATAGAGCAGTATTCTGTATGCACAAAATGATAAAATGCCCAAGTAGCGGTACCACGCAAGCAGCATACAATTTTCAATAAGCCCTGAACCAAGTAATGACACACGCTGTTTTTACGCCTATGATGACCTACCTCAATGACCTACATCAGATGATTACTGCGTTGGCGGTTTTGCTGTAATAGAATTACTGTAATGCACTACGCAGCAGCATCTTTATCAATAATTGCTAGGATTAGCAGGTGACTGGGTGTAGCGTTGGCAACGCTTTTTAACAGTAGTGATATATCTAAGTTAGAGATTTGTTTGTCCAAATTTATATAATAAGATGAATTTTGGACGTTGTAGCAAAAACAAAAGAAAGAACACTGCGGGCTACCACTGATAGATATTTACTACTTCTAAAATAATTTCAAATCAGTCTGGTATCCATGCAAACGATCAGTGTTTGAAATCTGTACATATGATAACACCATATTGGCATGCATATTGATGACGAAGCACAAGTCAAGTGGTACTGCATATCATGAGGAAATGGCTTGTAAGGGCATTTGTATTACAGTCCATCCAAACAATGAACACGCACCTTATTAATAACCCATGCTACACTGGAAACAAGGTCTGCTGTATTGTCCACATGTACACCCTATTTGTACCAAAGCATTGATTTTAAGTGGGTTGCATAAATTTTTATGAAGTTAGTTTGTCTGAATTCGACAGTTGCCAAAGCTATTGAGCAATGGTAGGGCAGGGCAATGGGCAATGGCAGGGGATAATTTTCAATGATTGTAACTGTTTATATAGATTTATAAAAAAATTATATAGTATCTAGGAACATGGAGTATTTACATTTTCCCTCTTCGCCCAGACAACATAAAACAAGCGGGATTTTGCATGTGAAATGGTAATCCAAGTTGAGAGTTTTCATTTCTTCCACTTGAAATGGATATATGCTCTCTAATTCTAATATCTTTTTCAATTTTGTTTTCTTTACAATGCTATCATGGCATAGATCTGTAAGGTTTGCCTTCTATGAACTGTATGGAGAGTATTCTCGGCAATATTGATATGACTGCTTTTATGACATTGGCTTAAATAAAGGCATTAACTCATTAACCTATGGTCCCACATGCACTTCGCCCTTTCTCTCATAGAAAATCAAAAATCCGAACTCATGACCTAGTCTCCTTGCACTTGGCCAGTATACATACATAATACAGAAGCTCAACGAGTGCAGAATCCGGATAATGTTAAGTAGAAGCCTATAAAACTTGTATGCTGCTGTAGTATCTGCCCTATCTGGCCGGGTCAGCTAAGGTCCACACCTTAGCAAATTTCCTGCCAGGAAATTAGGAGGAAAGCTCCAAAAGCGGGTGAGGTGGCTGTGGTGGGTGGTGAGGGCGTCCAAGGCAGAGGCCAACACAGCGGCTGGCAGACCGCTGGCAGATCGGCTGTACGCAATTCTTGTAAGTTGCATTTATGCCCTGTGTGTCTCATTTGATTATCATGTCAACCCCAGCCCAGCTCCTTGGCAGCATTGTAGTACTTTATCAAGTTCTTGGGCAGTGCAAGGTAGTAGAATGCTGATTATGCATAATGTTTTTGAGCTTTAATGTTTGAAATCTTGTGTGCAGCAGCCATATACCAAAGATGAATCATATTGTCCAAAGCGCACATAAGTTCCCCTTTTGGTGTGTACCTTACGCAAGTGTCCTTAGAATTAATGTACACTAAAGCAAGTCCACTTGTGACTCATATACATTAAATCGAGTTCCCTTCACACCCGTGCAGCGTGTGTTTAGGCGGTCAAGGGCCACTACATTCACAGTGGTACGAATGTGTACATACCATGTATACACACACTGGAGTGGTCACCTCTCCTGGACGGAGATAAGCCCTCTTGTGCAGGGTGTGGGGTGTCGGGAGATGAAGTGACCCCTGGTTGGGTGTTGGATCTGATGAGTGGATGTTGTGGTCATCTTGATATGTTTGCTGATCTGTGTCACGTGTGTATCAATGGATAAATAGATTAGTCAGTTGGTCATTGGAATAAGTGACCAGCGGTTGGGTGTGGGGCCGAATGTGTGGCTGTTGTGGGTAGTGTTATGTGTTTGTCCATGGTGTTTGGTCATCATTGTTTATTGATGTCAACTGGTCATCTCAATACATTCGTTTGGGATGAGTCATGTTGTTCATTAACATTTAATGGAACAAATAACTACCACCACATTAAGTCACAATGAACAGGAAGGTGCCTTTTTTTCGTCTTGTATTACACTATGAAAAGCAATTTGATTTAAGCTGAAATTTGATCTCCGCTGTTTACATTGTAGATGAACGTTGACAGCTACATTTAAGTACTCTACAGTTAGTAGACCATTCTTCCGTCCAAAAATTACAAAAGTAGGCCTTGGTTTCTGCCTGATTGTCTCAGAATTTGAGAATTGCTTTTAATTTTAGCTTACAGTTAGGCTTTTCATATATCAAATGTCACATCATAGTATCATCTGTAAAATGAGGAAATGAAAAGTAAGACTACGAATTTTGTTTTATAATTGATTTTTAGCTATGAACTTGGAATTTCATTAATAATTAGGAGTGAACTTTGATGACTGAATTTGTACTTTTTTCATTTATACTCTCATTAGTATCGACCGACCTCTGAAAGCTGTAACATGTATGCAATTTCTGCATTTACAATTTAAGCACTCTGAAATTTCAAACAACCGATTGACATCAGTTTTTGTGTACATAGTTTGGAGTGTACAATTTTTCACAAATTAATATGCAAAATATTATGAATCATTCAAATTCCACAATACTGGACTGTCAGTTGAAAACAAATATTGGCAAAATATATTTGACTCACCCAATACATCAGTAATTACTAGTCATCTGCACTCAATTCATAATTGACTAAGCATAAAGAATTTGCTCAATGCCTGTAAACTGTAAACTGAGGTCTAGTAGACATTTTCTCCTGCTATTGTTCCTTAATCATGACTCCTTAAACAATTAAACAGAGCTGAAATATGATATCACCTTGTCATTCTAGACTGTCTAGCACCTTAGAGTTTACAATGGATTTGAGCTGTCAATCAAATACACAACATCAATTCCTTATTGGATTGTTGGTGGCTTTGACTCAGCCTTCACTCAGCTTAACCTCTAAACCCACTAGGTTAACTCTTCGAGTGGCAGGGATCGCAGTATTTCATGCCTGGACGTAATTACCTTGTCTCCTAGTTGTGGGTAAACCAGAATCATGTCACCTATTTAGAGGAGGTTTTTAAGGTGGGGAAATGTTGTGGGGTGATTGCTCCAAAGAGGTCCGAATGGATGTAGAGCATCTTGCTAGATTCATGTGATTTCAAAAGTGTTGCTTAGATATTGAGATTTGTCAATTTTGACTTGTATATAAGACTTATATATCAGAGAAATTCCAATAACGGCATGAAAAATGACCATTAATTTATCATTTTCGTGAAATACATGTTTTATCAAGCAACTGAATGTATTGGTGTGTACAAAAAATTGTATGTGGTAAAGTGAAGAATGTCAGTGGTATATATTCATTCTTAAATGCTTCATATCACCTACATGTAAACATAAAGAATAGTAGAAGACGTAGCACTATGTTGATTGTGTTTTCTTTGCAGTAAGTTCCATTTACTCAGCAAATCTTCATAGCTGAGATCTATATTTAAAGTTCCCAAGTCGTTGGTCATGCAACCCTCATTGGAGCAATGACGTATGTGTTGAACCCCAAGACCACCATTGTTTACTTCAATAATGCCCTTGTGTTTACTTCAAATTTTCACTCAGATTGGTTGTATTAAAACACATGTGCTACATTTAATGTGGCAAAATCCCATTGCATTCACAACAGACTTACACGTCCAGGCACAGCTACTTCGGATTCTGCCCGATTTCTACTAAATGCCCACAGGCTTTTCGTGCATTAATTAGTATAGGGTTATAGTATGACTATGGGCCCATATTGCAGCTGTGGGAGGAGGTGTTGGGCTGCGTGACTATATACCATGTCTACTTATCATCAATATACTAAGAAAAAGCATCATCATCATCATTAACCACATGTTTTTGTACAAACGTGAATTAATCCTCATTTAAACAGCGCTGGCTACCTGTATAGGCAGACTTGTAAATGCCATGCAACTGAGGAAAATATGCGTATGATAAGCATCTCATCAAAACATATGGATTCAAGCACGGATCTTGTTCTGCTAAAATGCCTTGGCAAATTGTTCTGTGTACAATACATTACAGTTTAAAAATCAGGAAATATGATTTGGGCTTAGTATTTCGACGATCAATCATCATCAAACATTTGATTGCAAAGTAAAAAATGTGCACATTTACAATTTGTTTAAATGAAGGATCATATACCAAGAGTTGCACTCCCCTCATGACAATCTACACCCACCTCAAATACAAGATGTGCAAAAAACAACACGTATGTGATCGCAAGTAGGGATGCCAGCAGTACCTATATGCAGGCAGGACTCAGGTGTGCTGTGTGGCGTTATTATTCGTGAGCTATATGCCGCCACCACTGAACTCCACAACCGCTGCTGTGGCTGCCGCGGTGAGAGAGAAAAACGATTCCTCATCATGGCAGCACTGAAAGAAGCATTAATATGCATCAATATCAGCGTCTAAATCGGACATATGCCGAGTTGCAGAAGTGCGAGTGGGAGGGGGAGGCGGCAATTGTTTGCAGACCGTGGCCTTAAATGGAGTTACGTAATGTGGTTACGTGGTCAATATCTCGTTACTTTCTTTTGTTTCGCCAGAAGGAGGTGGTTCGATGCAGCTTGATGTCATTTAGTGTAAACTGCATGCGTAATGTGACTTGATAATCGGAATGAGCATTTTATTTGTAAAACTGTTGACCATTTATGAGATGAATGTTACGGTGAATCGCCTTAGTTATTTATGGGGGAAACGTTTTATTCTATCAAGTAGTGATGAAGTTATGTGTTAATATTTTTACTAAAAGTCCGGACAATTAATATAATTGTTGTCAAATTCATTATTCATCGTATCACGTTCATGTTATTGGTATGAGTATTCCAGAAGCCCTATATTTACAACTTGATATTATTGATAGAAGATGGTAATAAACAGGGATCCTTTTGCAGTTGTATGTCTACCCAAGGTATATTTATATCATGTGAACGTTGTACCCACTCCTGATTACCGGTATTGGGCGTTAATGCTTATTTCAAACTTATTTCCTTTTATGAAAGCAGGCAGCTTATAAGCCCATTTGATTATCTACTGGTTTTGTTAACAGCTCCCAATTCTATCTTATAATCAAGAAATGAATGGATGAAATTTAAAGATTTAGTCCGCATAAAAACAAGATCCCAATGTCTTGATCAGTATTGAGGTTTTCTGTGAAAATTGAAAAAAAGCTTCATAGACATAAGTCGTCTGCTGTCGTCACTTCATCTCTCAGCGTTGCGTCCCCCGCTCAAAGGAGTTGACCTTTTGTTACTGCAATAGAGAGAATGTCAGACCAATGTATTATATGGACATGGGATTTTTTGTTACCAAAAGAAAGATTGAGGCTTGTGTAATGAATGCAAACACAACTGACTGATGCTCATTTGTTTTGGAATTATTTGATATTATCCAATCATGTTGATCGATGCTGAAAACTATTGAATATAATGTAATGGGTTTATAGGGCTTCTAAATTTGAATGTGCTGAACGGGAACGAATACATGTATGTAGTAGGTTATCAGAGAAACTCAAAGTGCAGTGTTCAGTTATCTATGATGGTGAAGGCTTACTTCATCCTCAAATGAGCACAATGCCCAAATTTGTTTAGGTTCTCATTTATATTGTGTTATATATATACCATACCACAAAATATCTGGGATGAACAAAAATGAAATATTAAATCTGAGACGACAATTTCAGAGCTCAAGATTTCAATCCTCTACACAATTATTTTTCTATTTAGATACATGCTCATATTTAGCACAATGGATGACTGATGCAATAGTCTGTAGTTTAGTTTTTACATGGTCAAACGTACATAAAATATTTATCATACCAAAACGGGTTCAGATGTGCTAAAGAAAACTGCTGCAATCAACAATCAAGCTCATGACCCAAGATTTTTTTATTTATAATATAACTTCTTCCTTTTCTGTCATTGATGTTTAGGTATTTTTACAATGGAGTCAGCATCTGAATCCATAATAGATAAAGACTTCACCCAAGTGGTCCCCTGTAGAATGGACAGGCCCCCAAAGATGCATACATGAAGGTAATATAAGATCTGTTAAAAGTCCATATTTCCACAATGCACTAAATCGTATGTCAGCCGTGTGCGAGCTCTGTCTGGGCGAATGCAGTGTCTCCCGCTCCTCCTCTATAAAGTGATCTATGGTGACAAGACACTGCCTTTGTTTTACTCTCAGCTTTAAGTAAATGAGCTTGTAAGTTGGTTGGGTGTTTTTGTACATATAAGAGTTGATGATATTGATATTTACCTTGCCATGGAAAATGTGCACAATGTATAGGTTGCGTAATTCAGAGACGATTGACAGCTTTTATTTTTGAGCAGTAAGATGGTTGCCACAGCACTTCATAAGGTATATTTCATTATTTGTAATTTGCATATATATATATATTCTTTTAGAAATCCAGAGAATATATGCTGAGTGTGTCAAAAGAAGACAAAACATAAAACCATTAGATTGTGTATCAAAATGATACAGATCATGTCCTATGACCAGTGCAGCAGCAGGATCCTATTGAAAATCGCAGGCTAAGATGATTAGACCCCGAGCAAAGCTTGTCCACACAATACGCTTAATGATAATCTACTGCAGTCATTTCATCAACATTTTAACAGGATGAATTATGATATGTCAAAGCGTTAGATGACAACTTTAGTTGAAATCTTCCACTTCAGCTTTTCATCATGACTTGACACATGTTGTGCATTGTAGCATTCTACTTAAAGTTTCTTTTATCATTATTGATGTTCAATGATTGCATGACATAATTTTTTCTAGTAGTTTATTTCCCAAAGGCAAGTAATGAATGTCTGCAAAAGTGGGACATGCTTTAATAATAATAAAATATCAATACTTTGTCATGTTAGAAAAGCTGAAAATAGTCTGCGTTGTTGGACTCCACAAAATCTGCAAGCAAATAAATCAATCACAGTCAATGATCCTCTCTCTCCAGTGCGCTGGGGTGGTTCTATATATAATCACTGAAGCAAACCTCAGACTTGTGATGGATGCCAACATATACATTTTGTGTCATCATCCAAAGGAATGTTTTAATTACATTGTCAATGACTTGTACACAGGGTCAGGTTTTGGTGGAAAAGTGCTACTCGTCCTTCAAAAAATGTACTTGTCCTCCTCTCATAAACTCTTTACCTGTACATGTATGTCAAATTGACCAGAATTGCTACTCGTCAAAAGGACGAGCTGCTAAAACTTATCACTCATCTTCCACAATTTTTTACCAGCCAATACGAGCAGAAGAGTGGCTAATCCTGTTCCTGCTGTACATATTCACCTAGATGTTATAACTTGCGTGGAAGTGCCTCACATAGAACTTACTTTATGAAAACCAGTATAGTGCTTCTTGGCATTAACCACTAAAGGCTGGAAATGTCTGCCCTGTACTAATTTCACTCGTATTCACCTTGTAGTTAGTACCAGTCAAAGGAACTTGTAGACACTTCATAGTCAGTTACAACTTGACAATGTTGCATCCAAAGACTTGACCCACAGCGATGAGCCTCCCATACAAATTTGTGACCTTAAAGTGGCATTCTTACAAATTTGGCCACAGGCCTGTGTGAATACAAATAAATCAATGTGGCTTGGTCAATCAATGCCCTATTTGGGCCGGTGATGAGAAGTGATACTCTGTCATGACCTTGAGCTACAACTCTCCTCCCACGGTCACCGGATCATAGCTATACTCACCGCCCCTCAGGTTATGATTTGATTCATTTTCTGCATATGGCTGTATTGTCACAACATGTAGACGTTTGATATATTGAGACAACATTTCTTCGGTGAATGCCAAGTGCTCATGTTAATTATTTTAAGAAGTCTATGACATTCACATGTGATGAATATATGGGGGTAAGTACAAGAAATATAAATTTCACCTATACGAATATTTCCTGTTCTAGACGGCGTCCACTTTTGCAAGAGACAAAACATTACATCTTTTATAATAAATAACATTTTTTAATCTATCCATGGTCGAACCAAATGCACATGTAACTCAATGCCATGTTTGCTCGGACCTATATCTATAATATCGACTCTTGTATAAAACAGTATGTTTGTTTGATGCTAAATGAATACAAAACCTTATTTTTCACCCTCTTGTATTATTTTTGTTTAGTTCTTGCGCAGACAACATGACCATGTTTCCTGTTCTAATAAGCAAAATCCATTATGTCTCTTCCACAAATTAACATTTCTGAATGAGACACTGCAAATGTGCTATTATTTGACCTTTCATCATCAATTTGTGGTTGAATGGATACTTTGTGCACATATTATTGGCTAATTACTCCATATTACCCTGACACTTTGATTGGGTCAATGAAGAAGACAGTTTCATTTGTCTCTCTCATATTATGATGTAATTGTATGAAAGAGTGATTGGACAGGCTCCAAATGAAGTATGCTATAAGCACTTGCACGATGGAGCTTTTTTCTGTAATTATTTTAGAACTATGAGACACGCTATTACAACTTTTCAAGTTAGATTTTTACAATGAATTGCTAATGTGTACAATAAATGTGACAAGGGCTCTACAAGTATGTTCTGCTTGTCTTGGACAAATGAAAAATTGATGAAAAAATTTGGACTAGTAAATTCTCATAGGTACTTGTCAATACTTTTCATTCTAAAACATTGCGATGAGTTAGAGCTCCATAGCTCATTTAGACTATCAACATGGTACAAACTCATACAAAGTATATCAGGCTATTTGTATTACAGGTGACTGACAACTTAATATCAGAAAAAGAAGTATTCTTTGTAGTTAACTACCCTGAAATAATCACAGGCCAAAGTTTGACAATCTCTACTTGTTATTTTTGTATGAAGATGTAGTGGCGGATGAGGTATAAATCATCAATTATGGGATCAAACCGTGCTCAGTGTGCTGTCATGGTATCATCCGGAAGAAGAATGGACGTGTCTACACTGTGTAAATGGAATATTATGCTTGGCAGACTCGCACTCGGCCCATCTATGCACAGTTCTGTACTGTTAGCAACACTGTATTTACATGAACTTGTATGGACATGACTATTGTTTTGTTGTTACAACAAAACATACAACAGTAATACGGTTTTCATATTTCTGCAATATATTTCTTCATTCTGTAAAAGATGATCTTATTTGATGAATGTGAATTAGTAACATGATGAATAAAGCAAGTTGAAAATTTCCCCCTATGTTATTTTCACCTTGACATAACTAAGCAATGGACGGAGTGAGAAAAAACCTATCTGCATAATTGTATACCTTATTTATGAAGTTCATATATCACAGACGGATTGCTAGAATGCTGTCTGCGGCCTGGTTCACAAACCACAAGTTTCATCTGCAGTTGCAATCACAAAGATTTAAACATCGGGGAAACATTTTTGCTTATAAACATTATTGTAAAAGGGCATCAAACTCGTGCGGTTGTACTTCATCTAGATACCGTCATCCTTAAAAACTAGAAATGTTTTGTATTTCAATAATGTGTGTTTTTTTAGATGTTCCTTTTGATATCTCAATAGTAAGATGTTTTGTAATGCAAAATAAGGTGTCTGTGTACTTTTATGCTAATTCTTTTCTTCCTATATCATGGATAGTGTTTACGACTGACATTAATTTATTCTTGATGATTGACAAATTAATGTTTCTTTATAGTATTAAGTGTTAGTAATACAGATGAACAATATTATGTATAAACCACTATTGTAGAAAATGATATGTTTGGACTGCTGCTTATAGGTAAAGCTACTTTTCATGACAGAGAAGTAGGGCTGAAGAACATGCAAATACAGTAATATGAATATGTGGCTAATTGGCGCACCATTTTTTCCCTAGCAAATACCATAATACCTGGTTTTAGCAGCATTCCAGGAATTGACAATCAATCTGTCTGATGTACAGGTCAAAATGACAAACGTTCTTATGGATAATCAGTTCATCCTTTAGTTTCATAATATAAGATCCATGATGGATCCGCAATGTCAACTTTACTATGCAGCTGTGTCACTAATTAATCCATATTCCAACTGAACTGCTTCATCAATAAGATACATGTACACGTATGCTCAATTTAGTCATACATTTTTCTAGTGTTGATGGAGCTTAAATGATTTTGAATGACATTCTTTTGACACATTGATAAATGCTGCTGATTATTTGGCAATCTGCGGATAAAAAAAAACTTTGAGAGTTGAATTTATGTTGCTGTATGTGCAAAATTAACTCTGGGTTGAAGAAGTGAGGCACATATTATGTGGCTTCTACATATGTCAGACAAATGGGCAAACACTATAGCAGACATGTCCATGCTGATTATTGTTTGTAAATGCAAGTGCATTGGTGCAAATTGTTGTCTGCACGGTTTTCTTTGACGACGGATCAATGTTCAAATGTTCTGGTTCGGAGGTGGAAGGAAGTAATGTGCAAAAGGCTAGTTGCATCATTCATTCAATATCATATGTATTATATGATACTATAAATGTAAGAAAAAGGTGACAATTCTGTAAAGGGTGACTTTTCTAATTCACTACAGTGCCCTTCTTGTGCCATAATTACATCATCTCACGTCCCACCGTAGCGTCATTATGACACCGTGCTAAGTGACATTTCACTGTCATCAATTTTTCAACCAAGCACACTTTCAGGGTTACTATGGAGATGGGGCTCCGGTACCAGCACCTGCCTCTTGACACTTGCACTTACCGTGCTGTCCATGTGTAAGGGCCACAGAAGTTATAGAAAATTCCATTGACAACAGTCATTTCTCTCTGCATACGCCTAATTTCCATCACAATCCTGGGAAGACAAATACCTACTATAGTTTGCATAACAAATAATAGAAGAAATTTCTTAAAACACTGAAATTTCGATATTGAGTGTGGTTTATATGCTATCCTCTAACAGGCTGTAGTAAAACATAGAAAATACGGAGAACTATGAGATTACTCACAGAATCTGACTTTAAATTTTTTTTTTTTAATGGTTTATTTTGGAAAATATCATGGATATCCAAAAATATATATATAATTAGGCAAACTGGCTGTTACCTACTTTTGGCCACCACCTCCGATGAATCTTGGACATTTATCCCCCTTTGCTCTTATCAGTGGCGTTTCAGGGTTTAGACCCGCTCCCTAACTACTGTGTGCATGTTAAAATATGGACCATACCTTTCATTTCTACTCATTTTAGGCCACTGCTTTACTGAAATGGCAATGCTGACTTTTCAATGAAAATTGACATTTTCTCTCCTGGCGCTCACTACTACAGTTTTGAACTTAAAAACTTCAACTTGAGCTGCGTCAGTAATGTAAATTCTCACAAGATTCAGATTCAATCATGTCATCATTTGAAAACTGGTTTGAATTGGTCAAATAATAACCTGTACATGATAACTCTTCAAATAATCATAACAGAAACGCCATATGCACCATAGTCAAGGGTAGACATATAGACACCTAAAACGGATTTTACAGTTATAGTTTTAAACGATCTTATGCTACGTTACAGACTGTTCTGTGCATCTCATTGATTTGGAGACTTTTCTTAGTGGTTTAAATAAAATCAATAGAGTTTTCCTAGAAGTAGCATGCTAGATTAATTAACATATTTTTGGGGCAAAAATTAGTCCGGTTGACAACTGGAATTGGACAGTCCTGATATCTGAAAATATTTTTCCAGGCAATTCTGGAGGTCAATATACATGCAAAAGACTGATAAATATTTGTCTCACAGGTTTAGATATCCAGTGGTCAAACAAGACGATATTTTTATGGCCAGTGATATTTCATCAAGACTATATATACTCCCCTCGAAATTGTCTCCGTAGGAGATGGGGTAGCTAGTATAGACATAATTACATATATTTTCAGTAATTCGTGGTAACAGAAAATACAGTGATAGATAAAAAGAAATAACCGATCCTTAAATGTGGACAGTAGTGTAATAATAATGTAAGAGGAAAAGTAACAAGTAGACCTCAAGGATGGTTTTTGCAATACAGTAGACTTGCTTATTTAAACATTTTGTTACGAAGCAATATACAGAATTCTCAAGATTTAATCATGTATTTCGTAGTATGTCGTCCATCCTAGTGGTGGTGAGAATTGACTATTGTAGTCTTCATAGTCATATATATCTTGTATGTTGCTTGATGATATATAAGGGATCTATGTCGTGTCTAAAACAGATTTTACATGAAGTTTGAAACTTTGAAATTCTTAGAATTATACCAGGCCAACAATTTGTCCATCAAATTCAGATTTCCTGAAGCATAAACAGACTACATTATTACCAAAGTCTGTGCTCAAGTCTTCTTACAGAGTAATGATTTTATTGACAGTGCACTAAAATTGCTGCCGTCTTGGCTGCTGCTACGTGCCCTCAGTTTATAGCGAGATCTGTCAGTAACCATGACTCTGACATGCCATCCGGTGATCATGGATCCGCTGTGTCTCTATGCTTAAACACTTAGCTGAAGACACCTCACGAAACAGCTTCAACTAGCTCATGAGTCTCAGATTGTTGACAAGTGTCCTTCGCATTCTTGTTTTTGTGTTGATTTCTGAAGTTTAAGCAAATTTGAGATTGAAAACTTATAACATTCATCTGACAGATGATGAGAATGTCTTGGTGCTTTGAGTATCCACACAATAGGTGAACATCCATATTTAATAGTTGACCAGGAAAGGCTTTCATTTCATATTCACTGAGCTATAATTAAACAAACAATTTGAGATTGAAACAGTTTGGTTGAATGTGCCTCTTCAGGCAAGATAAATGTTTTCTTTGACAACACTAATTAATGATTCAACACTATAATCATTTGCTGTATGTTATTTTATATTTGATTTTGACTTTGATTTTCATGAAAATGTTACATGAAAAATCTGACTTCTTCAATCCATCATCAATTCATATTGTCTTAAATTTATGATATTTTCTTAAGACTCTCTTTTATGAATTGTCTACGGATATTATGTATATATATTTTTTATAAAGAATGGCAATCAGTCAAACAATTAAAAAGTAATGACTTCATACTTTTCATCTGATTTGATCGATCAATGGTTTCGTAAAGTACTGAACTTCAGGCATATGTATCACATTCATTTGATGTCAAAACCAGAGTGCACAATCAGTGCAAAGTCATCTTTTACAATGGTTATCGCAGCGAGGCTATCGCGTGAGCCTACCACTTAAAAAGACAAACTGGCATCGCAATGCATATTTGATGTGTACACAGTGTACTGAGTGTCTGATTGATTGCGTGTTCATCCATCGATCCATTTGCACTACTCCAGTTGATCCATTAATCACGTTTCTTGGAACAGTATGACACATGCATCCTCCTTGGTCCCTCCTTCTGGAGGTGACAATGAACGTCTTACTCAATTCTATTCTTAACTTGGTGACAATGGCTGTAGGATTTTCATGGGCGTGGCATTAGTTCAGAAATACTATGATCAAGTTGTATGGAACTAAGTTAAACTATCAATAGATTTGTGTGAGTTACACAAATGAATAGAAAAGAAATTAATGATTCTTCAAGACATTGAAGATGAGAATATAGAATCATAGTTAAATATGGCATTATCATCATCAGATGGTACTGGATTTACTTGTCATGCTACCCCATGGAAAGTACCCTCTAATAATAAGTAAAAAAATGCAATGGTATAAAGATGTCTGTAAAAATGATCATTATATCTGATCTGTCTGCACCAACAAACATTTCCAAGAATCACATTCTGTGCGGAGCATCAATTAGATTTTACACTTGGCTCTGATGAGTTAATTATCTGTGACTTGATCTCACTCCATTGTCGGGAGGACATGCGATCCGTGCATGCACAAATGCCTCGCCAAAATCAATCCCTCTCATGCTCATTCTCCGCAAAGAAATATGGACTCATTTCACGCCACGTCCATGTTCTATCCATAACAAGATCTTCACGTTTCACGTGGATTTCTTTAAGTGCTTACTCAGATAATTTACATATTCAAAACCTTTCGAATGATTCTTACGCTTACAGACTTATAGATTTGAGCAAACTCTTCTCTGTGCGGCTTATAGCCAGTTATTGTATGATCTTTTTTGTAATTATTGGGATGTTAAAGTATCGATGGTTCAGGTGTGTTATACATGTACATTGCATGTAAGTTACTTGTATCAGAATCGAAACTATAGCAACATTATCATACATTAATATGGTAACAATATTAATATTATTGGTGTCAGCGATAGCACAAATGTTAACTGATGAAAAATCATACATTTCTGTTCTGCTTCATCAGAGCATGTAATTACTGACTGCACAGATGTGATGCTTCTTGAAATACTGTAGTTGTAGCATAAAAGGACCAATTTGTGATTTATAGAAGCTTAGCTTTTCATTTTATATAGAGTTACCTGTGTATCGTTCTAGTTCACATTGTTTTGTATCACTCAACATTGAAGATACAAACATTTTAAGTACAAATGCCTGTGACATGAATGTAAACCTGTGAGAGTAGTGCTTATTTGAATCTACGACAATAGAACTTTTCCTACTTTGAACATTTTTTTGAAGGAAAAAACACGAAAACATCAGTGAGCTGTTTTCCTGAAAGGTGTTCTCTCTTAATACAAATATGCACACGGCTAACAAAATACGTGGGTTTTCTGCTCCGATGAAGCGTGTAAATGCACCGGGTGGCCCCACCTTTATAAAACCTCACGTCCGTAATGTGCAACCATTTACGCTCAATGTATTATGCATGCTCAATCCTTGCATTTTTTCTTTTCATTTTTCGATGACTGCTATTTATACAGACTATATTTGTTTTCTTTTTGGGCTAGTCCTTTGTTGCGTTGTATGTGTGGTGTCTGAAAAATGAGGTTTATTTTGACTTCATTTGGAAATGTTCACAAGTATTCTGTGTTCGCAATATTGTGCTCATGCTAGCATGGCTCGACAGAATGACAGTGACTTGACATCCAGCATGGAGCAATGATCCACTACATTTATCACAGTGAAGCACACACTGAATAATCTAAAAGCCTGAAAAATATTGGTTAAGAACCTAATAATGATAAACTTTTCTTAGGACGTCTATTTATAGGTAATGCATGGATTTGGCAACGACATTTGTGAGGGTGATGATATGATGATAGTTAGGAAAGAAAACTAAAGTTGTACATGGACTTTCTGTGAAATCCCATTCAATGCATAACTGTAGAAAATAAGAATCATTTCACTTCAAAGTGCAATATGTTGTAACTTCCTCTGACAAAGAGAAGTCTTTGCTTTCTTATGCCATCCCTAAAGTTCATTGAACACAAGTAGGTACTATGATATACTTTCATGTAGGATTTTAAAGTGGATATATAGCATTGGAGAAGAGAAATATACAGATGTACGAATCACAGGTAATCATCTCATCCAGAGACATGGTGGGAAGAGAATCTTCTAGCCCCCTGCAGCACACAGAGAAAGGAGAAAGTCGTTCTGCCGGCTCTCGTTTGTGTGCCAATCAATTATGGAGGTAAACACGGACTGGTTGTGTTGTTGATGTAACAGTCACCGCCACGGCCGCATGGCACAATATGGGGCAGTTTCAGCTAATTCACCTTCATCATAGATACAGCAGAATTCGCTTAGTTCATTACACTTGATACAATGACACAGAATCTGAGGTGGGGAGTCAATGAAACAGATTGCAAAAAAGGGCAACAACAGGAAATGCATACGACTTATGTACAGGAAACAACGGTCTTCTTTATAAATGGTCTGAGTATAAGTAAGCATGAAAAAGAGAAAAATTATTTAGGCAAATGTTTTTAAATGTTACACTACACTTATATTACTGCTACAGCAGACAAAGCACTATGTCCACTCCTTACACTGTGATGTGAATTCAGCCCAAAGGTTTTATTTTTGGAGGAGCACTGATGTTATGGGTATCAATTACTGAAGCAAACAGGCGCAGATTGCATGGGACATTGTTGCCATTTCCATGCTTTGCTCGCTGCCGGCAAGAACAATACTTAGTGTCCACGATTGAATAGTGTTGATTGTGATAATGTAGTCAGTAATTTATCAGAGCCAAAGTTCTAGGCGTAATGTGTACATGCTTTGAAATAATGTATATGTGGGTGTGTAGTGTTGAAGTCCCTCAAGGTTGAGACATGGGAAGGTCTTCTATCTTAACATACACAGCTGTGGCTGCTGTCAGATAGCAGGCAAATAATAAGAAATTTTACCTTCAGTATATACCAAGGTGCAATGTTAATGCAAAACCTACATCTCAATCATGATATGATAAATGTTAGCATAATGTAAATGTAGGTGTACGCCGGGGGTGAAAGTCTGTTGAGCAGCAGCAGAAATTTAGGTTTGGTCGTTGATAAATCATAAGTTCATAACCTATCAGCAAAACAACAATTCCATTCAAGGCGATGATTGAAATCCAACTTAAGAAAAAGGAAGAAAGCAAAATGAATGTATTTATCAATAGACCATTTAATGTGACAAAAGTTGATCTGAGAGGCAGTAGTAAGAAAGCCGACTGTTATATTTTCTTGCAGACTATAATGATTTGACCAGTTCATAGACCTTTGAGAGGCGTCCCAATGAGGGGCGACCATTATGAACTTTAGCGGTCATTACGCTGCCATGATGAGCCCTCATCAAAGTATGGAGTTATGTTTTCTGTCTATCACCGAGGCCACACATGGCCACTTACTCCATACTTGCTATTGATTCCCCAAGCTACACAGCTTTTTATTGGTTTGTGTGTAACTGACAAAATTGTGATGTATTACTATTGTTTTTCATGGTTATTTTTTTAATGAAATGATGGTAGGATAATCATCATTTGTATACAAAGCTTGATGTAGTCTGCTAAATAAACACCGTCTGCAATCATGAATGAGCCAATGCTCTTGTAATACCCGCCTCTTAGTATGCATTCTACCAAATGTTCTCAGAGTTTAAATATCAGGCTAAATAAAACGTTTGTCCTCTAAATCATGCATATTAGATCCTAAATGATTGAAAACCCATCAGCTTTTATATGAGCTTATAGATGAAAGCTATGTAAGGAGGTTGTACTGTAGATCAGTGTCCATACAGCTATGGAGCTCACAACATTGATCGTCACCTGTCTCGAGTGGCAGTATATAAGCCATGTACTGAATGGAGGTAAAAGTGTATAACTGTAAATGTGTGGTTATTACTGTGCGCTTTTGGTCTGCAGGCTTAACACCATTTACACCAGATGTACTGCGGCACAATTTGTTCACACTCAACTCTCTGGGGAGCATTCAGTTGGAGCTTCTTATTACTCGAGGATGACACAGCATCACATTATTAACCAATCACACATCCTGGCAAGATGGACAAGATTGATGTGGTCGATTCGAAGTTAATGGCATTTATTATAAGCTCTAAGTTTAGATAGTTTATTTGTTATATTTTGTGCACCAGTAATTTGACTTACATTCTGAAATAAATGCGGGTGGTACAGACAGCATTATTTCATGATTCTGATGCAGTAAGCAGCGCCTTTTGTTTAAATACAAGGTAATTTATTGCTCTACTCAGTAACACAGATACCTATAACTCTAAAGAGCTAACTTTGTACAGTGATACTGCTGTACAAAACAGTGGTGACATAGTTTGAGAATAACCTTTCACATTCAGTATTTCATCGTTCACATCAGCTGGTACACATATGGTTTGGTATGATCTTAGATAACCAGCCATTTGATGAAGTAGTATATTATCTAGAATGTTGTTCTATATACTTCTATTATTGAAATGCAGATCTATTATGATGAAACCAGTACCAATGACCCAAAGCAAATCTTGCCCAATCCTATCACTGCATACTTTTTGTTGAACATCATTGAAGAAGGATTAACCATTATTTACAGTCCAATCTATTTATCCTGAAGTCTGATTTTATAGCTGGCTCAAGTGAAAGACCATTTTAGTTTATCTATCTTACATTACAAGTCAAGCAACCCTGCAGGTTAAAAAAATAACAGATAGCAGAAATTTTTAGGGTGCAATTGAATATATATGATAAAAATATGTACACTACTGTCACCGTATAAGGACCACAGTTATTTCGATAAAAGTTTTACCGTATTTTACGTTTCTGAAATCACACAAAATACACGTAATTACTGAAATTTCTTATTGCATGTACAGAATTCTCCGTATTTACGGTAACCCCATCGTATTTTCCATGTTTTCCGTGTTATCACGGTTATTGATTATGTTTCAGTAGTTTCGCATGTATAGCGTAATCTATACCTACGCAAATTCGCCGTTTTCTCGAATTTCCAGTATTGATTATTTCATATCAACATCAGCTGGTACACTTTTGGTTTGTATCACATTGTAAACATAAGGTTGATAAACAAAACTATATAAGTAGTATGATGTATATAGAAAGTTGAACTATCTCATATATGCAACCTATTGAAATATAGAGGTTATTATGATGAAACCAAACCAATGACCCAAATAAAATCTTGGTAATTCCTATCACTGCATTTTCTTTTTTTTGTTAAACATAATTGAAGGATGAAACCATTATTTACAGTTCAACCTATTTATCCGGAAGTCTGATTTTATAGCTGGCTCAAGCGAAAGACCATTTTATTTTATGTATCTTACATTACAAGTCAAGCAACCCTGCAGGTTAAAAAATAACAGATAGCAGAAAGTTTTAGGGTGCAATTGAATATATATGATAAAACATGTATTTATATACAAAATAAAACTGCAGTAGAACCTCCAATTAAGACCACCTGTATAATGAGACCACCTTTGTAAGAAGACCACTTTTCTTGGGTCAAAATGATTCCAATGGGAACCTCCATATAAAGACCACCTCTCCATTGAGACCACCTAATGTCAGTCCCACCAGTGGTCTTAATAGAGAGGTTCTAGTGTATTAAATACCTACGTTAGAACAAGCTAATGGTGTTCCCAGGCGGTACCATGTATTGTGGGTGCTGGACAAGCCATGGGGAGATGATAGCAGCACCGGTTTTACGATTTAATCCATCAGCAGGAAATGTTCATTTTAGCCCCGAAGGTCAAGTGCCGCGTGTCATGCAATGTGCCATTCTATACTCCACTGTCTTCTTGCACTCACCTCAATGCTGAAACCAAAACCTGCGTATAATGTGGACTTGTGCATAACAGGGACTGCTTATTGTGCAGGTGTCTCTGGTAATACAACACGACAATGAAATTTTGAA
Organism: Streblospio benedicti; assembly: GCA_019095985.1. Classification (NCBI taxonomy): domain Eukaryota; kingdom Metazoa; phylum Annelida; class Polychaeta; order Spionida; family Spionidae; genus Streblospio; species Streblospio benedicti. The sequence continues at coordinate 12,835,475 of CM032663.1, forward strand.
TGTATAGTTGTGTGGTATATTTATGGCATGCTGAATATAGAACTTCACATAATGTGAAGGAAATGGAAAGCAACAAAAATGGTCACAAATGCAGTCCAGTTTAGAGAGGCTGCAAATGGGGGAGAATTTTACTTACGAGTAGATTTGACTTAATGTGGCATGTGAAGAGCCCGCGCTGGGCCTCTCTAGGGAAGATGGCAGTTTTAAGAGCACACTTATTTATGTCACTGTTTTTATGTGCCAAATACTTGTAGTTTGACGGGTTAATTCAGGTTATGGGAAGTAATGTCTGTATTGGGATAGGTCAGAATCTTGCATATTTCGCCACGTTGTTAGCTTACTAGTTTAAAACGTACAATTATTCTGAACTATATCTAGGATTATTAATAATCCTAGACTATATCAACCTTGCTTAAATGTGCACTGATTTTGTGCAGTTGATTCACATGAAAAAAAAATTGTCTGCCTTGCAACCATTATAGTTGTGAATCTGTGCATTTCCGCCTCGGACACAGGTTGCCTATAAATCGCCATTACTCCACGGTGTGCGCTGAACATTGTTGCTGGCTGCACGCCGGTAACAGGGGACGCCGAATCGGCCGCATGGATGTCCAGCCAGGCACAAAATTGCTACTAATGTAGATGCACGTTACGGTTGCCTGCTCAAGCCCATTCTTATTGATGAGCCGTCATAATACAATGCTTTTTATTTGTCATACGTGTGTACAGTTAAACGCTGATAAAAGAAGCCTACCGATTTAGTCCCACGTAATCCATCTAACATCTAGTTTACAATTTACCTAAGTTCCATATTCGACTGCATTGAGTGACCCTCGTAGGACTAACTGACAAACATTTTTATAAGATGAGAACGATTCTATGATCCCAAGCATCAAGCTGTTTGTCTCCATGATATTATCAGAATATGAACGTGGTTTTTGTTTTCATGTATATTTTCGCATATAGATGAATAACATATATTGTGGAAATGGTAAGATTTTGAGTACTTAATATATCCAAAAAGTGTATGATTTGCAAATTGATCTTAGCAGTATCTGAATACTAATGCTCTAAGGTGCATGATGTCACGAAATACAGCTCATAGTACACAAATGATATTACAAAATGCAAAAGCAAAATATTTGACCAAAGCAGAAGTGTCGTGCCTGCATGGATGTGAACCTCTTGTTTTGAAATGCTCTGCCTATTTGGCTGTTTGAGATGCCAACGAGTGGATCCTAATGTGTGCTCATGTTAGCTTTTTGTGGAGACATCCAAATGTTGTGGCAATATACTAAGTGAACTAATGGTCAGTTTCCAAGCACATTCATCGTACTTCACATAAAACACAGCCTGATCGTTTTATTCAACTCAATAGCTGTCAGCATCGCAGCGAAGTGTTGTGTTTATACCAAACAGTAAAGGCACATTGCTGAAAATATTAGCTGAAATCCATATGTGATATATTTATATATGAGTGAAAGTAGACAGCAATTAGCATTCTTTGCTGTAATGTTATATTGTATAGAATATAAAACCCAAAGTACTAAAGATAGCAAATAAATGCACATAAAACCATTGATTGTGAAAACAGCCAGCCACTGAGTAAATGACAGTGTGCGTCAGTGAAATATTTTTATCCTGTTTTCGTTTGATCTTGTGAACAAAGGGAGTCCTCGCTACACTATTTGTGATGTTACAACGCTCCGCGAAAAGTGATACTCTTCACATTGAGATATTATCACTTTAGGATGAAAAGAAAAACTTTTAAGTCAATTAGTTTCCTATGGTTGGCACATTTTTTTTTCAATTGTTTAATCATCAAAATCATTAATCATTTGAATGACAAAATAGAGGCTACTATTTTATGTGACCAATTTTTATTGGGCAATCTAAATTGGTACCATATACATAGACAAAAGCGGGTGAGTTTGTAACATGACTTATTTTATCGGGTGAGTTCTTGGGACGTATCACGGCGAGCCTGAGACTGTAGTAGAACACACAATACAGAAAAATAAATTATCAACAATGTCAAAGTTATGTTATTATGATATAGACGTTATTAACATGCTGTGCTAAAGAATGAAAACTTAAGCAGAAGTTTCCAAACTACGGTATTTTTCAAGTTGCTTTGCCCTTGTAGATATCTGACTACGATCACGGTGCACATGTCATTGTGACACAGACTATAGAAAGAAATGATATAGAAATAAAAGCCGTGGTAAACAAACGAACCGACAGAACTGCACTCACAGCGTACACCTGTAATGCAATTTTTCTGATAAACACGATTTGTGGCTGCACTGAAACTCACCGATGTGTTGCTACTGTGAGAATTGTAGCAGGAGTGGAAGACGTGAGGATGATGTGCTGTCGTTACACAACAATGAGCCAATCATGCTGCTTGTCACATCCCTTTTGTTTTGACAAGGTCGTCACTTTCCTGTATGTGACAGCTTTTTTTCGTAATTTACTTGCATTGCACAGCAAACTGCATTGTTACTTTACTTTGTTACATGTTAATTCTGTATGTATGCAGTATTATGATGTCTTACTTGAATGCTTAAATGAAATAATTAATCATTAGGGGGTACAATTGGCATGAGCTGCGCATGTGGAGGATTGAGTCAACGATCGAGAATAATCATCATACACGCGTGGACACACAACAATCTGATATAGACGCATTGGATTAGCTTTTTCCTCGATTCAATGTGTCCATTCTCAAACATAACAAAAACACTCCACAAAAGACTCATCTCAAATAAACATCTTGTTTGAGCTGAAAAGTGAAAGTACATTAATGTGAATAGAACTTTTGTAGGAAAATAATACATTTCCTCAGCCCTATTTGTATATTTATAATTATCATTGTATTTTATGGGATTTACAATGTATGTTCTTTTGTTTTATTGTGACATTAATTTTCAAGGGCAAGTATAAGAAATGTTCAATGTAGATCTGATATGTTGTAGTTATCAACCTATCGTGCAGGTGTGGCATATGGAAACTTCTGGAAAGATCTTACTGTTTTCTTTTATCCATGATATTGTTAGCAAAGAAATTTTCTTTGTTAAAAAGAATATGTTTATGCTTTGCCTTAACACATGAAATCCTGTATATTTCAGTGTGCTGTATTATTTTTGCAATATGTATGTCTTTTTATTTGAGATTTCCTTTGTTCCATGAAGCACAGAAGCACAATTTCCAAAAGACTTAGAATATGTATAGAAATTGGCTTTTTGAATGAGAAGTGTGTATACAGTTGAACATTTCGCCCTATGATATATGAGCTGTGTAATAACCTGTTTTGCTTTCATTTCATCGACAGCGAAAGTTGCAAGTTCATAAAACCAATTATTATGGAAAAAAGATGCTCTTTTCAAGTATACATTGTAAAAGAAACTGCAAAACTTGCTTAGCTTTTTCATTGCGTAATAAAATCAAGGTCATTTAAAAGAAACTGCAACATTTTAGGGTTGGCTTTGTAGAGCACTTCTAAATATTCAATGTCTTCATTTTCAATTTTAAAATTGTCCTGACTACCCTGTATATATTCAATCAATGCAATGTGTACATCTTTTAAGTCAAGAAATTCTTATTTCATATTTTACATATGAATCAACTTGATAATGATTTAAACCCATTCTACCATCTATCAATGACTTGTTCCATGGTCCTATTTTTTATACTCTGAACCAAGAGCAAATCAGGAACCAAGTGCCAAAAATATTCAACTCTATTCTCAGTCAGAAAGTCATCAGTATTTCTTGTTATGAGAAATACTGAACTTTGGATTTGGCTCTAAGGATATTATTTCTTTCTACAAAAAGCAAAGGTAACAGTCGTTATGAGCAATAGATTACAATGAAAATAACAGACCATACATTTTCAGAACTCTTAATAAAATCAAGTAGTTGAAATATCAATTCATCATGATGTGCAATGGAGTGCTACCAATGCATTACATATGTTGCACAGAAAATGTGAACCTAACTATTCTTTTGAGATGAGTTTCTCGGCCTGGGCGTGTGAAAGTCATGAGGGGTGTCTCATTAAATATGAATTTGAGAGGAAGTGTTGGTTTGAGTTACATTGTACTTGACATGCGCATGCACAGATTGTTGAAATATCGTGGTTGGAATATTGTACAGCTTTATTTCAATGCCATTATTTTCGTCTTTGCATGGACTTCAGTATTAAGAAATCACTTGATGATATTATACTTTATTGTGGTAAATGGCTTATTTTTTAGCCCTTATCTACAACTTCAAGTGTGTTTATAAAAACAAAAATAAAATAAAATCAATGATTTTTATGCTACAATAGTATGTGTCTTATCAAATGCTGCCTTACGTAATCATTCCATCTTATATGATTTGTAAATATGCAATTCTAAAGTGAATAATCATGAATACACTGGGACTGACCAGACTACAGAACCATACAACGTTGGCATTTGGCTCCAAGAAGCACACATGCATCTTGGAACTTTCTAACATCAACCCCTCGCCAGCTAATCGTAAGCTCATAAGTCAACCTGCACCATGCTAATCCTTGATCCATCATGACAAATCCGTGCAGAATTCGGGGGACATCTGTGATATTGGCGCCATATCGTTTCTGCACTTGCTGCTGCTTTGTCATTACATTGTGATTTGAATATGATGGATCGGACGGCGATTATTTGATGAGGAGACACGGACGACGTTTTGACTGATGACAATATGCTACGACGTAACCTGTGCAATGAACGGCATGTTTGTACAAAGCAAGGTGCCTGTGCTCGGCAAGTTGGCCAATCTGTCTTCATTGAAGCTGATTTTTCATTTTGTTTAAAAATATTTTCCATTTCAGTTGTTGCATTTACGCTGGAAGATATTAAGTAGGAAAGTACAAGAAATATTGCTAAACCAATTACATTGTATATTTCTTAAAATTATGACACAAATTTTGATTTCACTAATACCAAAAACCAAATATAATGGATTGGGACGGAATGAACAACATCCTTTACTGTGTTGTTTAATAGTGAAACTAAAACCAACTACTGAACATGAAAGTTCCCTAATAATTATGCTATTTACCATTTTCCATCCAGCCTTGTAACATGGAAATTGGAACTGATTAAGCATAGTATTACAATAGCTCAGATAGATGATTCCATCGTCTTGCAGTAAATGCAATTCAAGTTCAACTCAAGCACTTGGATCCAGTATACTCTCTGTTGACAAACAGAAACTGATTTGCCAGGTAGTAATTTCATTTCTGAATGGTGACCTTATTCTCTGCACCCTAGAGTCTGAGGCATTTGATGTGGCATTCATCATAATTCATTATGTCACAATGTTGGTGAGATGGTTTTCTGATGAAGCTGGGTAATGTTGAAAATGTTCATATATATTCAGGTATAAGTGAATTTCTGAAGTCATCACATTCACAATCATGTGAATGCAATTCAAACTCATTTCATTATAACGAAGCAATTACCAAAAGCATCACAGTCGATTACAGAGTCCAATCAAATTACATTGTATTTGAAATTATTTGCAAATATTCACTAGTAGGTGAAATTTGACAAAATACCATGGAAATCACAGAGGAGGTTCAAATGCTTAGCAACCTTCTAATTAGTAACCAAAAGCATCAGAGACAATAGTAGAGCAGTGCCTGCGCGCAGTGTGTCTGTGGTGGTGTCGTATCACCCCCCAGAGAGCCCTTGACGCCAGCTGTCAGTGTTTACGCTGCCGGGTGTTGGCCGGGCGCCGCCACCACACATTAGGTGCCCCACGGCCCCCACAGGAACTATATGTTGAGGGTGAGCATTACCCAGGCTTGATTACACATAATGGCCTCTTAATCTTATGCCGTTTTGTGGTGTTTGCTGAATCTGATTTAGAATGGTTGATTACCTATTACGGGCCTTACTCTTGTAGCGAGTTTTTTTCTTCAGTTGTCTATTTGTTTAGAAAATATATGTTGATGTCTTGGATTGATTTTGTATTGTGATCACATTATCTCTGATTTACTTAATACAATTGATTGCTCATTATTCTTGTATTGTTTGATGGGGTGTGATTTGTTATTAATGTAGTCAAAGTAGAATCAATGGAGGAATTTACTTTTCAGTAGTGTTGGTGTCAACGAGCTGTTGACTCAGTTTGTTCGAAAGTAAAATCAGTATCATAATTCATGAAGACCTATGACAACTTTGATTTTGGTCAAATGCAATTGACTTGTATGACTTCCGAAAGTGACAATACCTCTTCACACTTGAAGACTGGAGATGCCTCCATCTGCAGTTCCACTCAAATGTGCTTTTGTGTTCTATTTTGCAGCTTTTAACTGGCTGTGTTTTTACCTCCCTCTGAGCAGCATGACAGTCACTCTAAAGGTTAACAATGACATTGGAGAGAATGTCATTGTGCATTAATTAGGTTTCAATTACATGTGGCTTACATTTTGTTGTGTGGGAAGATTTCAGTCACAAAAGGACACCTATATGAGTAATTCTAACATGCGGGATATCTTGTTATGTTGTCTCATTTTTTGTTCTGATTGAAATGGTAGTTGCTTTTTTATTTTAAAAACTACACCAGTGTCCTTTTAAGAGAGAAGCATGAACAAAACGCTGTAAGCTGGTAACTTATAGACCAAAATTTGAGATCATTAGTAAAGGGATAAGCAAGAAATCTTAGTTTCCTGTTTGTTTCAAACCGGATGATTCTGTTGTGAAATATGGTCATCGTACTATGAAACAGAAACCTTAACACAGATCGGCACTTAGTAACTGCCGCACTAAGGTGTGAAATCCAATCTTCTCTTCATGAGTTCAGTGAAGAAGGTGGATGTATGTTACATCTGCCTGGATTGATAATTTTGAAATCTTTGGGATGTTGACTATGAAAAATTAAGTACATATACATGTATTATGTACTGAATATTGTCCTGTATACATGGGTTTCTTGGGTATAAATGAGAATTTCACATATAAAACTCCCTCAAACAGGTGTGCACTACGGATTAGTTTTACAATTCAATATTCCTTTGTGATTCTCATGAGGAGACTTCAGTCCTTTTAGCAGATCGCCCTCACACACATGTGCAGCTAATGAAGTAATATTTGAAATGATGAAATGGCAATTACTTTCACTGTAACCTTCCAGAAGAATATGGTATGTACAAAGGTACCATTTCGTACAGGCAAAAAACAAAAGAGGTTCCTCATATTGATGAGAAGCGATGAGAAATAATTTAAAAAGCTGAGGGTGCTGCCATAATAGGGCTGTGACCCTTTGTCTGCTGCGGTGATGGATGGGGTTATGGGCCCAAGGACGGGATTGATTGAGTGCTTAACCCTGCCACCCCGAGATGTTTGCACGGGTTTGATTTAGTTAAAGTAAATATGAGCTATATACACAGTATGCATACCTGGAAGGTTGTTGGAAAATGTGAGTTTTGTTTTCTGTTTTTAATATTGTAATTGAAATATGCACCATCAATGGCAGATCCAGGTTTTTAGAAAAGGGGGGGGCGCACTTAGGGATTTCATGGATTTCGTACGTGCAATAGATGGCAGACATGTAAAAAACCCTATGAAAATGAAGGATTTTGGCGGGAGGAAGGGAAGTGCATGCCCCCTGCGCCCCCCGGTGGATCTGCTGGATTGCCAAGTCAGAAGTTGAGAAGTTAGTTGACTAGAGCCTAACATTTTGGTTTGGCTGTTGAACGAAATTGAACTTGCATATTCTCATGCAAACTGGCTGCTTGGACTAGAACATCTGAAGACCAATATACCCATCAAAACATAGCTCAAAGTTTTAATCATGTAATGGTCAATGTTGTATGAAGATAGAAAAACAAACGCACGCTGTGTCTTTTATCCTATCCATAAACAATTTCCAGAGCCTTTAAAATGGCAGCTTTCATTTGACCCCCTTAGCTAGAGACCATTGTGTCTGTAAATGTCTCCATAAAGCCAGAATTGAGGTCTCATCTGCGGCTATTATGGGCATTTTGGTTAATGCTGATAAAATCAGGGCGCTCTTGTCACCACGGTTACAGACGTGGATGATGAAGATAGACTGCGGGTGGTGAAGGCCTGGCAACTCACATGCAGGTTTATGGTTCAAACCTGTAGTGTTCATATTGATTATTAGCAAAAATTCTTCGTTGTTAACTGTGTACAGCTGTACATGTACATTTATTTTTCAGTCTCTAATAAAGACTTCATATATATTGGAGTGATTGACTTAGAGTTCATGAAGACCTAGGAGTTGTCATTCTGAAAGTTATTTGAGATGTTGCAATTGTTAATCCAAATATAGTTTTCATATAATGAAGGACAATTGAAGTCAATGATGTATAGAAATAGGAGTTGAAACGTTGCTCTGTGCATCTTCATCAATTTAATTTTACAAGGGTCCTCGTAGGTAAAAGACATAAGAAAGATAGTATTCAGTAAGCATATTGTGTCAAGAACCTATGTTAGCAACTGGGACAAAGATATGACGTTCCAACACACACTTTGTTCGAATGACGCTATCTTTACCAGCTCTCAGAATCACGCACACCTGGGGGACTGTGAAATTCTAACTGTAGCAATATATGTAGACTTAGATGGAAAAAAAACTTGTGTATTTGTGGAATATAAAAGAATTTTAAACTTTTCAAACATAAAGGACAATTCTCTGACCAAGATCAAATCAGATCATATCAGTATCCTGCTTTCAATGATAAGTTTCTTACTGCATAATATGATGAAAAGATACAAATTAGATGGAAGTATTTTACAGTGATGCAATGAAACGGATAGCTGTAATGAAATTAGTAATGAAACCCTGGAGAGTCAATCCCTCATGGACTGATCGTCTTTACGTGATTGTTGCTATTGATTTAGTGATTGGGCATCCTACATTCAGCGTTGTGATTTAAATTGAATGCTCATTGCTTTTCTCTTTGGCCACTCATGTTGAGTGATTATTCATATCCAGTTGAACAATTGATTGGGGAAAAATTGCATGCTTGTGTTGTTGAATGTGATCTTGAAGCTCATTTCTGCAAGGTATTGTGTATTTGTCTATTTGTAAATACCTCGGTACATGATAAGATATTAAAAGCTAATGTGTTTTGATACAGAACATGTCAAGTATGGATATTGATTTTATGATCTGCAAAAAGCATGTAAGACCAGTTCACCAGCCTTCTAAAAAACACAAACGGCACTGTTATGTGACTGACAAATCAAGGACTTTGAACTTTTAATGTTCATTAGTCGTGTTGTTCCATTGACCGATATGTTAGGACAACATGAGGCTCATGGTTCCTCTGCATCCTAACACTTGACACCAACCATTTGGGTACTTGGACAATGACACATGAGTAGTCTAGAGTCCAGATAGGGTGATATATACCACCTAGCCTCAGGGAGGGCTCAAACTCACAACATTGCATCCAATGAATTATGTACCAAAATTCATCAATGAACGGTTTTGTAAATGTAAATAAGATATAAATGAAATGCACTTTATAGTCATGGTCCAAGTCTTGCTCTCATGACTTTACATTGTAATGTGGAAAGTCTCTGAATACGTTATTGGATACACGTTTTTGAGTGACTTGGTCACTATGGGCTTATAACTTATGTTTATCGTATTAGAGTTCAAGGTTCTGCTGTCATAGGTATCTTGATATATGCTCACTGGGGGAATCTCAATAGCAATTTGATACAGTTCAATCTCTGGCCTACTTCGTAAATTCCTGAGAATGTCAGGTTCACCAGTATGTGCGAACCATTCTACTGAACATTCTACCAACATAGGAACAAAGGCTGGACCAGAAGATGAAGGTATATCAATGTCAGTGTCTCATTTAGTAACCTTAGTGATATTGAGGGTTGATGTGAAATCAGCCTCAATCTGCCCACCCTGTTTTATGTAGATGAATTCAGTTTGGTGATCATTGTCTTTGTGACCAAGGCTGGGTGATAAGGAGCAGTTGTTGGATACTTTCAGCTTGGATTTATTGGAAAGCTTGTTAGCACAGATCTTGTGGGGTAACTTGGCATCAGGCCAACTGTATTCTTAGAACTTTGTTTGTGTTGCGTTATTAAGAAAATGTTAGTTTATTTGGCCCACTTTATTCTTTAAATTTAATAGATATGCTTACGTTTTGGAAGATGTGCAATAATTTGTTTGTGCTCAATTGTTCATTGCGTGAATACTGTAAGGTTTAATATACTCACAATCACTTCATAACTATCATGAGTCTGGATTTATTTTGAAATTCCATTTGGTCATTTGAATAATAAATTGGAATTAGCCCATACAACATTGAAATTTTGTTGATCACATTGGATACTGCACAAACAGAACTCGTGGTCTGCCATAATGCCACGATGAACTGGTGTAAGTTTGAAATAATTTTGGGTGCATTTCAATTAGACACCTGTAGAAGTTAAGTGTGAAAAGATTCCAGGATATTGTAACATATATGGATCTAGTGAATGAAATGTCACTTCTTGATCTGTACAAGATATTGAAACGAAGCACTTCAAATGAAGCACCTAACTGTACAGTTTGCATATTGCCCTGTGGCTACTATTTGCAAAGATTCCTGTTTAGATTGAAAAATTCAATTTGTGACTCCTCTCATTCTTTTGTGGCACACTTTCCTATGTAGGTCCCAGAGGATACAGGGGTTTGATGTCTTCATAAGAAAGTCTTTGATAATGGTAACAGATCTTGATTAGCTCTTACTCTCTTAGAAATCTCCTGAAAATCCATAAAAATAAACCACATGTGTAAAGATGGGGGTATATATATTATATTCAATATACAAACGCCATTCTTACTCACATAATGAGTAAGAATGGTGTTTGTAAAACCTCCCCCCCCCAACACACACACCGCTCCCCCCCGCCCCCACACACACCACACACCCCTCTAATGATGCTGGTGTCCTGGATGATGTTTCGACATACTTGAAAATTAATCATAAACTTGAAAATAGATTTTTGTCTACTTTATATATATATACAATAATTTTGTGCTTGTGAGACATGTATCTGTTGGTTCAAGTGTGAACAGTTATTTTAGATGGCTCTCTGATCAAATGAGCAATAGTTTGCAAATGTGCTAAAACGTCTGCCAAAAAGGAATCCCACAAAATACATGCAGTCTAAGTCACTAAGACCTGCTGAGTAGAAGAATAATGCCCCAAGCTCCATGATAAACAAGATGATACAGTGATATGGCGTCTGTCACTTTGATGCTAAATGGAAAGCTCATACCTTGTATTCATTTCATCTTTTATGCACTTGTGATCCTAGTGATTGTTTAATAGATTTTTAACAAATGGATAAAGTTGATATACCATTTTTTAGGAAGATTCATAGGAGTTCAATCTTCTACAAATGGAGACAGTTAAGATACAAAATTTGAAGGGAACTCGAGCTTGGTGGAACAACAAAGATTCATAACATACTAGCCCATTTTGACTTAGATGTCAACAATTAACAAAATCATACATGAATATGGTATGATGCTGTATTGTAGACCATAGGCCCATGCATTCACTTAAGTAGAGGTTTAATATAAATATAATTTTCTCATAACATAGTCAATGCATGGGCCTATGTTTTAGACTACAAAAGCCAGCTTTTTTCTGTTAAATAAAGATGACAGCTGCTGCTTATTTATTACTCCATTCGTCTATTGGCACAAAATCCCTGTATAAGGCTTGTCACAATTCATTTCTGGACGTGTCACAAATTTAAGAATCTGTGTAATGTATCTTCTGCCTTTTCTGCGTGTGAACATTTCCGTCAACTGATGTGAGAGTTTTTATTTGAGAGAAATGGGTCCTATACATGTATAAGATATGGATGGTAATAATTATGTGCATAAATTGTTGTTTTGAATATAACATTATGTAATTATAAAGTCTTACGAATCATGCTTAAATTAAAATCATGATAGTTTCTGCGTCAATTAGTTGGCTTGTCATCGAAAGACTAAGTCATGAAACAACAGAAATGAACATATTATGATTCTAATTGGTTTCATTTAACCGATTTCCTTTTACAATTCCTAAGTACTTCACTACTTGGCAGTCCATATATCAGTGAAAAATAATTAGAGTACCATCCCCTGTTAAAATAAGCACTGTGGATGATGAGACAATGGAGAGGAGATGGAACGAGGCTGTTGCATGTTGGGACCATTCAATACGGTGATCAGTGGAAGCACGTGTAAGTGCAATGAGCTGATCGTTCTCAGGCACGCCTTCTCTATGGTTCAATAACGGAAATCTTAAAGTACTAGTTACCCTGAGCGGTGTCCTACATCTTAATTTGCCAATGTATGTGGGGTTGGTATACTTGTTACAATTAAAAGTAGGTGCATCACATTTGAAGTTGGATTTAGTTACAATGTAATCCCTTTTAATTGTTTTTCATTTATAGTTGAACTCGCCTAGGTATAGGATTCTGATGTAAATCAAGGTGAGAATATGAAATAATCTACAGACAATAATGCAGAAAATAAGCATAAATTAGAGATATCAAAGTTTGACATAATTAGATTACACAACAAACATCAACAATAAAAAGAACATATTATTGGCTGTCACAAATTGAATAAACAAAAAAAGTGAATGTAATTGGCACCCGCTAGTGGTGTAAATGGCTATGTGCAGTGATCATGAACTCGTCGCCATTTGGCGAACAATGACAAATGAGCTGATCAATGCAAATGAGGTTTACGATGATCGTTTGATAGAGAAACAGGGAAGATGTGTCTGTGTTTATGAGCTAGTGTGCACAGATTTGCCAATAGACAGCATTGAGACTATTGACCTGTTCATAAGCATAAGGAATACAATCATGTGCTAGTTGTAGGCAATGATGTTCAAGTTCTTGAAGATTCAGAATCTATTTTATGATAATCCTAAACTGGTTGTATTTGTATTTTTTGGGGGGGAATTGTGACTACATGTATGTTTCTTTTCTTTGTACAGTGGCACATTATATGTTGTTGCTGTGCAGTTTTGTAATTTAATATCTTTCAATGCAGAATATGACTGATCATCGTTAAATGAGCCAGAAGTTCTAATCATTGTTTAATTTACAGGTATTGTTAACATATATCCTAATGCTCCTTTTATTAGCACACTTGAAAGTACTTTTTGACCAGCATATAGATAAGACTGCTGGGAGTACCCGGTACATGTCTTGAAGGTTGGTCATACTTTGAAATGAATGCGAAAATTTTGAACCCATGTTGGACCATTTTCAATATAAAAGCTTTGAGTTCTACCGACAGATAAGATTTAGGCCCAGGTCAGCTCCTCACCATCACTGAATGTGGCTAACAATGTACTCATTCTAACTAACATATTATCTTTTCTATTTGCAGGAAATAGTGATAAATCACAGACTCTATATGTAAAAGTTTGACATGATTGTAATTGCCCCATTGTTTTGTGTATTTGCAGGAGTTGGTGGAGTATGTGTTCTTGGTAGTGTTCACAGTTGAGTGCGTCATGAAGATCTTGGCGTACGGTTTCCTCCTCCATCCGGGAGCCTATCTCCGGAATGGCTGGAACATTCTAGATTTTGTCATCGTTCTCATTGGGTAAGAACTTAGACACTTCTAAACCATATCATAAGAAGGTATCTTTCTTCTGTGGCTCTTCAATGTGAAGTGTTAATTCTTAGTGGGATGTTAGATGAAAGTTATCACAGGAATAATTTTATTTTGTGTGTCTGTGAGGTTGTTAACTAGCAGATGTTTTGTTTAGTGAAACTAATGTCCTTTTTACATACTAATAATGATCAGTTATTGTTTACCAGTTGTAATTTTATATGGAATTATTGTGATTTTTACTGTTCTCTTATCCCTGTGAATTTAAGTTGCGTTCTTGGTCAAAATTCATGAATATTATATATTGCTACAATTCTCAAATATAATCAAAAACTGTTCGATCAATACTGAAAGCACATGTGCGAATTTTAGCATTCTTCCCAAATAAACCTATCCTTGATTTCTTTATTATTCTATAAAATCTCACCTGTTCTCATCTTCTAATTTTCATGTTTATCCCCTTTAAACTGCTTCCATTTAGCTTGCAGGAATGCACTTTTAAATAAATGATTTTGATATGACATGATTGTTGCAAAGTATTACAACAAAGCGTTGGACCTTTTCGTTCTTTCGTTTCTTTCTGAATTTACTCAATTCTCATTCGGAGACTGTGTATTTGAATATATAAGATTGAAATTGGCAAAAGTCAAGCTACCTTTCAATTTTCAATCGCAGAATTCACACAAGCTAGAGAAAAAATGAGTCTGCATAGATTGAAATTGACCAAAAATGCATACATTGTTCAATGTTACTATTGCAACGTGGTAATTTCAGAACAAATCCTGAAGAACTTCAAGTTATTAATTATTTTGATGACTACTGTGCTGAACTACTGAACTGTCCCTTTGATTGTTCTAGTTAGATGTCTATATATTGTAATGTACTAATTGTTAGATACATTTGAAGTGTTTCTGTACTAACTGTTAATGAACACAACAACCAAAATGAGTTTGTTGATTTTTCAGCGTTTTACCCTTTTTTGTAGCATTTTAACCACTGAATTTCCACCTTATGGAAGGTAATGTAATATTCACAATGGCTGCGTGAATAAGTATAACAAGATAGTCATAACAAGCAGACTTTAATTCCATAAGAGTATAAAAATGATACAGATTTAAAAAATATTACTTTGTATATATATAGTTTGGATCCCCGGTAAACACAAAACTACAGGCAAAATCTGTTTTTAGAGTTTTCTCTATTCTTCATAAATCTATTTTAATTAAAAAATACCTTTTATAATAAGAATAGGATATTTTACAGATTATTTGAATTGATGCATGTATCATTTGCTTATGCAGTTCTTCTTTTATTAAAAAAATGTCTATGTCGTAAATAATTAATCGTGTAGGACTGGGGATCCAGGAAAACTAAGATTGAAGTATACATTTGTATAAGTAAGGAATGGTTGTGGTTGCACGTTCAGAATTCAAAATAGATAAAAAGTTGTTTTAAAGAAATGTAGGTAGTGCGAAAAAAAATCAGCCATTGTGAAATTGCGCAGTCAGCAGAAAATTTACAAATAGAAACTATTCCCGTTCTTTCATATTTAATTGAGAATGTAAATTGTAATTTTACTATTTATGTAATTCTTTAATGTTATCTTTATTTGATGTTATTATGAATTAAGAAAGCAATCTGGAATAGTTTGTTTCAGGACAAATCTAGGACTATTATATGATAGAATGTTTAGGAAGCTAGAAGAAGCCCTGTTGTATAACATCTAATATAGGACGAACCTAGATTTAATAATCAGTAGATATTTACAATGTAGGATCATACACAGAAAAAAAAGCTTTCCACCTTCCTAGCTTATTCCTATGTATAATTTGTTAACCACACACCATACAGCATTCTGAAAAATGAAGACGCCGATTAGAACTTTAGAATAATAATGTTACACAAAACACACAAGAAGCTTTCTACCTACCCCTGCTTTTCCTTCCTCTGTACAATTTGTGACAATACACTACACACCATATAATAATGAGAACCTGGCTTAAAAAACTTCACAAAAAAGTAATATCACTGTATATTATTTCATATGAATTTAAGTTTGAATATTGTTTCAATTTTTCTTCATTTAAGTTACAACTTTAGGAACTTATTCTTTTATTTTGTTTTTTGTCTATTTTGATTTATCATACAGCTCATAGAAATGAAGAACCAATAATGCTGTCAGTACCACTAAATTTATTTAACATTCTATTACATGTACAAAAATGTACCTCTAATAAACACCCCTGTATAGAAACAAACTCTATAGTTAGATATTTTTTCCCAGTCGGAAACCTTCATAAAGTAACCATTTCAGGTGGGCAGTCCTTCTATTTAGACAAATTACGTGGAAGTTCTGTTTGAATAGTCTGTAAGAGATTCACTCATGTCCTTGAAAGCAGGACAGACTGAAGGCTGGTTTTGGTGGTAATCGCATAATTTGAATGTCCCACAGTGACTTTTGCCCTGGTTTTGCATGCACAACACGACATCCAATAGTTCTGATGATAATGGAAAGGTTCCTCAAGGAAATGCAATCTTTGCTTCGATTCTAGGTAGATATGTGATTACGAGGAAGTTTGTCAATATTTATGCTTCTGTGCAAGATTTTATAGCATGCTTTCAAGCAAAGAGGTTTGACATGATGTACCGCAATCACCACAGGTGTACCACAGCCCATAATCATTTTACATACTATTATTCAACAGTAGAAGAAATTCCAAAATTATACACCAACAATGGACCGAGGAATACAATCCATGATTGAAATTAAATTACAAACTTCTCACATTGGTTCTCTCAAATCGCCCAATTGGGGCATCTTTAGTACCCATTTAAATTGCGCATGAGGCTATTTAAAGTAGCTTGATGTATGTAAGAGCCAACAATGAATACTGATCCACTGTCTATGTTATGCACCTAATACTTTAATGCTGGCTGTAAATTGTATCTAGTCTCCAAAGCCGAGCCATTCTGGTGTAGATGTCATCAGGCTGACCACGTACATTTTTTACTGAGTGCTAAATAAGCTAAGATGGTCACTCAAAGAAATTTTGTGATCAAATAGAAAATTTCTCATTTCTGTATGTCATTTGTAATAGTCAACTTCCAGTTATTGATTGTGACAGTTTGATGTTTTTTTATAGTTATTATAGATACATGTAGGCAGATCCAGGGGGTGCGGAGGGGCGCGTGTCCGCCCTTTTCCCACCAAAATACTTCATTTTCGTAGGTTTTTGGCATGTCTGCCATCGATCACAGGTATGAAACCCATGAAATCCCTTAAGTGCAACCCCCCTTTTTAAAAAACCTGGATCTGACATTGTTATATGCTTCAAATTGATATATATATACATGTACGTGTATAGTACACTGTATACGGTAATGCATTTACATCAATGATCATTAGAGCGAGATGCATGCCTGGGCCAGACGCAAAAAACTCAGGTTGCCTGATCATGTCAAACACCAGGTCTCATGCAATGTTTGTCTCTGTACAATGAGGCCAAGAAAAGCAGCCAGCAGCTTTAATTAGGGACCAATAAATAAAGATCGCGTAATCCCTTTGTCTGGAGCACATTGCAGTCTTGAGCATGAATTTTTAATCACATATAAAGGTCACGGGCATGTTAGTGAATGTGTAAGTGAAGACAGACATGATGGAGGCTTTAAAGGATACTTGTCATCTGCTAGTATGCTCTTGTGTTTCTGATTTATGAACGCTGGGATGGATTGCTTGATGTAGTGTATATCATTAGACTTAGATGACAATGCAGGATAGACATCGTTTAGCCTCAGGTGGATTTAAAACCATCAGCCACTGTATCACTCATGGAATCAAGATCAACAGTCTACGACACTGCACTAAGTGACATTATGGTTGAGGGTTCGAATGAAGAACCTGTGACAGGCCTGTGTTAACACATGCTAGCTTTGCCACATTGTCAACGCCATGAATTTTACATCAGCGAAAAAGGTCAGGGCTTAATAGGCAGATGGTGGAATGCACTATGATTTGTGGCAACTGTCAGATAACGCTGTATTCCTGATAGGGTAGGTACTGTCTGTTGAAATCGACCAGTCTAGTTGATGGTTGACCCCCATAATGTTCTCATGGTGCTAAGTGTTTTCCAATGTTCTGTTGAAGTAACAGGAGGTTTCAAATTTGGTGTTTCCAGCGCAAGGACATTATCAGATGTGAAGGTTGAGGATGGTTGAGATGTAGACTGGGCAGCCAGGCCACAGCCTGTGAATGAGGAATGATTAGGGCCTGCTCAAAAAAACTTAGGATTTGATTGATTGATTGATTGATTGATTGAAAAATGTGATTAAATCCAAATCTTTGTGAAAGCAATAGAAGCTTCATTATCCAATTCAGTCAGGGCAACCGTAATGCAGAAAGCAGCTATGTTCACGTTATAAATTCAAGTGTGTTCCAGTTAATGCGCTATCCTTTGTGCTAAGTGAGAATGATTTCTAAGGAAGCAGGCCCCAGCAGACATTTACGAGAAAAATCATCCTAATCCACCCTGTGTGTACCCGGAAGTGGGGCAAACATTCATCTCTAATACAAAAAAGCTGCTAATAAACTTTCGCAACTTAGCATGACTGTTTACCTTGGTAATGAAGAAACAAACACAGGGATCATTGCGGTGATAACTATTGACATAGGAACCTTACAGGAAAAAGTTATTTAAGGGCTACTATAATGTTTTTTTAGGAAGACGCAGCCAATTGCTTCCAATTTTATAATGGCTGTCATGCCAGTGCAGATTTGGGTCTAATGCAAAGAATCCCCAGGCATATAACTTCGTACAGCTTCACATATCTTACAAGTACATGTGGTGTTTTTGAGTGATTCCTTGTCTTTTTTGCCATTGAGTGCATACATTTCTTAAAGAAAGCTCTCCTCAGTTATTCAACAGCTGTTTCTCATATGAATTCAATCAAATTTCAGTTTACATCTACATTTTCTGGAATGTAGCAAAGGGGCAAGTACAAGAAAAATTCATTTCTCCTTCTGTTTTCCTATCACCATTTTACTAAGCAAAGAGTACAATTTGACCTGCAGACTTTCATTGGACCTATGCGAGATAATTAGGCCTGCAGACGTGGGTAATTAAGTCCGTGTGGATCCCCATTTTCTGTGCAAATATGCAATGTAAGCCAAGACGGCGGCATTAGGCCACCGATTACTCCCACTCCCACATACAGCTGTGGCTGACATGCTGACGACAAGATTACCACAGTATCTATACAACGCATGACAATAGATATAAGAATAAATATACTCAATCTGCAGATAGACCTGTTTCGTCCTTTGAAGACTTATAAAAAACAAATTACATATATGACTGTATGTGTACTACAAATTGTAGTTGAAATCTACTATGAGTAGTGCTTAACCCAATTGGCCCACATATAATAAGAAAAAGTAATCACTTTGCTACATTGAATATATATTACGTGCACATCTAATGATCTGAAAGAAATGTTCATATAAATAGGTTATTTATGTTTATTCATTCATGTATTTATTGAGTTTTGATTGTATAATCTATTTTAGCAGAAAACATTCCTTTTATTGAATCTTTTTATACATCACGCAACAAATTTATTACAGGAGGGTGAAATCGTGTATTATCCTAATGTCATGTGCATTTACCTGTTGTATCTGTGAGTCATCCTTGTACTTGAGAATTTTTACTATCGTGCCTAGATAGTGATAGGTTGATGTGTGCAGCATCATTAATTTCCATCTTATATTATGATATCCATAGCTGTGGGTTTCAAATTTATTTTCTCATTTACTATTGTAAGAATCTAATCTCTACATAACAAAATAAACTATGGTATTTAATCAGGAAGTATAAGAATACTTAGGATTGAAATGCTGTTTTAGATGGAAGATGCCACAAACATGGTATCACTATAGTTAAATGTGTATTGTTCATACTAGAGATATCAATTTTCATTAGTATTCAAAGTGTTTGAAGCTGTAACATAATGTGCCATCTTGAGAGATTAGACGCTATGTTAGTATTTGAACGATCAACTGACAGCTCTTTGATATGCGCTGCTCATGAATCGTACTAACAGCAGACGCAAAGCGTTGTCTCATTTTGCAGCTATAATACTGCACAAATTTATATTTATCAAATTTTATCATTGGCAAGTAAATATGAAACGAAGTATTCCAATCTGATTTCATGATTTGAACCTTCAGCTCTTCCAGCGAAGCTTAGAAGCTTCAAACTATCTTGACATCTCAAGTTTATACCTTGCGTGCTTTTCTAAATCTTTTGTGCTGTGATTTCCTTGATACAATTGTCATCAAGTGCAAATCACCAGTCCATACAGAGGCAATGCAATCAGCAAAATTGTTTCCTCAACAAATGTGATAAGCAAGGAAAGGTATTACGGATAATGACATTCCTTGGCAGTCTTGCTGTAACATGTGCTTTGTTTTGTGTTATCCAATATAGTCATTCTCACATCATCAACTTACCTACATGCAATCTACCTAACAACATTGCTCCCGCAATTGGTTGGCATAGTTCTTGTTTCCAACTGCAAATTTTACCTCCATATTATCTACTGTATTCCCCACTTGGACTATTTCATAGGATTTGGGTGCAACAAAAATTGTTTGTGAGGGTTGTGTGCCATCAAGGACAGGGTACCAATCACAATCATATAGATTGTGTTAGGTACATATCTACAATAACGGCAATCAAAATTACATCATCTTATGTTAGCTCATGCCGCATATTGTTGGAAAAAAAATCAAATTAGAACAAAATGAAGCAAAATAAAGGTTTAGTCTTGTTATATACATGTATTGTATATCAAACAACCATTCAAGTACCCATGGACTTTATGTTGAGAAATAGTCACTTTAGCGAGTGACCTTTACAAGGAGGTGGGCATATATATGGTTGTATACGGTATATGTACTGTGTGTTTGTCTCTTCTGTCATTTAAACTATTGCAAACATCAAATTAGGTTTGTTGCATTAGCAGCAAATATTTTATTCAAATTACCTCAGAATCTGTGATCAGAATGTCACATTGTCTCAGAACATCCTATTTTTGAACTTTAAGCAATGGAAATAAATATCTTCTATGAACTCTTACTGCAATGAATTTTAGTCAAAATACCATTGTAGTGTGTTAACTATATTGTAATATAAGGATGGTAAAATCTGAAAGTCATATATGCATTTTCAGCTAAGATGGCATTAGAGTGTGCATTTGTTACAGTTTTGCCCATTACGTAGAGCCCCATATGATGGCACAAGGTAACTGTCATATACATTTCAGTGTGACCGTAAAAACATTAGCGTCACATTATCGTAATCAAATCAGTGCTGATTTAGTGCGGTACTGAACGGCTTATGTGTAATGCAGCCAGAGACAGGCCGGGACTCGAGTAATGAACGTGCCTTTTCCCATTTGGTTCGCTGATTGTTTTCGGTCAACACACACCGTCTCTATTTGGTTGTATATGTTGCAGTGCAGTCACTGTTCAGCTGTGTCATCTTTCTTAGCAAGATACAAAGAAATGTTTAAATGCATTTGCGGGAGAAAGTGATCATTACCAAATTTGGTGATGATTAGCCAGTAGACATCCCAGTTTATATATGGTCTGTATCGACAGGAACTTGATTATATATCATGGTATAGGCACATACTCTATTAAATATATTGATATTATTAGAGAATACATTTCCCCTGAGTTGATTTGATTGTTCATTTTAATTTGCTTCTGGAGTGGTAAATCTACTGGAGCAATGACTACAGTAACGTACAGTAAGTCTCACACTCGATAGTGTAGGACAAATCAATTGTTGGCTTTGATTATTACTTTTATATATTTTGGAATACACATGTAGATATAGTGTGTAAACATGAAAAGTGATATGTTTATGTGTCACTAGTTGATGTAGTTGAAGTTTTGTACCAAGACACCTGAATTTCTTGACACACCTCCTCATGGTGCAAATGAAACTTCTGGAGAGCCCACACAAATCTTCATAGTGATAACGATGCCTATTTCCTCTACAATATCCGAGGAATGGTGAATAGCCCACTGTATTTATATTATCTGCAGGTCATTGTCAGAATAATAAGAAAGACCAGCTTATTTCATAACTGAAAGTAACTATAGAAGTTGAAGCAGACACATACTCTATATATTGTTTGGAATGAATGTATCAAACTATAATGTGATGAATAAAGCCTGGTGTATATCAACACACTTATCAAAATTTTCACACAAAAGTCTTGAACACAAACCAAAAGGCTTCATTTATTCGAAATTCTTATGTTTAATATCTACTACATTTTAACTACAAACTACATTTAATTTTAAGGACTATTTCTTCTATTTCAGGGTCTTTTGATGTGTATTTCATGTAAGATTTTCAATTTCTCTTTCATGTACCCCGGTAAGCTCCTTTTGAATATGATTGGTCATGTGATCATTAATAATTGACTCTCAGAATAGAAGGAACAATGTAAAATAGTATATGAAAAAGGTCTTCTTGAGATATACATGTACATTTAGAATAAAATATATGTCAACAAAGTCGTGAATAGTAGGTGAGGGTGTCAAAAGTAAACATCCAACTAATATTACTAACCTTTTGATAAGAATAGCAAATGAGCTTATAAATTATTGTTACCATTAGGCATAATGATAAGAAATATCTATGAATTTAGAAAACTCTCTGCTGTAGGATAATACTAACGCATGATCGTAACAAAAACAAAAAGTGGCTTCTTTTTCAGAACAAAAAATATAGTTGGCTCAAGTTGACATAAGGAAACATAAGTATGCTGATGTGAATGTTGGGTTGAGTTAATACAACATTTCAAATTATCAAACCTAAGTAAAACACCAAACCACCACCTAAAATCACAAGTACATGTACACTTTGTAGTAAGCTTAAACCAACAGACAGATGTCCACAATAAATAAATAATAACACGTAGTATAACATGTCAAACTATAAGGTACTGGCAGCACATTTGTCTATGATTTTGTTATTTCGTATTTGAATGATAATCAATTTACTGAAATACAAATTTCTAATAGCCTTATTCCTAATGATTGTTTTATTTATCTTTGCATCTTGCAGGAAAATTACCTATTTCAGTAAAATCCTACATTATTGCTTGCCTATTTTGTATAATGTTTATAAAATAAAATACTGCGCTTAAATGTGCTTAAATATTCATATACTAATTTTTTTGTACAATATTTTCAGTGTTGTCAGTACATTATTATCGTTCCTCGATCAGAAGGGGTTTGATGTGAAAGCCTTAAGAGCCTTCAGAGTGCTCAGACCTCTAAGATTGGTATCAGGAGTGCCTAGTAAGTATTTGTAATTTTCATTTTTATTTCCATATATTGAAATGTAGGAGATATTAAAATGATGTCCTGTAGCATATCCCTGTGTGTATGCTAGGTATGAGCAATTTGTCACACATCTTTGCTACGGAATAAATGAATATATGCGAATCTTATCTTTGTATGTATGATTATTTCTATTAAATCATCAATTTAAGGTGATAGGTATTTGTTGACTCGGGTAGTTATAATGTAAAATAATGTAAACCAACACAAACTACTATGTACACATTTACTTGCAGGTCTTCAAGTTGTCTTGAACTCCATTCTACGAGCAATGGTGCCTTTATTGCATATAGCACTGCTAGTGTTGTTCGTCATCATTATCTATGCCATCGTAGGGTTAGAACTCTTCTCAGGAACTATGCACAAGACGTGTTTTCATAACGGCACAAGTAAGTAAACGAATTGAAATAGCGTTTTGTATTTTACATCATATATTTCTATTTAATGTTTCTCTTGTTAATTCTCAAACTATTATTGAGTTTGGTTTAAAATTGAAACATGATGTTTCTTGATGGGGTATGATTATTTTCAATGTACTATGGATGACTTACTTGTTTTGAAAGCTTCAAAAGTGTCTACTGACGTTTTGATACTCAAACTCTTATGTTGTCCTATCAAATGCTACCATAATAAATATCAGTACAATCCAACCTTCCCAATGCAGTTGAACAGGTGAAAATACAACACTCATATTTGTTACCATTATGAGATGGCTTCTAAGTACCTTCTTTGTCATAAGATGTAATAGGGTTGACCTTTGATATGGACATTAGCACAAAATTACATTATAGCAAACTTCATTTTGCAAAGGCAGAATAACCTGAAGACCCCCACATAGAATGTAGATGAACATTTACTACAACTACATGTATGTAAATCTTACACACTCTTTGTTATAAACTATTCAGATTACTTGTCAAAAATCTACAAGTTGTCTAACCACCAATGCCACCCACCCGTTTGAACAAGTACAAAAAAAGCACAAGTCTGTAACACTTTGCAATAGACTGCATGCGCAGTTTACATTTATGAAAAATAAAAAGTTATAACGCGAATGCAAATGAGATGATAAAATACCTATTTACAACTCTAATTAAGATTTCTAGGAATGTACAATATTTATTAATGGATTCTAAATTTTAACAGTCGTACAAATTGAATATAGATATCACTACTTTATAAAATTGAGTGCTGAATGTGTATGGTATAGTGTTTGTAAACCATTGAATTATACATACTACACACCCCTCCCATGATCCTGGGGCCCATGGTTTATTCAGCGTTTTCCCTTGTTATATGCACTAAATGTTGACATTGTTTCTTCCCTATGTTTGAGGCCTTACGTTGTTCAGCATCATAAATAGAACAACTGTGTGCAAACAAACGTTACCAATCATGCTTATCTCCCTACAATATTCTGCAATCCAGGGACTAGGTTTTCTACAGAGGACAGGAAACTGAGTGTTCTGTATTCATTTGCACACTTGTTAGAATATTGCCTATAGTGAACAAACCATTTCCAGAGAAGATACCCCCACCCCCTACACACTCAGTAAATGAATGCAGTAGCACCCAAATCCTGTACACTGGAACCTACTTACAAGTGATAGGGTTTGTTCGTTATTTGCAGTAAAGATAACATGTCTTCACCACTCTCAACATTACCCCTCAAATAGAACAGCTAACACACGTAACAAGAAGATTGGCGACAAGTATTATGAATGTTGGTTTATGCTGTTCTTTTCAAATTCAAATTATTCTTTTAAGGAAATAGCTATGAATTATTTTTGGCTATTGTGAAAATGGCTCTGATTATATATGTATTGCTCTATAAAATATGCAATGTGTATATGACCTGTGATGACGATATGCAAATTTGCGTCACAGTGAAGATATCATTCATGAAGCCTCCTCACCCATCTGGTGTGGGCATCCATGTCTATACTCAAATCCTAATACAATAAAAACTCTCCAATGGAACACCTTAATCATTTGGATACTTTGCAATGAGGGACAGATTTTCATTCTTCTGCTGGCTATATAGTGTTACTAAAATGTTTCCATAATGTTTCAACCCCTAAAAGAGGGACACTATTTTGTACTACCCACGTGTCCCTTATCACATTTCCAGGTGGTTGCTACTTTTGTTGACTTGCATATGAATCGTCATTGCAGATGAAATAGCATTTGAGGACCCACACCCGTGTGGGAAGGGCTTCGAGTGCCCGGCTGAAGAGGAGCTGGTGTGTAAGGAGTACTGGGTGGGGCCCAACGACGGCATCACCAACTTCGACAACTTCGGTCTGGCTATGCTCACAGTGTTCCAGTGTGTGTCCATGGAGGGTTGGACCACCGTCATGTATAATGTGAGTATTAGAGCGGACCACCTCTGTTATAAGTCTATAAGAAATTGGCGTAGGCACAGATGCACTATTTTTTTCATAAGTCATTATTGAGGTAGCGTTAGCAGATCCAATGTTTGCCTTGTTCAGTTTTTTTTACTTTAAGTAGGTCTTTAGTACAAGTTGGATTGAGTGCCAATCAGGCCATGAATACGATGTATAGATATGATGACTTAATTACATATATAATGATGGAATTTATTACCCCGGTACATATTACATATATATAAAGAGGATGACTGGCCTCAGTTGACCAATTTCATACATTAGTTCACTATCACTCTCTCTTTTCTGGGTGCTGTGTTTATGATGACAGTGATGGCTAGACATTATCAATATCATTAGAATATTATTGATTTTAGATAATTTAATTTAGATTGCTGTATAATGTCTATTATTTCAGATAAACGACACGTTAGGCAATAGCTGGCCGTGGATGTACTTTGTTAGTCTCATCATCATAGGATCATTTTTTGTACTTAATCTTGTGTTGGGTGTGTTGAGTGGGTACGTATTTCTTGTTTTACTGATTGTAAAATTAGCAAAATAGCATTTTTAATTTACCAATATTATATAAACTTTGGTTTGTTAAAAAAATATTAGATTTTTTTATAAGTAATGAGACAAAGCCCAATGAATATTTCTGAGCTATTTAGGTTATCATCTTTCTTTGAGTATCATCCATATTGGTTTAGACTGTTTTTAAGATGTGAAAATATTGCATTTATTTTTATATCCCAATATAACACACACAAGAGCAGTTAATGTTTTGACATTCTCTTCCAGAGAGTTTTCTAAAGAGAGAGAGAAAGCAAAAGCACGTGGTGACTTCCAAAAGCTCCGGGAGAAACAGCAGATAGAGGAAGA
The DNA here is from genome assembly GCA_019095985.1 of Streblospio benedicti. Lineage (NCBI taxonomy): Eukaryota > Metazoa > Annelida > Polychaeta > Spionida > Spionidae > Streblospio > Streblospio benedicti. Next base: position 12,861,808 of record CM032663.1, read on the forward strand.
TCTGCGAGGCTACCTCGACTGGATAACGCAGGCTGGTAAGTGACAGAGGCTACCTCGACTGGATGACAGGAAAGGATAGAAGATGGTCAATGAACATATAGATGACTATTTTAGATACATTTTTAAAACTGAAAAGACAAATCAAATTTACCTCCACTCTGCTATATACTGGCATCGAACTTGCAAAAGCTGGGTTGAAAGGGGGCAGCACAACATCTCTATACAAAATTGCTGCACAGGATGATGGACATTACGGGTATTATCGTAACATTATTCTTCAAGAACTATCTACAGGGCATATAAATTCATACCTCGAAGGATGCAATGGCATTCAACCATGTAGGTGGGGAAGCCATGAAATGGCAAAATGATATGTGAACAAGTGTGAAGATGACTCGTGTGTTGTATTTTCAGAGGACATCGAGCCTGAGGGAGAAGGGGAGGAGGAGGACGCTGGCTCACCTGTCAAACGTGAGTCTGGGTCTCAGTGTCTGTCATTCATGCAGTGACTATATAGCTGTGTGACTGTGTGGCTGCATGAGAGGCTGTGTGGTTGGGACGTGTACATTGTAAGATCTGTCACATGTGCTAGGTGTTAAATGGTGTGATTGGATGATTGCACGAGCGAGTGAGTGTGTTCTTTGGCTGTATAAGATGTACTATGTTATGATATTTCGAAGACATTGAAGGTCTGATGGGTTAGTTGGTGGTCTTTTTGAGTTACTAATTGTCATGGTGTACTGTTTGAAAGGTTGTGTGCTTATGCTCTTTGAGTGCTAGCTAGTAGTAAGTGTGAGTGTTCGCCCGTGTGGCTGAATAAGAGCAGCTAAAATGGCAGTTAGACATATCAGCATTGAGTGTCTGTATGAGTGGATGAATGGTATTGACTTGTACAGTTTCAACATACAATGTAGATATTTGAAAGCCCAGTGACATTGCTTCTTAGCAGCCTAGTATTTAATTAGCTCAAATTAGAATGCATATTGTTCCCAGTTGTTTGCACAGTCAAACATAAAATGCTGTCAACAGTATTTAATATAGATAGAAATGTTAACTTATTAGTAGTTCTTCAACTTGAGTGTTTATTTGGATCTTATGAGTCCGATAATCGTTATCATCTTTAATATGACGTTATAACTAAGAATTTCTCGTAGGAGCGAAATCAATAGAGTATTTCTTTTGATGTCATTGTGTGTTTGAACCAAAGGCGTATCCAACGTAGTTGTGTCTTCTCATGTATAGAATGGTAACTGCATGATAGTCAATGCAAATATGGAATTTATAGGTCATTTCCCTGTACGAGACCGATGTAACAATCTCATGTGAAGGATATTTTTAGCCTTGCATGCTAGACTAAGTTGGTTAATGTACAGATCTTGATCACTTACGCATTAGACACCACAGTGGCTATAGTGGTTATTGCTTTGATCCACATCTGAGGCCTATTTATGTAGACCAGGTGATGTTTGTACACATGACAATGTCATGTAGTTCACCTACATATTCAATGCATCCTTCTACATGCACTCTGTATATCTTAATGTTTCTATGTTTTGTTTGTTCATAGGCAACAGCATGTCATTTTGAAATTGAAAATGATGCATTGAAGGATATTTGATCAAAATCCTACTCCACATATCGCACATTTAAGAGACCAATTTGTGCTAATTATAAGATCCTAGACATTGTCCCAATGTCATATCAACCGTTGGCGACCCTTCTGCACTTACCTCTTCAGTATTTATTAGATTGCAAACTTACTCAATAGTAAATGGCACATACAGTGAAACATTGGTAAGTGACTAGCTAAGGAGCTTAGTTATGGTGAGTTGAATGTCCTCATTCCAGAGCAGCCTTGTGCACCGAGCAATTGCAAGTCATTATTGATTGTGATAGACTTGATCCCACGTATTATGGTCATATTTGTAGGCTAATTGATATGGGATTGGAATGTGATCTGATGATGAAAAGATTGAAACTGTAACATAATGATGTCTAATGTTGTAGTTATAAATGGGAGTCAATAATGAATTTGTATTTGTCAAATGATCTGGGTAAAATCTCCAACCATTTTAAAAAAAAAAATAGGGCAAATTATTTACAGCTTCAACGAAACTTGCTAAAACACTGATAATTCAGGGTTCACAGACAGTTTGGTTCAATGTGTGAAATTGGAAATGCTGTTGAGTTGTTAAAAACCTTTTTAAAAACACAAAACAAAGTACCAATTGACATTGGTAATTGTCACGTGCAGCAAGCATCCAGGAAACCTTGCGTGACACGATCAAAGTGAGACTTGGGATGTTAGTGACAGCGTCCACCCAGACGTGAGATGATCACTACAAATATTGATTCCGCAGACATTTCTTTCAAGTTCAAACTACTTGGAAATGCCTATGTCTTGAATACAGATCAGTCCTTTTAGAGGATTTTGACAATCTTCCCGATGTCTTATTATGGAGAGTAAATTAGGTTTTACACAACGAAATGAGTATTCAACATGCAATGTTTTTATTAGGTTGTTAGGAATTATGAATTCTAATGAATGTGAAATTTAATTACATGTTATAAAATTAATCAAACGTCAAATGCATGATTTGAATAGACTGTTCAAGTGATTGTCAAGGATTCATTGTCAATAGTGAATTTAGAGGCCATTTTAAAAATGTCCATTTTAAAAGCCAACAAAATTTGCATGTGATCATCATTACTCATCAGGGTTGATTTTCGAGGGTCGATTCCCATGCGTAAGAGTATTTGTTTTCCTTTTTTAAGCACATTGCACATTTAGATTTGAATATCATGAGATATTGAAGATTAGCAACTGAAAATGCTGTGAACGTAATGATGCAGCTATAGCCATGTTGATATTATAGTACTGAAAATTAGTTAAGTTGAAATGTATTTGACCGAATGCTTATATGGAGCACTAATATGGTTGCCATTCAGAGAAATCCTTTGGTAGCTCATTCTAAATACATAATAGGAGCATCCAAATGTCATATTGTTATTTAAGTAGTACACCTGTTCAAAGATTTCATTAGATGATGATTACAAATCCATTTATGGTACATATGAATGTTGTAGACAAACCGACAAGTGAGACAGATTCCTCAGAAAAGGCTGAAGAGTTGGAAGAAGGGGAAGTCCAACAGCAGTCGTGGTGGCATAAGAAAAAGTAAGTGAAACTTGCTCCAAAATATGCAGTCACTCAGAAATCTACTTATGCATTTTGAGCATATGGATTGGTAATATTGTCTGCTTAATTTGAAACAATTATAGTTTGAATATGCATGTACGTAAGATCTATGACTTTGGGGTATGTTGAAACGTTTGAAGAATGTGCTAGATATAAGTGGTTTTTGTGGTACAGTGCCAAGTAAGTTTTGTTTAGGTGTTTGAAGTCAAAATGCACAAGTTGTTCCTGAGGCAGGTGGTGAAATTCGCATGTTCATTTGCCTGTTGATCTTTAGAGCTCTCTTGATGAGGATGAGGAACAAATGGCATGCTGTATCATAAATAAAGCGTTAAAAGGGTAAAATAGGTTTAGTCCTGTATGAATAATACACAGGATGTAACTAACTTTACCTCTAAAACCTTAATGTTACTTGTATGTGTACTTGTATCATAAAGCAATCATCAAGTTTATCATACATAATTGTATAATGATAAGTACAGCATATGCTGCATAAAATCATTGAAATATCTAAGAATCTGAAAAATATTTTTTTGTTAATAATTTTCCTCTAACACAATACTAATAGAGTTTTCTTGAACCTATGATATGCAAATTGGAAACCGTCTTTCGGGTGTTTTTTTATGATATGTAACATTTCATTGATACAAGTACACATTAGCAAAACTACAGCTCAAATGATTATTTTAAATATGAATTCACTTATAAAATGAGAATGAAATTTGTTCACTATTTGTATTATTATACAACTAATTCATCATAATGCTAAACAAAAAAATACTCAAGATAAATTCTTATTTCTTTTGAGGGTTTCAGATGAAAAACAATCTACAAAAACAATTTAGTTAGTAGTTACCTAATGGAATAGCAGATCTACAAAATTCATTTTCATTGATCTAAACATATTTATTGTATAGTGTTGTAACCAATGAAGATAAAATTGGAGGTTTATGATTTCTATTAGAGCAGAATCTTCTTGCATTATCTTTATTTTTTGTCTTGATATTTTATCTGAATTCAATAAATTTGCATAAGATATTTCTAAATTTTAGAAGTGTGTCTAAATTTGATTTAAATTTACTTCATATTTTTTCTCTCATATTTCATAGATTTCATTAAGCACTTTTTTTTTCTAAATTGAAATTTTTTCCATCGTTCATTTTGACCTATGAAACATATTTTTCACCTCCAAACTGTAAATTTTATGGTGTAAATTGATGATCTGTCAAATGTTGGTAATGATGTCACGTTTTGTACATATTATCCTTGGTATTGATTATACTCTTGCCTACAGATTCCTTGGCCTTAGTACTGAAAAAAGGTAATTATGGTAACAGCCAAAATGTACAGCCGTTTGTATAGATCTTGTAGTGGTCACATGACGCCACAGCCATCGCCGTCATGTGACCTAAATCACATGACCCAGATTTTGCTGGTCACACGACCATTTTTCATTGTCTGAATGTTTATTTTTAATGTCTTAATAGATTTTATGTATATTTGTCAATGTTGTAGGGGTAGATAAAACAAGCAATTCCTATAATTTTAATAATAAAACGGAGTGATGCTTCTGACGCTGCTTTGCACCACTATAGGTGCAATTCATGTAGATTCGATATCACCATATCATACTAGTACATTTGTGACATTTTGTGTTCATTTGACCAGAATTAGTGATAAACTTTGACTCCTTTGTAATTCCTCTAACTACTGTTTCCGTACAATTGCACCTGTTAACCGTCCCTTATCGTAAATACAGTGTGGTTCTAATATATATATTTTTGCTTTACCTGTGAATTGTGTTCTAAAACATTTATTAGTTTTCAAAGTACAAAACTCCTGATTTATGGATTAGTCTAACCACGTTTCTCCTAGATTCCCATGTGAAGTAGGTAATGAGAATTATATCAGTCAGCAAGTCTACTGCACTACTTTTAGGACATAGCGCACTTGATAGAGCGACATGTACAGAAAATGTATCAAGTGAGAATTCATACTGATGGAAACAAAATACTCAAGTACTCAAGTACTTAATCTCTTCTTTTATTCCAGATATCATTCTCACTGACTCGTTTTCTGTTTATCATATTGTTGAAAAGTAACAGTTTTTTTATTGACCAAAATCAAATCGACAGAATTTTTTATGATTTGATGCAGATAGTTGAATTTTGTGAAATGCTCAGCCATTGATAAATAATTCGTTTGCTGCTTCCAACATTAACATTGTCACAATGTGCTTATCATCATCAAATATCGTCATAATTTTCTTCTGTTTTATCGTATTTTCCTCATTTTGATGCATGAGTCATTCATAATTGAAAACCTTGGCAACTTTTTCAAAGAGAATGTCACAAGAAATGCAACAGTCACAAGCTGCCTATTATGTGAATACAATTTTTCATGGTTATCTATGCAATTACACTTCAATTTCAGACTTACACACGTTCTGTATAAGCTACAAAAGCATGATTATAACTATTATCTTTGTGAATGTTATTCCTCAAATTTTATAGACGTTTAAAGAAAATTGCAATTGTTCAATATCATTACTATGTGATATTTAAAACAAATGTAAACAAATTGATTACTTTATAATGTCTGTTGCATTATTAAACAATTCATGTTTGAGTTTTCTTAAAATGTTTCTTTATGTTTATCCTGCCATAAATGTATGTACAGCTTTTTAGTTGATAATATATACCATCTCATTATTGAAAAAAATCATTCGAATGTACAACCTCTTTATCTTTTAAGTTCTAATACTAATAATCATCATTATTTTAAAACTTTTAAAAGTGTTATATACAAATGATAAGTTATCTTTTCCTGGTGAAAAATCTGCTTTTTCTTCTCATTGCTTTATAAATATGAAATGGTGAAACAGCAACAGCATTCTTGAAATGTGCTTTGCTTTCATATTTTCCCTACAAGTGAAACATTTCTGAAAGATCTCGTCTGGTGATTAAAATTGTTCCTCCAATTTGTAACTCAATGAAAAATAGACACTAGATATTGATGTAATCAACATTATCATCTGATTCTGCCCAAATAGTCTGTTCATTGAGTAAGATCAGCCGAATTCCGTAACTAAACCATGTTTTTCTGCTGTTTTCAGGCGACGTTTGCTCAAATGGAACCGGCGGTGTCGGAAGGCGTGTCGGCAGGCGGTTAAGTCGCAGGCCTTCTATTGGCTCATCATTGTGCTTGTGTTCCTCAATACCTGTGTGCTCACTTCGGAACATTATCGGCAGCCACCGTGGCTAGATAAGTTCCAAGGTAAGTATTTTTTCCTGGGATTACTGAACAGCATGATCACATGCCACGAGTCCTTATGTTACAATTTCCTCGTTGCAATAGTGTGTATCAATGATGATTTGGTGTAACAAGGGGCATTTCATATTCAGCTATGATTCAGGCATAGCCATGTAAACATGCAATCTTTTGTTATAAAGAAACATCTGAAGTATCTACTATTAATGTATTCTTGGTTAGAATATGAGGAATTGAAGTAGCAAAACACTATCGTTTCATTTGATCACTGTGCGTGTTGGATTATTTCATCACCACTAAATATCATTATATTAGATTATGTCATTGTAACTTTAACTTTGTGTTTCCCTTTGCAGAGATTGCCAATCTGTTCTTCATCATCCTCTTCATGTTGGAGATGTTCTTGAAGATGTACAGTCTTGGCTTTCAAACATATTTTGTGTCCATGTTCAATCGTTTTGACTGCTTTGTGGTGATCTGCAGTATTATTGAGGCTGTGTTCACATATACAAAGGTAGGACTTAAGTTGAATTGTTTTAATTATCATCTGTTAAGATTACATTGAGGTATATGGTAACTTGATAAGGTGCAATGTAAGATTATAATTACTTCTACACATATCCCCATAGTCATAGCAGGCTTCTCTCAAAGTATAAAAAATAGTGTAAATTGATAGAGGGACACAGCCATCTTTGGGGGCATCTTGAAGTTTTAGCATGGGAGGAATGTTATTTTTTTAACTATTGATATACAGTGGACTTTGTCCAAATAGACACCTACAATTGGCATGTACCATTTAAGCCCACCTGTCTTATGTGGATATTTTTCATTGTCCTCCAGCTGTCTAAATAAGACAGGTTGCACTCTGTTGAAAAGAATATTTACAAAGTCAATGTTTATACATCTAAGCATTTCTCAAGATGTGATTTCAACAATTGACTGGACTAATAGTTGAATTTTGATTTGTGCAGGTGATGCCCCCTCTGGGAGTGTCGGTGCTGCGTTGTGCTAGGTTACTCAGAATATTCAAAGCCACCAGGTTTGTTGATAAGCAGTTTTGTTTTCATCAGCTTTAAATTATAGTAAACATTATAAATTCTATATTAGTTCATAATTGCTTGGAAATTTCAATCAAGGCACATTGTAGTAATAACTTTGCTTCCGCTGTTCAATACACTAGTCATTTAAGAACATCTTGCTGATTTATTACCAATATCATCAAGAATATATATTGTAAAGAATCGCTTTTGATGTCCGATATGTGTTTGCAGGTACTGGTCTTCCCTGCGTAACCTGGTGGCCTCCCTCCTCAACTCCATGCGCTCAATTGCCAGCTTGTTGCTGCTGCTCTTCCTGTTCATTGTCATCTTTGCCTTGCTAGGGATGCAGGTATGGTCTACACACTAGTACTATTTAAAGTCAGAGATGTATAAATAAATGTATCTAAAGAAAAAGACATCTTATTGAGTCATGTAGATATAATAAGAGAAACAATGCCACATAATTCAGAATTCTAATGACAGTCCATCCATTCCAGGTGTTTGGAGGCAAGTTTAACTTTGACTCCACCCAAAACAAGCCGCGACACAACTTCGACACTTTTTGGCAGTCTCTGCTGACAGTGTTCCAGGTACATCTTTTACACTAATCACAATAGTTTCAAGATTATGTGGTAAAATACTTACTATAGTTGGTTGAAAGCTTACTACAACAGCTTATATGAACTACAATATGATAATTCGTCATTCAAATATGAATTGTGAATGTTGTACAAGCAATTTGAAAAGTAATACATATACATACCATTCATAAGATAATTATTATCATTAATAATTTTGGTATTATATGATAACAGCTGTAGTAAGTTTGAAAACTGTCACATTTATCACTGTGTTGTATGCCTGCAGATCCTGACGGGTGAGGACTGGAATGAAGTGATGTACGACGGCATCCGCGCCTTTGGTGGGGTCAACTCGGCCGGCGTCATTGTGTTCATTTACTTTGTGGTGCTCTTTATCTGTGGTAACTGTATCCTTTCTAATGGGTCACCAGTCTATAGCATACAATTTAACAGGCTTAAACTGCATATTATAGAAAACAGGGCGTACAATCAGTGCCATTTGCCAGTTGGTTTCACATTTTGTCATTGCAGATCTCTAGTTCAAGCAAAAAGTCTACCAGTTGATTTTTTTAAAAGAACAGTAAAAGATAGTAGTCATATAAAAGTATTCACTGATCTTCCTTGACCCAAGCGTCCTCCAGATATCCTACTGAATGTGTTCTTGGCTATCGCCGTGGACAATCTGGCTGATGCCGAGAGCCTCACGGAGGCGGATGCCGAGGCTAAAGAGGAGAAGGAGCGGATGCGCGAGATGCGTCGCTCCAAGTCCAAGACGCCTGTCGATGGCGAGGAGGGAGAGGTGAGGCAGAGCGAAACGCAGCAGTGGGAATTGCTTGTAAAATAGGCGTAGTATCTACGTTCAAATTGGTGGAGTCTAACTGAATTGTATGTGGATTCCACTGTTTTACATGCCAACTGGGAATATTGGTTTGATTGCACTTCTTAATTGCAAATGCTTGCTAGATATCTGACAGTTACATGTACATATGCTGCTTTGTTGATTATAACTATAAAAAAAGTTGTTCAATGTTATCTTGTAATATGTACTGATAATTGAATATGTTGCTTAATTATACAAAATTCTCGTAGATTTATGCCAATGGTCACTTGGGGCACTTATTCACTTTTTAGAGGGAACCACCTTCATTTTATAACCATATCTAAAGCAGAGAAATCTGTAGTTTTTTAGTATTGGAAAGATGCAGGATACAAGTATGTTTGCTCATGTATTCTGCAGGGTGAAGAAGGGCAAGAAGGAGAAGAGCTTCCAGACAAAAAATCTCCTGATGCAAACCATCGAGGGTAAGTAGTGCAAAAGTGAACGCTTTGTGATTTGATATCTACTTTCGTTCGTCAATTTACTCTTTGTATAGGCAAACTACATGTATGATTCAGTAATTTTGATGATATGAAAACCTCAAGCATGTTTTTAAAAGCATGACTCATTGTCGTGTTTTAGCCTTGACGAGCACAAAGTGCGTGTGGACATGACTGACACGACCGACACGGAGGTCGATGATGACTTCAAGAAGAAGCGGCGGAACGGAGGTAAGTGGAAGGTGGTGAAATTGCGGGTAGATCAATTTTTTTCCTCAAAGGTTTTGAGTTGGTTGGTGTGGCACAGGTATAAGTATAATATGTAGTATATTTATTGTTTCGGTATATGTAGTAAGATTGAGGTAGTTTAATTTTTTACTACATGTGGGGTACCGGACCCTGTGCTTCCCTCTGAATCCATGAGCGCTATCCCAATATATATGCATTTACGACAATGCCGTTGATGGTAAATCAAAATGAATTAGAACGAGGTAGCAATATGTACAAACACTCTAACATGTTCACCAATGCAGTCTGCTTTCTTTATAATCGATATCAAATAGATATTTAGAGATTATTAAAATTACAGATGAGTACCTGGACGATGAGGAACTGGAGGAGGACACAGACGAGACCAAGACGGTGTCCACAACGATGGGTGCGCGCCCGCGCCGCATGTCCCAGGTCAACATGCCCGATGAGGAGAAGATCATCCCCGAGGGCAGCTCACTCTTTGTCTTCTCCAAAACCAACAAGTACGTAGAGCATAGAGCTCCTGCTGTAGCAGCTCAAAGTCACAAAGACATTGTTTTCCTAAAAACCGGTCTTGGTTTCATAGAGAAAAATTGTCAAATCAGTTTCTTCTGTCAACTACACTCAATTATCATTCATAAATGTATGTTCATACTGTACACTGATGAAGTGCTGTTTGCCAGTGAACGTGTGTTCTTCGCTTCAGGTTCCGCGTGTTCATGCACATGGTGTGCACACACTCGTACTTTGGTAACATCATCCTCGCATGCATCCTGGTCAGCTCAGCCTTTCTCGCAGCAGAGGACCCACTCAGGGCTAACTCCAAGAGGAACCAGGTACGTCCACAGAACACCTATCACTCACACACTATCATTCACATTGCTTATATGTAGATGTATATTGGAATTAATTGACATGGTTGTAAGTATTGACATAGAGGATTCTTTCTCCAAGTCTATTTATGTCACATAGCTATGTGATGTAGCCCCATTGACTTGGAGAAAGAATCTCCTATGTCAATATTATTCACATATTCAAGAAAATGACATTGCATCTATATTGCTAATAAGTCTAGGAACAAATATTGAGAATAAACCTATGATAAATGATCACAAATTCACTTTAAAGTACATGTACTGAGTAAAAATTCAGGCTTAATCTCTTCTTTTGTTCTTTTTCAGATTTTGGCATATTTTGACTATTTTTTTACCGGTATATTCACAGTTGAAATCGTTATCAAGGTAAGTAGTGTACTTTGATATCCTCTCCATTACTTTGTACAAAGTCAATCATTCTTTTCTGAAAATGTGTTTTCAACATGATGATTTAAACATTGATTTACAAACCCACAGCATTTTTAATCCATTCACTAGCACCTAAAGTCTTACAATAACAATTGACAACAAACTCTGACAACTATATACTATGATTATAAATGATAAGTCAATTCTACTCTCACTGTTATATATATATACAGCTGTTCATTAATGATAAGAATCTTTGACAAAGACCTATACTCATGATCCTGATGACTATTAATGATGACAATCCATGGTGACAATGATATCTGATAATCCAATGGCGATGAAACGTGTTAATAATGACAAAGACAAAGATGCGTTATGGTGTTGCCTTGCCTTGCAGGTGATATCATATGGTTTGGTGCTCCACAAAGGCTCGTTTTGCCGCAGCCTCTTCAATCTACTCGACTTGCTGGTTGTCTCCGTCGCTCTAGTGTCATTTGGACTTGAGTAAGTCCATCACCATTATCATCGTCATGCTTGCAAATGATTTTAGTGTTACAAAAATCAATGTCATGATATCAATAAATGTAAAGGTGTGCTTGTTCAGTGTGCTTTTGCTTGGAAGACTGCATTGAAAAGTGCTGACAAATAACAATTGTGCAATCACGTTGCTAGGTGTATGTTGGATTGTTGGACACCATGCTTTTTATTGATAGTGCAATAAAATTGCTCTTAGTGTTCCCATTTTTTGACAGCTTTATAAAATGCCCTCTTTTTGATTGTTGAATTTCATATAAACCAATACAAACTAAGTAATCTGTTTTGTTTGACTGCACTTTTCATGCGTCATGATTGATTTGTACTTTTATTAGATCAAATGAATAATCTTAAAGCGCTCAACCTAAATCAAATGATTAGCAACCAAATTTGATTATCGGATCTGTGTTGTGTATTGTTGTTTTAATTACCATTTATATTACTTGGTTTTGTTTTGCTTATTAATATTTTTAATATAATTGTTACTTTGCTTAGGTATAGATGGGTATCAATTTTGTTTTAGCACCATGAAAAATCTACAGACTGTCATATTTTCATTATCTATCAAGATATTTTAGAATGACTAAATTTCATTATGCAAAAAGTTTTTTCTGCATGAGCAAAACGAATTGGTTAAGAAATGATATTTTTAGTCATAAATTACTGGATTAATTACTGGTTAAGGGGACGAGACGTACAACAACTTTAGATATTGCCTTAAACATGAACAAAAAATGATAATAAAGTTTATGCATTTATTACAATTGTGCATACAAGATGAGTTCCCAAGTGAATGAGATATAAATCAATAATTTATGTTGGATTTCAAGTCATAATTTGACCTAAAGTATATGAATAGCTTGGTTAAATTAGAAGGTGACCTTGCATTCTTCAAGCTGTCTTTGAAATGTTATCTAAATTCAGTTGCAATTTTCAATACTTTCTTCTCTACTTGCATTAGATAAATTTTATGAATGTCTGTAGCACTTATTGAAATGATCTATTCTGAATATTTTTGATTGCATGTAAAATATGTTGTTAAAATATGATCCTATCTAGGTCATTGAAAAGTGCATTTATATAAATGATATAAAGTCATAATATATTAAAATGCTATGCGTCAATTTAAAATTATGAAAAGTATGCGATTAAAATAACACAAAATTGGACCAAAAGAAACCTAGATAGGATTAGAACTTTCTATTGTTTTTTGTTGTTACTGATGTTTCTGTTATTATACAGAGCCGCAGATTTGGGGTATGTGATTCCACAGGTTTGTTCTATTCCTGGCAAGGGTCTTTCTAATGTAATAAATCTCACGTCTGTACCATGTACCTAACAATTCATAACGATTTTTTATTTTCAGATTAGAATTATTTTATTGTGAACAAAGTTCTAAAACTACATTAGATTTGTTTATGATTACCATAGATGATTTTTTAAACATTTCCATTTTTTTAGTTTATCATAGGATATTATATTACTTAACTTCTAACATTATGAAGCTTCTTGAATAAATATTTATAGTGAAAATATCTAACATAGTCCCACCACCACCCTTGCTAAATCCACAATCTCATCATCACTCAGAACTTGTAATATAGTAGAAATGACATACATGAAGATTGTATTTTTCCTCAATTTATAAATAGGTTATATTTCAATTGGAATTTGTTTTGAATTAGGGTTTTGTACATGGTTAATGCTATAGATCATGGACTGGATTTGATTTTTCTTAAAGAGTCTTGTACATGTACATGTAGGTGTTGTAGTTTAAAGTGCATGTGTACAGGATAATTGTTCAGAGATGAGGATGTCATGAAATAGTTGATATAATATGGTGATGGAATAAATAGTTGATGTAAGAATGGTCAAACAGGTTATCAGTTACTTGTTAGTACATGTAAGTGGCAATGGCAAGAAAAAGAGAAGGTAAAAGAGCATACTGTGCAGTAAGATGACATGTAGCATGTGAAGTTTACAAACAATAATAGCCCATTGTGATTAGTTTTACAGTTTTTACATTTTTTTATTCCAGCTCATCTTAAATCAAACTTAAAAAGTAATTTTCAAAAGGAGTGTGCTCATTATGTATTAACCCCTATGCAAAGCATAAGCTTTTCTCTATCAATCTGTATGTTGACCATGCATATACTGCAAACTTCCACTCAAATGCCCACAGGCCTTTAGGTTGAAGTTCAGGTAAAGTTATAACTTCTTGACTCTGACATTGAATTTTTCTAGTTAACCCACATTTGGGGGTAAGCTTCCACAAAGTTGGGACTCTTGCAAGAACATTGTGCTGAGATTGATGTGTGTTTTGCGTGTTTCAGCAATGGTGCGATCAACGTGGTGAAGATCCTCAGGGTGCTGCGTGTGCTGCGTCCTCTCAGGGCCATCAACAGGGCCAAGGGCCTCAAGGTACGCAAAATGATATGTTAAAGAAGGTTATCAACGATATCTAAGCATATAAGGTAGTCGAAAGAGAACAAGAGGCTTTAGTTTGCTGCAGTTAGTGGTAGATTGAAAACTTTCAAAGTTATTTAGCATTATACAATGCAAGGCTGTCCACAGAGGTAGAAAGCTGCCTGGACTTCTATCTGAATGTTTAACATGAAAAAAGAAAGTTGTTGTGTTTAAGAGATGTATCGACTATATCAAGATATAATGTAAGATATGATAAGATAATATAAGACAAGTTAATGCTATCTAAGGCTAAAATGCTGGCCAAATTGGCCATCTTCTCAGCTCTTACAGCTGTCTGCAAAACATGGCATAATAATTTCATTGTCTTTCATTGTCTTTTTCTAACTTGTATTTTCTTTTGCAGATTAAATTGTCTCTTGTATAGATTATACTCTTTAAGTTTGCTTTTTTTCACATTTTATTATATGTGCAAGTTTATTTTTATTTAAATCCTGACGTTCACGATAATTATAACAATGCTCAAAAGAAAAGTAAGACCATACATGTATGTGGCAGTCACACTTGGTACCCATTTAAGTTTCATTTCTTTGATTTAGACATTGAATGTGTTTATTTACTATGACCATGTCTCTGTTCTTCATCAGCACGTGGTACAATGTGTGATCGTAGCAGTGAAAACCATCTACAATATCGTGCTCGTCACCATTCTGCTAGAGTTCATGTTTGCCGTAATTGGTGTACAACTCTTCAAGGTATTCCAGCATGTCCAATGTGCAGTCTAGATACATCTAGATGGTCTAGATCATCTAGACTTGGTGGTGTGATTGCTCCCATCTTGGATTTTAATCAGCTGTGTATAGATGTCATATTGGAAATCGGTTCTACTAGGCATGTGGTGTGGGAATTATTAATCATCTGTATGGTTGCAAAATGTATTGAAATGTTCTTCCTCTATATGATTTTGATTTGGAGCAAATAGATGAATAATATTGTGCTTTCCCTGATTATGGCCTCAATTTAAAAAATTGATACTTCAATTTTTAGAGATTATTCAAATGAAATTTAAAGTTCAAAGTCCTTAAATTCCACTGTATGTCACATTATATTTTGCAAAGAAATTTCATACATTAATCACTTAATTCTTTCTGTGTGTGGTGATTTTTTTCGTTTGCAGGTACAATGGTCTGATTTGTCTGTTTAATGATAAAAGCACAGCAGAACCTTTGATGAATGTGTACCAACTAAAACATCGTATTAAAATCTCTTCAACTAATAAGTTGAACTTTGGTTAAATTTAGGTGTAGCATTGTTCTGTGTGGGATTGTACATGTATGTGAGGCTGTATTTGTCTAAAAAATTTATTTCCAACATGAATTTTGCATTGAAAATTAGGAAAAGAAATGTTTTAAGCTTAGAGCTCTATGTACTCTTCTTTTCAAAGTTCAACTGTGCTTGGTGATTTATATTCAAATTTTGAATCATTGAATAAAGTTGATTGTTTTCAAATACTTTGATGTGTGATACTTTGTTAGTTTAAACAACTATGAAATATGCAATTGTATCAAGGAGTGATGCCACAAACTTCCAAAGATAAAACTACCATAAAAAGATCTCTTATCTGCAATTACACACATCAAAGTAGTTAATCACAGTCTAGTGGACATAGGTAGCTTTTTGTCTAGAATCGGCACGATGCCAAAACTTAATTGCTTATGCCTTCTAGCAAGATGCACTCTAGCTGTTTCAACCAGCTATATCATTATGAGAATATTAGAAAAAAATTAAGATTGCTCTTAGAACTCATGTATATGGCGCAATCGAGGCGGCTGGTGTGCACCTTGCTTAACCAGATAATTATACGCGCTCTGCCAATCAGCTAATCATAGTCGCCGTTGCTAATGAATGACTAATGCGTTACTACTCCTCTAGTGGTGAGTGCCACTGTCTAGTCATACTAGAAATCGCGTGTGTTTTACTAACGATGTCCTCCTGTGTCCCGCGTCATTCAGCATGTGGTTCAGTGTGTGATTGTGGCCGTGAAGACCATCTACAACATCATGCTCGTCACCTTCCTCCTGCAGTTTATGTTCGGGGTCATTGGGGTACAGATGTTTAAGGTGAGGTAGCCTGCAGGCCACCGGGTAAGAGAAAAATGACAGCAAACTAAAAAAACATTGTGAAACAGCAGCTGCTGGGTTTCAGATTTGCTATTTTACAGCCTCTTAATAATATTCGTATTGTGACAGATTAGATATTGGTGTTTTGGTGAGTCTGAAACCAAGCAGCAATTTCCGCGTAATATACAAATTGAACGTCAATGCTCGAAACATGATCGAAATGGTTGTCATTTGGCTTATGCCATTTTATTAATAACCATGTTTTGTACACTCTGAAATTGTTTTGTATCAGTATTTGTATAGTGAAATGTTTTTGTGTACTTTGCGATTTTCATGTTTTCAGTTTTAGTGAACTTGATGTAATTTCCGTTTTATGAATAGCGTACACAGTGCTAGCACTTTTTGTATGTTATTACAATGATCTACCTACTCATTTTATGAGCTAAGATGTACATTATATATTGATAGTGTAACATGAAGTTTTTAGCTATTGTTTGTAAGTCTTTATATTTATTATGAATATTTTACTTACGATTTTATTCACTAATAGGTTTCATGTGCAACTGTTGTATAATTTCAGTCTACAGTAGATATTATCTAGAATAAATTAGTTTAATATTGTTTCATTTTTATATGTAAGTTTTTCATTTTGGTCATGCTGTGTTTAACTTTATATACATTGATTTTCTAAAATGTTTTCTATATTGCATTTACTGTAAGAAAATTGCGAACATTAATGAATTTAATTTCCACTTAATGCATTTAAACCAGTTTTAAGATAGCTGAAGTAGAAATTATAATGGATTCAAATCATGGGTATCGTTTATTAAAGTAAAAATCTTTAACATAAATAATGTTTATTATAATATAGAAAATAATCCTGAACTTTAATCAAGACTACAGCATAAAACAGTTAATATTCACCAATGTAATGAAATCTTTAATCATATTTGAACCTTCTTGTGTACTATATCTTTTACTGCAGTACATTGTCACTCACAATTTCTTCCTGCACTCCTAACCATCATGTATTTTTTTTCTCTCACTAGGGTACTTTTTTTGCGTGCTCCGACCCATCAAAGATGACCGAGGCGGAGTGTCAAGGCAACTTTATTGTGTTCAGTGACGGTGACATCACAAAGCCAGAACTTGTTGAGCGAGAGTGGGAGAACAACGACTTCAACTTTGATGACGTCAGTCAGGCCATGCTCACACTGTTCACAGTCTGCTCGTTTGAGGGATGGCCAAAGTAAGTCATTATGTCTCGTTATACCACTCTATCGATGTCACAACCTTGAATACTGCTCTCTGATTGGCTGAGTTCAAAGCTCAGCCAGGCATAATTTCTCCATAAATGCCCGGGTGAATATATATCGCAAGCTCGGGCAATATTCACCAAATTTGGGCATTGATTCATGCATATTGACCTCAAAACTATGACATATTTCTTCAGTGTTACATTTTTGAAGAGACCGAGTAGTAATGCCTTTGTGTATAGCCTGCAAAATCTTTGGTATTTTTCCAGCAGGATATTTCTGTCCACAAACCCTGTTGTTGAATTTCACAAACAGTAGAAAAATTCATCAGCATATCTGACATGATGATCAATGTAACTAGTAATCAAATTCAACGTATCTCTTCAGTCTGATGTACCGTGCCATTGACTCTCACTCGGAAGACATCGGTCCCATCCACGACTACCGGCCGGCGGTGGCGGTCTTTTTCTTCATCTATATTATCATCATTGCCTTCTTCATGGTGAACATCTTCGTGGGTTTTGTCATCGTCACCTTCCAGTCAGAGGGAGAACAGGAGTACAAGAACTGTGAGCTGGATAAAAACCAGGTAAAAGAACAATGGAGCACACTTGTTTGGTCTATAATAATATTGTACCAATAGTGTTTATGCATTTTATCCTAAATTAATTGCTTTTGACCATCCGTATATATTCACTATATGCTGATAAAAGTTTCACTACAATATTCAACAAGTAGAATTGAGACATGAAGTAGAAAAGTAAATTTCACTTTTGATGTGTACATGTATAGCTCTCTCTGCTGAAGACCAAAAAAATTTTTCTTTACTTTAAATCATTCAGAGAAAGTGCATAGAGTTCTCCTTGAAAGCGAAACCCCAGCGCAGATACATCCCAAAGGCCCGATGTCAATACAAGATCTGGTGGTTTGTGACATCACAGCCATTTGAATATGGCATCTTTGTCCTCATTATGATCAACACTGTCACGCTTGCAATGAAGGTATGCAAAATCACAATATTTTCCTATGCATAATCCTGCAGAAAATGAATCCACAATATCTTATTGATAATGTGTAATACATGTATGTTAAATACACATATATTATTTTGTGCTTATCAGTTAACAATTCTTATTAGCGAAGCTATAATTTTAAGATATAAATAGTACATAGATAAGCTGATAAAGCTGTAAACTGTAAACTTAAAGTATTATCTACAATGTATTTAGAATATGATATGTTTATATTAATATAAGGTCTAACCCTGAATTCTCTTGCAGTGACTGAACTACATGTATAATAATGTGTAAAATGTGGACATTGAGTAAAGCTATGACGTGGTTTTGTATTCTAGTATCACGGCCAGACAATAGAATATTCCGAAGCCCTAGATTATCTAAACATGATCTTCACGGGCGTCTTTACCATAGAGTTCATACTCAAGCTCATTGCTTTCAAAGTTAAGGTAAAGAGCTGTAAAGTGTCAACAGGAGATAGACTCCACGTAGCTGTTGTCTGTCTTTCATGTGTATGCTAGGTTCCGTGTTTATCGTAATCATAAGGGGAAGGCTTGCGATTTCTTACTAAACAATCTGTTGGTGCCGTGACGGGAATTTTCGAAACTCATATTATTGAAAATTGGCACATGTCCAGTAAAAGTTATTACGATATATTGTATGCATCTCATTTGAAACAAAAAAGAATCGGAAGTAAAGCATTTAAAATTGACATATAGTTTATTTTATCGTAATATTTGAGATATGATATATAGTCAGCAATTTTACTGTTAAAACAGATGTGTTAAGTTTGAGATCCAAATATCCCCTCATGTCATCAATGATGAGTGATTGGCACATTGAAATCGCCTGCATTTTACAATCATCAGATACCGTTAGTTTTGTCCTTGCTGTATGTTAGTAAGGATACTTGTTATGCCGTTCAATACTCGCAGTATATTCAATGTTATTTTAGCAATATGACTTTTCAGTTTAGTGGTTTTTGCATACAGGTGCATGTGAACTTGAATATTTCAGTATTTGAATATTTTCTCAATGATCTCAATTAGTTTTGATTCTAATGTTCATTAATTGAAAAAAAAATATTTGATGAAATGATTAAGAAATGACATCTGAAATATTCATGTGTATGTTATAACTTAAATTGTATGACATTGTGCTAATGTTAGTCCATATGTTGTATATTGTCTTCTCGCAGTTTTACGGGCAGGGTGAAAAATACACAGAAGGGCTCGATTATCTCAACATGATTTTCACTGGCGTTTTTGGAGTAGAGTTTATACTTAAACTTGCAGCTTTTCGAATGAAGGTAAAAATCCTGCTACGGCAGCAAATCATCATAGACCACCACCCCATCCCTGATGAACATATTGTGCTCTCAATTTAGGAAATTAGAGTTTTATGTTCTAATTTTATGCCCTTACTGCCCGACTATATTTAGGCGTTGCTAGTTGCCAATGCTGCTCCTTCATTGTAGGTGTGCCGAACCTCATGGTGTGTCTAGTCGTTTTAAAGTAGAGCCTGACCTCCTCAACTGACAGAGTGCAGTTTAGAATTCCAGAAATTTTCACTGAACTCCATTGAGAGTTTTAATACGTTTGTTCTTAAAGCTATGATTTGAAAAAAAAAGATTCATTTGAATTATATGACAATAATGACAATGAAAAGAGTGTGTAACTTCCTCAAATTTTTTTTCAATCATACATTAAGAACAACTGTATTCTAGTGGATTCACGTGACCTCCAGTAACACTTGAAACCGTGACGTTATGAGATGAACGTCCATCAAAATAGAATCCCATATCGACTAACAGCCCATATAATCTCCCATTTCTTCTACAGTTTTATGGACAAGGCGAAAAGTATTCTGAGGCATTGGACTATTTGAACATTATATTCACCGTAGTCTTCGCCATTGAGTTTGTTCTCAAACTCATAGCTCTGCGATTCAAGGTAAAAGTTGTGGTGGAAGTGGCGTCGCAAAATTAACATCCCCTACTGCGACTAATTCTTCTCAGGCAAAGGGATCCACTAAGTTTGTGGTGTTTGGTGGCTATTTAGGTGATGGCCTGAGTTTTATAATGCTTATTTCCTCATCATTCTCCCATACCCATCCTGATTTTTGATGATGACGAAGGAATCAAGACTTGATGCTAGCACTGAGTGACGGATAAAAATGAGGCTTGCTAACGTATTATCACAGTACATGCAGTTCATTCATTTATCCTACATTCTTCCTTTTTAAATTTGTATTAAAGGACTGCATTGACTTTTAAGGTTGAATGTCCATCACCCTGTCATGAAATGAGACCATGTTGGTCAGCTTTGCGTATTGAGTAGTTGATGTCTCATCATTTCCCCATCTTCCCACCTAATACCGTCATGTGTATTTAAAACACTCATTCCCTCATAACACATATATGTGCTTCATTTTACTGCAGTTCCATGGTCAAGGTCCAGAATACACGGAAATCCTTGACTATATGAATATTGTATTTACTGGGGTGTTCGCTGTGGAATTTATACTCAAACTTGGTGCATTCCGCTTCAAGGTAACTTGCTCCTTCCATGTGGAACTCTTGCTACTACTAACAGCAGGTAGTTATAGCCCAGAAACTATGGCAAATGTAGCTAATGCTGCCTAATATTGCTAGCTGATGCTGTCTGCTAGGTGCAGTAAATTGGTTAAAATTGCCACACCTTGTGACAGCTAAAGCAACCTTTTATTTTGGCTGTTTAGCTATATTTTACCATGAAAGCTATGACTATCTGACAGTTGTAGCAAAGCATTTTCATAACCACCACCACTGTTCTTCAACTTCAAAGCCAGTGGTTGTTGATACATTTGCACTGGCAAACCTGCACAATTTTATGTTCACTCACGTTTCCAACACCTACGTTTTTGACATTGTTCACAGCTGCTTCTTTGGGCCGATTGACACTGTTATTATGATTTCTCCATCATATTCCTACTGTGTTTTTCCGCAGTACCACGGACAACCGGACGCTTATTCCTTAGCTCTTGACTATCTCAACATGATTTTCACTGGAGTCTTCACTATAGAGTTCATTCTCAAGCTCATAGCATTGAGATTTAAGGTAAAAAGAAATCATCGCTGCCATCGTCGCTACTGCTGCATTTTGACATAGTAAAAGTAGTGCGCAAAATAAATTGAATAGCTACAGAGAAAATTGTAGATGCTTTTCGCGGTAACTAACCAAGAAAACTAACCAGATGTTTGAAATCTTTGCATGATTTTCCCCCTAAATATCTAACAAATTGAACGACTTCATGATTATCATCTCATTATATTAGACAACTTCTTGTGTTCATTCATAGTCATTTTGACTAAAGATTTTCTTTGTTAATGTTTCTATATTTTTCTAGATGTTAAATATAATTACAGTTATTAAGTGTTAGATGTAGTAAAATATATGTTTGAGTTATTGCTTTAAACTCTGTGTTATAAATTCCATCTGTGTCTTAAATAGCATGTTTATTAGAATATATTTTCGTTATTTTGATGATAAGCATAACTTATGTACATATTGGGATATATTTTGTGGAATTTATAATATATAAGTTATAATCGCTGATTGATATATCATTAAGTGATTGATATCAAGTAACATATGTACACTAAAATGTATGATAAATTTCTGACGTTACATTTAAATTGTGTAAAGTAATTTTAGAGAAGTTTTGTTAACTATTTAGAATATACCACTTTCTTCAGCCATGTATACAACAATCGTGATCTTTAAATCAATTGGTAAAAACATTCAGTTTGCTTATGATCTTCTCATTTACCAAATACATAATATTTATCAGGTAATATTACATGTACTGATAAAAAGATTTTTTTCTCTTTAGCATTATTGATACAGAGGTCCTGAACAGTGTCCAATACATTTAAAAAATAATTTCTTTTGCAGAAGTACATTTGTGGATCTTGTCACAACCCAATAGATTGCTTATACAAATTTGTGATGATTCAATATAATATTTTAAGTCTTAAGAAAATAAATATTCTTTGGATATACATTAGTTATCACTTTCAAGCAAAAAAGGATAGTCAATTTTTTAAACTTAAAAAATTTATCAACGATATTGCTAAAAGATTACTATCAATATATGTCTATATGGTGATGTTAATTCACCTGTAAATTTTTTACAATTATTACATATTTTTGAAAGTTAGAAAATAGATTATCTTTATATGCTTGAAGCAATGAATTTTGAGAACATGCCACAACGAAGCATGGCCATTTTCAGTTATCTGTCACTCTTATTTTGTAGTTACTTTAAATATCTTTTTCTGTTTAGTTTATGACACTTGCATTAGTATTTACATTTTATTAAATCATACTGATACACACTTCATATTTTGAAGTTTGACTAAATTGCCAAAATTATTTCAATATTTGACTTAATATTGAAATTTTTCAAAAACTTTTTATTGAAAAATCAGGTGTTTTCTGCAAATGAATCTTTCAAAATAAATA
Source organism: Streblospio benedicti (assembly GCA_019095985.1). Lineage (NCBI taxonomy): Eukaryota > Metazoa > Annelida > Polychaeta > Spionida > Spionidae > Streblospio > Streblospio benedicti. The sequence goes on from CM032663.1 coordinate 12,884,566, forward strand.
GACTGAATATTCATGATATTGAGATTACAGAATCTTTTGAAAATAAGGCGTTTTCTTCGAAAGAATTTTGTATATAAATTTTCTTGATTACTAATGCAATTTACTTTTTTTTATCTTATTCAAACTACTGTTATATATTTTTGTAAAGTGATCATTGTAAAAAATAGCTGATTAAATGCCACTGTAAAATTTAAGTATAAATTTATTATATTTATCTTTCTTTTCGGTATATCTAAGTTCAATTTTTTCCTATTCATTTCTGGTATTTCTATGACGTCGTTTGTCATTGCATATCATGTTTATTTTGAATAGACTATATATTATAACAGAGAAGTTTCTTTTCAGTAACCATAGGCTATCATGTAGGACATCTGGAATTTATCATATATTAATTTATGACAGAAGGCTTGAATTTACTGAACCCTATTTTATATGTACATTCACAATTGGAACACTAATATTTCATAATTAATCAAATGTCCAATTCAATTTGACATTGATTTCAAACTGACATTTCGGCTGATGAGAACCTATGGTTTACTTTACTTATATGATCAAATATTACAATTGTGCAAAAATTATTTGGTGGCTATTGGTTTGATTTATCACATGATTTTTATGAATACAGAAAAACTTTTATATATTTATGTTTATTTGTAGACTAAGTGATTTATATTTTTTAGCTTTAAAAGTACCATATTTTTTGTTCTATTATAAGCATAGAAAAAGATTTCATCGAGAAGGATTTTTTCAGTTTTCTATTTCTTTGTAAACAATTTAGATTTGATGTATGTAATTGGCAGCAAATATTTGTTTTTGCCAGTCTCATCTGACCAAATACACCAAATGTATATACAGTTGTATAAAAACTACATTTTATTTAGATGTATACATGTACATAATATTTGTAACTAGATTCAAACATTTGAGGAAAAAAAAGTAAAATCAAATTGCCAATGTTTTATGAAACAGATATCTGTACATTAAACAAGATTACTTATTTATCATTATGGGAGTAGAAATCTTTGGTTTTTTTTTTTTTGCATTTGGGAGTTCCTTAAAACCTGTAGCCACCATAAATTACGTGTTGTATGGCCCTGGAATGCATCCATCATATTGTGTTCACCATCACTGTTGTTAATCTGCGTATTTTTCTTTCATTCTTCTTTTGGCAGAACTATTTTGGTGACCCGTGGAACGTGCTAGATTTTATTATTGTAGTGGGCAGCATAGTTGACATTGTGGCAGCGCGGTTACTAGTAAGTGGAGGTCTTATACATACATTCAGGCTGCACACTACCTCTACTCTTAACTCCTAACCCCTACTCTGTGTTCTACCTATTGTTGGCCCACTTTCCATCGACTATGCATTATTTTAGCAAAGTGCAATATAATTCTGAAACATTTAATTATTCCAATTTGTTATTTTAATGACGTACCATGGAATTGTCTAATAACTACATACAATGATGTAATAAGTTATGTTATACTTTGCACTTTGTGAATAATCTCTGTGGAAAGGGAACTGTTAGCTTTGTTTGGTGTCTGATAATATGGCTATGGTATCAACCATCCTACTCTGCTTAATTATTATATTTAATCTAATAATTTACTCGATGAATACCAAAATCATTGGATACATGTGCTTTATATCTTTCCAATTTCCATCTCAAATTTGTTGGTACAGAATTCTATGTTTAATCTCAAATACAAAGACCTAAAACAAGTCCAAATCTTTCATAGATATGTACCAACACATTTGAATATTTTGTTCTAAACTTGGCTGGAGATTTAATGATATTTATTTTGTAGTGATCTAGTTTGATATTAATTAACTTAAATTTCTATCCATAGCTTTCTTCCAGCAGTTGTGTTTTAACATTCTCACACTAATTTAACACTCTAGATATCTGTTTTATAAGCACTCTCCTTGCAAATGTAGCTTTCCAGCTAAGTTTACACTACACTGATAACCCATCTTTCAATGGTAAATTTTCTGAAAACACTCATATCTGTGCTCAGTTTGTACTCATTAAAAATCAGTATGAGCACAAGTGGTGAAAATGCTACTACCTCAAATTCAAGGAAGCATTTTTCTAAGAAGACTGATCATTTTGCGGTGATTTAGCACCAGTAATTTAAACTATTCAAACAAGTAATTTCGAAAAAGCATTTTGCCCAAGATATTTGAGTTTTAGAAAATACTGCCTGCAAATGCTTCTCTAGATATACCTTTACCAACTAATATGAACACCAGTCTCCTGCCATACTTGTTCATAGCCTTTTGGTTGGACCAGTCTAGACTGCTTTCCCTAGGGTGGTTGTAGCCCTAGCAGTGATTGGCCGGGAACAGCCAACCAACCACCAACACCAAATGTTATCATCAATTTGATTGGCTATAAAATTTTGTTGACAGAATTACTTTGGTGATGCGTGGAATGTGTTTGATTTCATCATAGTGTTAGGCAGCTTTATAGACATCATTTACACAGAGGTTAATGTAAGTATCATCCTCTAAAATGCTCATCATAAAACAACAAAGTTTACTAACTTGCTAGAATCATTGATTATTTTGACACCAAGCAAAATCTACTATCAATCTGTTCATAATTGAACCTAGATATTTCTAAAGTAAGACATGCTCTTCTTGATGTACTAATTAGTACTGACCACATTAAGCAAGGTCACTTATAACCTCTTGGAAATAGAGAATATACATTTGTATTCTGTGACATCATAACAGCATATTTATTATTTTTTCTGCAAGTATAAATGTGTCTTTCTATAAAATTATATATATGTATAAACAGTTTTCAGTATGACAGAATTTCTTTGCATTTTAACATAAATGGCAATGTGTTATCTATAAAAAACACAAAGCAGTTAAGTACCTACATGTATGAGAAGAGAAATTGATAAAATATAATTGATGCAAAAGAATGATAGCATTAAGTAGTATGATGAGTCATTCTTTGAGATTTTTGAACATTTTACAAAAATTCTGAAGGTAAAATTATGACAGATTACTCCTGACATTTTGTAGGTGTACAAATAATTAAAATGTTTCTCTAGCAACTTGTTTTTAGGCATATATTAAATTATCAAGCTATGGCAGGTTCAATAACTTATTAACAAGGGATAAATAATAGCTAACTCTTAAGAAAATGCATTAGTTTTTGTTGCACATTTCCCTTTCTAGCAACTGCATAAAAACTGCTGTGGTTTTTCACTAAGAGCCTTCATGATGTAATTGTAGGTTTCACGTTATTATAGATATATGTTATAAGCAACATAATACTTTTTGACTTAATAATATGAGCTCTAATGTATGAAAAACAACTGTTGATAATTTATTTTGAAAAATCTGAGAATTTAAATGAGATTCCACAGCACATGCAGTTTTTCAATTAAATGTGCACTGTAAGTTAGAGTGAATGTTTCCTGTTAATGTGTAAATCTTTAATGTTCGAAGACCAAATTTGTTTCAACTTGTTTTCACTTGTCTATTGTCTTCAATAGATTGATTAAGAGATACATGTAGTGTAACTCATATTTCAAATTACATGCACTAAAGCAATATATTTGAACGCAATTGAAAACAAGTCTGATAGTATAATTATAGTGAAATTATGTTGAAAACGAATGATTGACCTAAAACCTAAGACTTGTTATATATGTTAACTTTGTTGCAATGCAAAAATACTGACAACTTCTCTGTGTGACTTACTATTATAACAGAGTGGCACTTATAAATGTAACTGCATTTTCTGCATTTTGTATAGAACTGTATATAGCATTATGTCTCTATGCACAGCATCTTCTCAAATAATAATGAAAATCTGAGTCTGGCTTAAAACTGTGCAAATATCTCTCTTGCTTTTTGTCTGTTTGAAGAGCAAATCTGTAAATGAGATGTGCCACTTAGATTAACCTGTAACATACACCATAAATGTTTATTTCAGTTTTCTGCATCAGATCAACGCCTGCTCTATTAATACCATCAATTCCTTCCATTCTGTTTCCAACGTTTTTTGTAACATCCTCATAATTCTCAAGAATTCATTTATATCAGCCACCTTTTGAACGCCAACAACAAAAGCCAATTTACCCCAACATGGTTTGCCCTTATTCTACATATATGTTTTTATTCAGTACTGAACAAAATTCACTCGTAGTTTAAAACCAAAACACAATGTTTCACAAACACCCTTCCTTCCTTGGTTTGGTTATTTGATTTATAAACCATGATCTCAAGATCATACCCATTGCATTTTGTTACCGGTATATCCTCAAGCAGACTATTGTATATACCGATTGCATAAGGGATCGATTCATGGTTTGTGTGATAGCGAAAACATTCATAAAATTTCATCCAGTGAACACGATCCAATTTTGTCTCACTGATCACGTCGTTCTATTTTTTGTCATTTTTTCTTCCCATTTTCTGTCAGTTTCCTCATCTCTCTCACTAACATGCTCTAATAACGTGAACAAAAATCACCGCTTATGATGATAACCTTATACTAATTTGAGCTTGTTATTTTGCGTGTGGCTTTCCCATACTCCGACCTCTGATCATGAACAGAGGTATAAGACCAATGATATCAGCCACGAGGTTTGTTGTTTACCTTGTTACTATTGACCGTTCTAACCTTCTTCATTGTGACCCTTCCTCCTAACATGTGTCGACAACGATTGGTGGATATACTCTTGGTTTTCATTCAGCATAATTCTCAGCAGAAAACCCAGCTATTCACATATCTTCTTGGAACAGATGATTTCTGTTGTTTTGCACCTCATGACAATCTTGCCCATTTGATATTAAATTTTGATAATCAAATTCAACAGCATCCAAGTTTTATTTTATCAGTGGAGAAATATTTCTGAAATACAAAGTACATGTATTTTAAAGTCATTTACAATGAGCAGAATATATTTCTATGAAGAAGAAATTAGTTTTTTTCTATAAGTTTATTCACAAATTTCATGAATCTTATGTTTGCTGGGTTTTTGCTGGTGTTATGCAGTATGAATCTAGGAGTATTCCATACGCTCCATGATCCAGTTTCAGTGATATACATGTGCATTTTGTGATGTGCAAAAGGTTTCATTATTTTTAAATTAGTTTGATAATTTTACAAGTATGCGTGTCTCATAATTGTCTTATATGACAGGTGTACATAGGATCTTAGTTTCACTACCTTATTATAATCTTAGCAGTAATTGGGGACCTTCTTTTGAAACTTTTAAAATGTTCTGCACTCAAGTAATATCTCTACGTAATAAATTCTTATGGCCTTTCATATGTGCACTTCTAATGTGTACAATTCTGAAGATTGTACTTATTTAATGAATATGAGACACACATGTAAGTTATAATAATTAAAATGGGAACAAGCATAAAAATGCACATGTATATTGTCCAGTAACCGTGGGCGCTTTTCCTTACATGTTATCAGTTATTGTAAAAAGTATATCATGGTACTACGTCAAGTGTCTCTGCATGTAAAATAAATTAATTTTCAGTTTCGTAGTGCTAGGTTAGAAACAAGAGTACATTTCATATGGTGCGCCGATATAGTAGGAATACATAGACATCTATTGTGATGATTACCATTATATTAAGTTATAGACGAAGCTAGAAAATACATCCTAGAATATATGCTTCAATACCACGGGTATTCAAGATGTGCTAATCCATATGCACATTGGAAAGTTTTATTTTTATTTATTTTTATAATTTGATAACTTATAGTAATAGAGGACAATAGGAACTAATGTAGGAAAATTAGAATAGATTTTATTTCTATTATTCAGTGGACTTAAGTTTAGGTTGGTAGGTCTATGTTTTTGGTGCTGGTAGTCGCAGTGTATAATATTGTGCTAATTTTTAATGCGCATTGTAAAAACCCATGTGGTTCATGTTGACCATATTGTAAAAGCACGCTAAAATAAGTATTGTAAAGTCAACTGTGTACCTTGTCATCCCATTTCTACATTATAAAATCCTTTCATATATTATACTTGAAATTTCAATTAGCATGAACATCTATACATCTTGCATGCCAATAAATGATAAACTTTTATTATTTTTGGCCACAAAAACACTTTGAGAGTTTTATTGTAAAGACACCATGGCATGGCATTTTAAGAGTTTCTGAAAATGCTATTTATTATGATTTTAGAATTTAATTGTTTTGATATCTATGACTAACAAAGCAGTATGTGCTGTTTGTAAACCCACCCATTTGTTATTGTTTTAACACTTTAAATTAACCATCACCTACTTAATTTATGTTAAGTATGTTCATGTGTGATCATGAGTTCAAAATTTGTGTTGTTGAATTACAAATATGATAAAATCCTGAGAAGAATACTAAGATTGTTTGTAATATTTCTGTAAAAACAGATATCTTTCATGCAGTGTTAATAATTGTAAGACTGTAAAGGCATGAATGATTGCTTGCTTGTATAGTTGTATAAATATGTGTATCTTAAAATGGAGAATTTGGCTTCAATAGCGAGCGAAATTTAATGCACTGTATTATAGAATGCATCAGATCTGTCCGTGCAAGATGGTTCATCTTACCATGAGTGGTTATTTAAACTCGTATGCACTGTTTTTAGCCTGCTGGTAACAACATCATCAGCATCAACTTCTTCCGTCTGTTCCGTGTGATGCGTCTTGTGAAGCTGCTCAGTCGAGGCGAGGGCATCAGAACGCTGTTGTGGACGTTCATCAAATCCTTCCAGGTAATGCACCAATGGCCTCCTAGGACAAACTCCAATGAACATAATGTATTAGGCAAGTACCATACCTTTCAAATGTGGACTGTAGATTTTTGTGCTAACTCAGTTTAAGAAGTAGTAAGGCGTATAAAGTGATTATGACAACTGAACGAGAGGTATTTTGCAGGCGCTGCCATACGTTGCTCTGCTTATTGTGATGCTGTTCTTCATCTATGCTGTGATAGGCATGCAGGTATGTCTTCCATGTTCCAAGAGACATACACACATACATCTCTAAAAGATACAAATATTCTAGGTATACACGTGATAAAAAGACAATTTGTAAAGGCATGCTTTTCCATACCATATCACACTGAAAATGCCATTCAAAGTTATATTTTATTTTATCTTTTGTGGGAGTTAGACGGTCTATTTGGAACTTGATTTTTTAGGGGTTTTACTTTCTATATGCATACATGAATTGATACAGATGATCTTAAGGTATTAAATAAGAAGTAAATATTAAGCTGAAACACTTTTCAACATTACATAAGAACAAATCTCTTAGAGAGAAATGTAAATTTAGTTTAAGTAACAATGAAATTAAGATTTCTCTGCACAACACATTCACATTTATCCAGAAAATATTTCATGGCATGGTGAAGCATGTGAACTTTGAAGCTTTTATTATTTGATATATTAGAAATAATATTTCAGGCTAAGAAATACACACAGAAAATTCATTTGGTTTGCCTCCTATTTTATTATATTATTTTTTAACAATGATTTTTTTCCATGTGCTTATTATGGTTTAATTTTTCACTTTCCTTCAAAAACATTTAATGAAAGCTTCAATTTTAATTCATATCAAGCAACGAATTATCAACTGCTTTTGTATATTGGTTTTAAAATGTCAGTAATTTTTCGTAAAATGTGAAATGCATGCTACATGTATATATTATTTCTATTAAAATTAACTTTCTAGGTTGTGCAATTTTGTGATTGATTAATGTAATTCAATATGAATAATACATTTTTCTTTCTTCAGCACTGTATGATTTTTGCACCAGACATTGAAGTTTGTTTATGTACATATGGTGGTCACTGTAAAAATGGTGATTTGTATAACATACATGTACACCATAGAAACGGAAAACTACAAACGATACCTTATGTGTACATATACAATTTATACTATTAAATGAATGAAAATATTAATGATAAAATAAATTACCCCTGTAGGGAGCTGCATAACTATACTTATTAGAAGTAACTTGAGGGATCCTGTTTGCCAAAAGTTAGGATTTTGTATCAATAGCAACCATTTCATTTCATGATGAACCAAATCTGTCAATAATTTCTATTTACATATCAAAGTTTAGGATATTATATTGTAAGTTCAATGTTTTCATACATTAATACATTGTTTTCATTTTATTATTTGACTTTGTGAAAAAGATATGCATTCAATTGAGTTGTTACATGTAACATACTGATGGTACGATAAAAACATGTGAGAAGTGCCAAGTGGAAAGATCCAAACTGAAATCTTTTTAAATCTAACTTTTATATTTTAAATCTATGCAACCAGTAAATTCATTTGAATTGAATTAGTAATATACATGGATATAAAATGTGACTATACAACTCTTACCTCGATATTGTCACCTATTGTAGGTTTTTGGTAAAATTGCTTTGGAGGATGATTCAGCTCTGCACCGCAACAATCATTTCCAAACTTTTCCACAGGCATCACAAGTACTGTTCAGGTAAAACAAAAACCTGCCTCTGTATATACTCACATATCTGCCAGCTCCAGCTCATCGCGCAGCTTTTCTTTCCAGGGCCTGCTCTTTTCCTAGATGGGAGATGGCATTTCCAAGAATTAACAATGCATTGTTGGAAGAGAGACTTCCCCAGAATGTACTGCTTCTCAGATGTTATATAGATGTTGCAGAAACCTCACTATTTGAATTATTATGTGTATCAGATTTTAGCTGTCGTATGTTCTACTTTGCAGGTGTTTGGTAGAATAGCTCTTGACGGTGATACGCCAATTCATAGAAACAATAATTTCCAGTCGTTTCTGCAGACTGTCATGGTGTTGTTCAGGTAATGTTGCACCTCCCACTCTCCACTTGGACCTGGGTTAGCCTGTTTCCTACTGCATTCTATCCTCAGGTTATGGAGTTATGGTTGGGTTGCTCATGCCTAACTGGGACTGTGGTTAAAACACCAAACCACTAACATTGATAACTATTACATTTTCTGAGGTGATGGTTTTTCGTAACACTCCCTTATTGCTAACCACATTATAATATGCGTGTTAAAATCTATGGAAGGTCAAACACGCTTTTCTTTTACCCTGTTCAAACCATATATTAATCGTTTACCTTTCTCTGCATTTTTTTTACTCATGATATTTATTGACAATTGGATTTGTTTGATACATAATTTGTTTGGCATTAATATTATAAACTATTTCTTCATAGGTTTTAGAAGTAAATGCAAGCTAGAAAACAGTCTGAATTGTGTATCAAACAATATATTACGATGTGACCAATTAAATCTATTAAACATTTGAGATTTCCCTCGACTTGCCCTGTTTAATGGTGTTGGGAAACAGCCCCAGACTGAGACATGAGCACAGATAAAAAAAAGGGCAGAGAGAGAACCTGCCTCTCTTGAATGATGACCTAGCTTACTATGCATCATGCCATTCCTCAACCAGCTTTAACCAGCTCATACCAGTTCACACCAGCTTGTACCTGTTCATGCTAGGAGCCCATGTCCAGTTTGCTGCCTGCCTCTGCTCCAAATACCAGCTTACGGTAGTGGCCGCCACATCTGTGATGGTTTCTCCTCCTCTTTCCCCATTCATTACGAGCAAATCATCCATTTACATTACAGGTTTTTGGAAAAATTGCCTTGGGTCCCATATCACCAATTCACCGCAACAACAACTTCCAGTCATTCCCACAGGCAGTGTTGGTCTTGTTCAGGTAAAACTTACAGTGTCGTCATCAGGAGCAAAAACTGTTGTGTCAACTGTCCAACATCGTCACCATGGCAGCAGCCAGTAAACATCTTTCTCACCACTTGCGTGTCACACGAAGCACAGTTATCAGTGTGGCAGCAATTCTGCAAATCTCGCACACGAAGTGGGAAAAGCTCTGTACACACACGACACGTGTCATTTGCCATAGTTTCTTTCACTATTTTAAAATCTTTTTTGTCCACCTTACAGAAATTTCTTTTTCAACAGTGTAGCGTTGTTGTCTATGTATTGTGTGTGAGTGTTATTTTATTAGCTTAGTGTGTTTTGTAATTTTCCTAAAGGAACCACTGGATTTACACTGCTAAATTATATTCTATGATCCCTGAACTAGAACTTTGAAAAGAAATATCTTTGCTGCCCTTATAGGAGTTTTCAAATCTGTTTTGTTTTTCACTTATTGACAGCTCAAGTAACTGCCCAAACCTTTTGTATCGTTTCTAATGTTGCAAAATATGTCATAATATGCAAAGTGTTTTGTCTTGTATGTCATGATTAACTTGTATTTCATGAAAATTTACTACGTTCTTTGTTCTAACATTGTGGTATTTAACTTACCTAGATACTTTATATGATAGAATCATTATTCACAAAATATTTACAAGTTGAGATATGATATTAAAAATCATTTAAAAATTATTTGATTAGGTATTAAGTGAAGCCATTAATTTAAATTTTGAACTTTTAGCTGAAACATTATCCATGTCAACATGAACCACTTGAAATTGCATATTTTACAATCATTAGAATCCTTCATTACATCTACATTACCTCATAGTCTTTTGCCAAAATTTCAGACTTCTCTTTGCATAACCCAGTAAAATCTCAAAACATGTAGCATTCTCTCATCCCATAATAATAATATTCAACCCCTATACATGTCAATAAATACGTACTTGTTACTCATGAAATGATTTTGTGCCATAATATATGAAACAAAAATTCATGAGGTCATTATAGTGTGTTCTAAAAAGATGAATTATGACATTTTTCAAACATTAGCAAAGCTGATATTTGGTTATGTTTTGAGAAGTTTGAAATGTATAGTTTTGTCACCCATACTGAAACATCTAACTTTGAAATGTAGGATTTTTTTCAGATATTGATGTCGTATTTTATTACATGTTCGGATTTCCTTCTAAATTTTTTAAACCTTAATTTAACACGAATTAGCTAGCATGCCAAACATTTTTGTCTCTGTTGAATAGAAAATAAACACTAAAACATTTTTAACTTTTCACTTACTTGTATGTGAATAATATTACGTTTTAAAGGTAACATTAGCCAAATGTAGTTAGTTTTCCCAATCTAAATTTCCAATGATGTACATGGTTTTTAATCAAATGATATAGATTTGTCCAAACCCATAATGACAAATGATTTCATAATTTACATTTCTAGAATTCTAGATGATTTAAGTGGAAAAAAATAGCTCATTGAAATCATCATTATCTACAGCTCTTCCCTCCTATCAGTTATTCCAAGTAAATCTGTTTTTATACAGAACTAATTAAAATACGATTGATAAATCATGACAAATAAGCTTTCTTGACATTCAAATGAAGAACTAAGTGTACATGCTATAGGTCTGCTACTGGTGAGGCGTGGCAAGAGGTGATGATGGCGTGTACGGGTAAACCGGGTGTTTGGTGCGACGCCAATTCCGACGACGCTGGCAAGCCGTGTGGAACAGACTTTGCATTCCCATACTTCATCTCTTTCTATGTGCTATGCTCATTTTTGGTAAGTTCAGAACTGACACATATGTAGTGGTATCTATTTCTATATTTTAGAAAATCAAAAGTCAATGAAACTGAATTGATTTATGAGAACTCCACTTTTTGTACATTTTATCATGGAGTGGAGCTTTGAAAAAAAGGACGTATTTTAATAGTTGTTCATTTAATGTTATAAAACTTGAAAGATTGCAAATTCATGATTAAATTAGATTTGAATTGACATCTTATATCTTTCCTAAAAGGGGGGAAATGTTATATCATTGACAGAATACGATAACATATCAAACAATTTAATGATTCCATTATAGATCATCAACTTGTTTGTGGCTGTCATTATGGACAACTTTGACTACCTCACGAGAGATTGGTCCATTCTTGGTCCACATCATCTGGACGAATTTGTGCGTCTTTGGTCAGAATATGACCCAGAAGCTAAGTAAGTTGTTTCCATTTTGTAAACAACATTCAAACTAGGCTTCTATTATTTTTTTTGTGTACTTTGAATCAAGCATTTCAAGCCAATCTAACTGTCTATGGTATCTTGGTCTGTAACAAGCAACATACAACAGAAACATTTTTGTCTCTTTTGAATAGAAATTAATTTTTCAGATATTGATGTCATATTTCATTACATGTTTGGATTTCCTTCTAAATTTTTAAAACCTTAATTTAACACGAATTAGCTAGCATGCCAAACATTTTTGTCTCTGTTGAATAGAAATTAAACACTAAAACATTTTTAACTTTTCACGTACTGGTATGTGAATAATATTACTTTTTAAAGGTAACATTAGTCAAATGTAATTAAAGTTTTCTCTATCTAAATTTCCAATGATGTACATATTTTTGTACTTTGAATCAAGCATTTCAAGCCAATATAACTGTCTATTGTCAGCTGTCTATTGTATATCTTAGTCTGTAACAAGCAAAGTACAACAAAAAATGTATCCCCCGTACCACCTACTCATTTCTAGCGACTCATGTTAACATCATATCTTTGTATTTGCTCCAGGGGCCGCATCAAGCACCTGGATGTGGTGACGTTGCTGCGTAAGATCTCGCCGCCGCTGGGCTTCGGCAAGCTGTGTCCGCACCGTGTTGCCTGCAAGCGTCTCGTGTCCATGAACATGCCCCTCAACAGTGACGGCACCGTCATGTTCAATGCCACGCTCTTTGCTCTCGTACGTACTTTTTCATTGGCGTCGGTCTACACCAAAATTTGTTCCACACTGCACATATATGAACTGTTAAATATTTACTTGTGGGTTAAAGTGTCCATGTCTGCTGGAACAAATGTGCAGACTCACAAAAAGCCTCTAACAAAATCAATATCTTGTTTTCTTATTTGGGGTTGCAAGATCGTACGTTTGATGTAGTTAAAGCTAAATTCTCCTGATGTTCCGATAAAATATCTTTAAACATCTAATATAAACCACATCAGCATTGAAATACAGAGGGCCATAAGTCTGTTTTCTCGATCATATATCTTCTCATATGAGTTAAAAACAACTGATCATTTATTGATTCAATTGACATAGGTGTGTTCATCCAGGTATATGCAATCCATAATGTTCTGTGTTTTTGTATTTGTTCAAGGTGCGGACGTCACTAAGAATAAAAACGGAAGGTAACATCGACCAGGCGAACGAGGAGCTGCGAGCCGTCATCAAGAAAATCTGGAAACGGACCAACACAAAACTTCTAGACCAAGTGGTCCCCCCAGCTGGTAGTAAGTTTTGCCTCTTTTCCTGACCAGTGGTTCTCAGTAGGATATAATATATGGATATGTTATAAGGTTTTGGTTTTCTTAGATCTATACCAGTAAAGGCGCTTTTTTGCTGCATTAGATTCATTAACTTCCATACAATCCATTCTTTTATCAATGAATATTGAATTATAATATGATTATGAAAGTTACTTGATAGCAGTTAATTTGGAATACATTCACACCGTTTATTATCAGTATCCCCACTGCAATTTTTGTTGTGGATATGTTGTAAACTTACATGATGTTTGTAAACTCCAAATTCGCATTGTTGTATCAATGTTGTCATGCTGCACGCAAAATTATGTTGAAAAGGGCTTCAAATTTATGTTGCTTCATTCATCATGCTTCTGCTGTGTATGAGCAGACATTTATACATCCTCACAACGTATGTCAAACATCAAGCTTAGGGGATTTATGTAACCAGATGCAGTTTTTAAAACAAAGGGCCTCGATTTCATGTGGATTTGTAAACCCAAATGGGAATTATTGTGCGCTTTTGTAAATAATGATCAATTGTCAACAGCGAATACAGATATTGCAAATGAAAAATGTCCTTGTAGATGTCGAAATGGCAATCTACAAATTTACATCAATACTCAAAGCTGAATTCAGAGGTTTACATGATCTTATCTCCGTTATCAGAAATTGTGTTCAATATTTGAGGCAATCAATTTCTAAGCTTAATTTTAGTTTTGAATTAATCACAAGCCAGTTGGTTACTATGATAATATATAGATCGTTGACAAGTGCCGAAACAAATAGATAAATCTATTATATTTAAACATCTTGTACGATGTGAAGATCCAGCTCAGAATCACTGATCAGCAGTAGTTTCTAGTAAACAGGACCAAATGAAATGCTTCAGTGACGTCTCACCAATCTCGGGTCTTCGCTATCGGACCTTTAGAAATTTTATGGAACAAAAATTGACACAAAATATGCACATAATGATGTTGAACCGCATAGTTGCTGTTGCATACCATCATAAGTCTTACTAATTATAAATGCAAAAGTTTTTTGTGAGAAATGTTCAGTGCTGGTTGTCAAATCACACAACATATATGTCGATGTTCGATAGTTTTTTATGAATGGAGAGGATTGTTTTGAGGCATTTCATTTATCCATTATCAACCTTTACCATGTTTCATGATATTCTTGTTTTTTAGCAACTGGGTAAATGTGTTCTTTAGTTTTTACCATCCGATCAGACTCCAACCTTCTGGTATTGTAATTTTGATTTACCTTTTGTAATCCCTAAAATATTTTCAGTATAATTCATTCCATGCTTCCTACACTATGGTACACCTTAGATGTTATATCTAAAATGAATAATTCTTTCTGTAGTAATCTATATGTGTCAAGCATAAATGTCATCTACCAGCCATAAATATTGTTTCTATTATAGTAAATATGCTTTCTCCTCAAGTTTTTATTCAATTGCTTCAAAGCAGCCTATGATAAAGCCCATATAAATATGGTATAAGTTACCATTACTTAATTTTCTATTTTGTACATAAATGTTACTGAGAGACTAAGGACCTTTTCAAAATGCCAGCTAGTTTTGTGACTGTAATGTAGCGATTACTTTAAGCAATTTTAACACTTATTGTTGTCTGCGTGCAGGGGACGATGATGTCACAGTCGGCAAGTTCTACGCAACGTTCCTCATTCAAGACTACTTCCGACGCTTCAAGAAACGCAAGGAACAAATGCAGAAGATGCATCAACTAGGACATGACAACACCACAAAAGCTCTACAGGTATGAATTTTTTATTTTCACCTGGAAAAATGAGCAACTACATCGAAAAGCAAGGGTTTGAATTGAACTTGTATCATTGATACAACATGCTGCAGTATTGTGTGGGTTGGCCCTGTAGTTCAAAATGGAAGTGAATGCTGATTTTTTGTAAAGGATGGATGGCTTTTTGATGGCTCTGAAATTTAAGACTTTAGGCTATGGAATAATATAACTGAGTTCTATCAACTAATAAACTAAATTTATGAAAGCTACACAGTTTCAGACATAAATCAATTGAAGTAATCATATTTTTTTTTGTTCAATTAATAATTAGATACAAATTTTTATGATTATGTGGAAGTAATTTTGTTTTCAATCATATTAGCCAATGACCTTGTGATTTGGTGCATATTATTTGTTGTTTTGTAATTTTCTATGTAATTTCCAAACATCTATTGTAGCATGGCATAACTAGAAGAAAATCTTAATCAAATAAGAATTGCTAAAGAATACGTTTGATTATTATTTCTCACAGCTGAGGAAAATGATATTTTCTCAATACAAATATTTAACCCTATTGATTAGGAAAGTTAGGTACCTTTCTATGAATATCAGAGATACTACATACCTTTGTAGTGAAGGCTCCTTATAAGTGTTGTTGAGTTAGACCTCTCTGAGTGTGGAGAAATTGAGTCCCCTGTCTTTTAATATTAGTCATGTTGTTGCCTGGAGTAGTTTTATGTTCACCCAGTAAATTCACAAGGAACTTATTGCTGCTTCCTCTTATTTTAGAATCATTTCCTGATATTGTTGCTAAAATAAGACCGCTCTCCTCTATATGCAAATGTTTTTGCAAACAATGCTTTTTAGTTTTTCAATTTTTTTTTCATTCAATGATGAACAATATTTTGCTTAAAACCCCCATTTGAAAAAGCTGAAATATTAATTAAAGCTTGTCTATTGTAAGTTTTTTTCATCTTTCACCATTTCTCTGTATGGGCACACCAGTGTTGTATCCTTGATTTTGCTTTCATGTTACTTTTCTGATTCAAATGCGTTCAGTCGACAAATTAGGATGCTGATTGAAATTTTATATTAGAAATAACAACAAATATCAAGAAGAATTGTCTAGATGGTCCATTGTCCTATTTTATGTTCGGGGTGAAACATTTTTATTTTTCAAATCTCACGGTACATGGAAATGTTTATATTTTCATTGATGAATGACGCTGATAATTCTTTAACATCTGTTGTAATATTTTAACTTATATGATACTATTATAAAAGTCAAAATTTCATCCTTCTATCAAAGTCCTCTTTCATTACTTTCTTCTCATATATGGTATGTTCAATTTTCTCAGTTGGTTTAAACATATTTATTTGTTATACGAATACAACAAGGAGATTGGGCAACAGCTAAAAATGCGATTAACGCCCTCTCTCAATTTTCTCAGTTAAGTCCAAATACATGATATGCTAGAAAAGTTAAGATAAAGTAAATACACATTTCACTCCCAACCATGACTATTGTGTCACTTAATTTGGCTGTTGTATCTGAAGTTTTATCATTGGTCATCACATCATTGCAACCATTCATCCTGTCATTCAGTCGCCTTCATTATGTCATCATTTATTGGTCAATGAGCCACGGGTTCTGGTTGGCTGATGTATCCTGTCATCTGATTGGCTGTTTGTTCTGGCAGGCGGGTCTGAGAGCAGTGCATGATCTCGGCCCTGAGATTCGACGAGCGATCTCGGGCAATCTCGAAGATGAGGAGATTATGAGCAAAGATTTTGAAGAGCCAATGCATAGGGTAATTAATTCATCTGCGTGGTCTCCATTTCTGCTCCCCCAAAGCGTTCAAACAAACCATCAGAAATTGGATCTCGTTTTATCTCGTTCAATGTTTCTTGTTACTTGTTACAAACGCATATATTCAAAACAGAAAGTAGAAAAACTTGTTGTTTATAGTTTTGAACTCAAAGAATATGACTATAGCTACCATTTATTTCTACGAGAGAAATATTTAATGCCTATTCGTATTCTGTACCACTACAATTTTGATGGACAAAATGTCTATTGATAATAATTTGCATATCAAAGTTATGCTGTTTGTAATTAGGTGTGTAACATCAAACATTGACTGTTGTTTTTAGTGAGCCAGTTTCTTGACATAACTGAATGCATGACAAATTATAGAAGACATGATCATATTGCAATGTTTTTCATGGGCTTTGCTATGATTACTATGCTAACAAGTACATATAAAATGTACTTTTCAAAACTATAAAAAAATAGTAAAAGCATGAAAATCATTGATGACCAGTATATGTTACCATGTCTTTTGACGTTAAAGAAACTTTCTTTGCCATTATCGTTTTTGAATTTGAGCAGTTATTTGCATAAAAATGGTGGTTGTATGGGTAGGGAGTGGGAGGCTTCCAAAACACTTTCAATGGCAGAGATTTGGACATTTTGCTGCTTTCGTTCATTCTTTACCTCTGATTGTCATTCAAAATTTCTCCGCATCATACATTGAATCCTAAGTAAGGGGTGGAGCTTGCATCACCGGAACTTAAGTAATCTCTCTCTTTGTTTGACTATTTTTGCTCTGTTTGCGATGTCTTGATGTTCAATGTGGTTTTGTTAGATGTGTTTTTGCTAGTAATGTTCCCCAAACCTGCATGTCCAATTAATTAATGTGAATCCCCTGTATTAATACAAAGGTATGTATAAAAGTTGAAGTCTAGAAGATAAGTCTTGCTGTTTTTGCTGCTTTTAATGGGTTGTGATTTGTGAAATAATGATATGTGAAGCACAATGTACAAGAGAAACATTGAGCTCACTTTTTAGATTTTCACCAATGGTTAGCACAAGATGATGAACATGCACAAATTGTAGTCTCAACTGAGGTTAATGTTATTAATTTATTTCAAAGAAGTTATTTGTATAACACGCATGGTGCAATTTGGCATGTTCTTTTTACATTTATTACTTGTGTGCTTTCTTAATAAAGACAAATACATTTATATGTACAGATGTTTCGTTTTCATTCTAATTTTATTACACTGTAAATAGGATAGATAGAGATTTTCTTACACTATAAAATAGTGCTGATAGTGATTAGTGAGTGTTTTTATCAATTGAATCTATTGAATATTTACAGTAGAGTTCTTCATATTTCCATTTCAAATGAGTATTCTAATGCATATTCAAATGGCTAAATAAGAATATGATAATACAAGAGGTTTACTGAGTCAAATGTAATGCATTTATGTTCTCTAAATTAATTTGTTGAAAATTATTGAGCAACAGGATTTTATGTGTAAAAATCGCTTAGACCCTAAATTAATGTTTGAAATTTATTTTGATACATTTTGACAAGATTTAAACAGTAGCGAAAGAAATAAGAGAACAAGTTTGATATGAAACAACTATTGTGTACCAGAATTATGTACTGGTAATATAATAGTTTGTGCGTACAACGTAGGTTTATATTATATTATTATGTATTTATTTCACTGTGGATCATTTAATACGTACTAACTTGTCACAAATGTATATTTTTTTATTCTGTGTAAAATTGCATCCACTTGTTTAAAAATCCACGGGACAACAGAAATCCAAAAATGAAATCAATATTATCTAACCAGAAAAATCATATTGTTATTGTACAGTCAGCAAAAAGTGACCATTTTCTATCAATTCTTTAACATAATCATCAACAATTACATCAGTGTCCATATCATCGATTTCATATCTTATATCATATTTGTAAATAAGTCCTTATCTGCTACATTTTGGTTGAAAAAAAAAAAGAATAGTAAAAGGGTTTGTGACATGTTGATATTCTTCTATTTACTCCCTTGGAAGTTGCATAATAATGTATATTTTTTACAGAGGAACCACTCTTTGTTTGGGAACGTGCTCAATGCATTAACTGGGTCTGGTAGGAAGAATTCGATGGCTGCCAACAGCCCACATCAAACAGTGTCTCCTAGTAACTCTGTCGATCATCGCAAGGTAATAGTTTAACATAATATCCCACATATAGTTCGTCAAAGCATTGAGTGCTCGTCCTTGATGTAACCTATAAGAATTTCTAAAGACTAGTGCATAATATCTAAGAACTTTCACATTTTCATTTCCCAATCCATAAATTGATATCTAAAAGGAAAACACGAATTCTCAACCCCATAGAACTTCATAGTAGTGCACCACAGCCCACCACCCTGCCTATTCACCCAATCTAACCCTCCCTTAACCCTAACTGCTCTTAGTACTAACAAAAACGTGGACATATTGTAACCTCAAGGTGTCACCACAGAGTTCCAATGAGAAAGGCTCGCCGTACCTGAACGCCGTGGATTACGAACGCCCTCAACCGGCCGCCGTCACCCATGTCTCCAAACTCCCACCTCTCGCCGGTCACGTCATCAGATGGCTCACGCCGCCCCAGGTAAGTGCCTCCGCTGACAACCTGATCGAGCAAAAATATAGAAAAATCAATAAACGATCTAGCCTTTTTTCATGTGACAGATTTAAGCAGAAAAAGTCAATTGGTGAGCTAGCCGATCGTATGCCAGATGTAGTTTTTGTAATGATTGTTGGAAATTTTTTTCTATGATTTCCCAAAATATTGTTTCAAGTGGTTAATCTGCAAGTTTATATTTTTCTTAAAAACAATTTAAGCTAAGATAATTTTGTTAACTGGAGAATATCAAAATATTTATAAATGGATCCATATTCTTAGTAATATTGTTTGGGTGGGATCATTTGCACTGGTATATGATTAATTAGCATTAATCTATAGCATATGCAAATTACAGTGCACTATTAATTAATATATACATCATAGAATTCTCTAAATATTTTGTTAAAACATTTATTTTTTATGTGGTAAATATTGATGTTGGTCATTTGAATCTTGAATGATATCAGTATATATTTTCTTCGTTGTGTGAAAATTGCTGTTTTCTCAAAAAAATATGTGGATAAAATGTGTGTATGATTGCATGTTTCTTGTTTTGATGTACGACTTTCTCTTATTCAGCTTAAATTTTGAATGGCGTCTGCTATAGTTTGTTAAAGCATCAATGTATTTCTTTTATTCTGTAGGCGGCCCGAGTACTACTGAGTGGTTGTCCACTTCCTTGCCATCTGTTAACCATCCTTTATCTAGCATGTTTTCATTCCTAGCCACTAACACTGGTGATTTGGCTTCTCTAATAAAAATATGGACAGAGATACACGTCCAATTCAATAATGATTTGCAATAATTGCAACAGTAATCACTACTATCGTTATTTTAACAACGCATTATTTTTCTAGTGATGTTTTATTTAGTATAAGTGATATTGAGGCCATCTTTGCTTTTTTGTAAATGAAATTGAAGACTTATCTTTTTGCAAATTTTATCTAGTCATGATTGTTTCTTCAAATATTGTTAGTATAGATATCTAACATACAAGTCTGTATTTAAATTAGACTAACTTAATGTCAAAGTGACTCATAGGATGATATTTCATGTGTAACTTACATGTACATTGTACAAGCTCTAAAATCTTACAAGCCAAAGGAGAAGAATGTTAGAAGTGATGGTTTGATGCTTTAGACACATTCCTTATGGTGATTTGCCCTTATTCCTGGTATATATTAGATTATTAGGTTATTTACCACAAATATGTGTCTTCCAGGATTCACCAATGTACATGTTGGATTTTAAACTTTGACAGTCTTGTGATGTGTGTGAATGGTTTCAAATTTACTAATGCCCTTTAAAAAAATGAAGTTTATAAGTACTCAATCCTTGTAAATAAATGAAAGTGCTTCCAAATTGTGTCATTGTTCAATAATATCCCTGTTGAGAATCATAGTGTACGATTATCAATAACAATAATAGTAGACGCTTGTGTCTCAATCACACCAAATTTGCTCAAGTTTGATTGTTGTACTCTTATCACAGTGCTGTTGTACTGTAAAGTAGTGATATATATATATAGGTGGTTGTTTGTGAAACACACAACTGTTTAGTGTTAGTTGGTGCTTCTTGACTTGGCTAGCACGGCACTCTATCTCTACTGCTGGTGGAGCACTGTACAAATGAAGCCGCTTGATAGATAGAGCGCACAAACTCTTTGCACCTACTCTTTGCAGGGATTTCTCTCACTAACTGCTCGTCGTCTCTGATATCACAAGGTTTTACAGCAGCAGGCAGGTGTAAAGCCAAAGCTCTAGTTGCAGTAGCAGGCTGTTAACCACGCATAACATTACGGTGTCGGTCTCTAACCACTCTCTTGCTCTCGGCACACCTCAGTGACCTGTCGTCCCATGACGACCACCACCTGAGTGACTCGATGGAAATCCCCGGTTACCACTCGGCGGGGGAGGAAATCCCTGGCTACAGCTCGCCGAGTGACCGCCACGACTCGATGGATGAAACCATTCCAATGAGGCAGCTGCCACATCGGCTAGGCAATGGACATAGTCCTTCTTTGGAACAGGGCAGTCCCACCAGGCCTATGACCGGCGATCGGACGATCAGGAAGGGGCCCTTTGTCTATAGAGAGTGAGTGCATGATACATATGTTCTACATCATATATGTATGTGTAGAACGTTACCGTTGAACAGATTTTAAGGCATATGTTGAGGTTGTAAATTTTTGAGGAAAGACAAACTTGTACGATTGTCATCATAACATGTATTATTATTTCACTAGTCTAGGGCATGTCCCAGCATCGATGTATTCTTTTTGTATATAACTTGGACTGTGTTAAATGGTCAACTTCATTGATGTACCATTGCATAAAAGTTATTTTGGGTTTGCTGGTGCGAAAAGCCAAATTATTTTTTGCTAATCCACATTCTCCTATGTTGTTGTGATATATATTGGCCTTGAATATTCCATTTACAATGCCTCTGTCATGCAGCCACCCAATATATGTTATTTTAGTAGCATTACTTGATTTTGTTACTATTGATATTCATTCGATATTAGATTAAGTAATAACAAATACAAAGGCATGTTCCCTTATACAAAGAACTGCGCAAATGACATTAAGTCAAAAGCATCATGACATTTTCAAGATAAAAGCTGCGCAGTATATCCAACCCTTGACCAGTAATGCTTAACGTAAGACCATTATTCCCGGATTTGAACCACTCTATCTGGCCCTCCACCATCTGACCCACGCTACTCCCCTCGCCACACCTCCCTCACCCTAAATCTTCCCTTCCGTGTATCACCAGTCTACCTCAAGAAGACAGTGATTATGAGCGTGAAAGAACACCACCCACGCCACCTCCCAGAAAGCCTGCTCGACGCGGAGCCTCATTTAAACTGGCTTGCATCGGCAAACAGAATTCCGACGAGGTGCCAATGATGCGCAAGAACATCGCGGCACCACTGAAACTTGCTCAACAACAGGTGAGGCTGACTGTACTGATACATACCAAAAGGCCGGTATTGTGATTATTTGGTGAATGTTGGGATTTTTGGTTTGGGGCAAAGTTATTGTTTGGTCTTATGTTTTGCCCCCTAGAACTTTGATACTTTGCTTTAAATCAAAGTCCTATCAGATGCAATGAGGTACTCAAACTCTATAGTTTCTCTGTACCAGGGAGCTATAGTTTGGTGATGGGAAATCTAAAGAATCAATAGGTTGGGTGCAATTGTGATGTACCGCTTTGTGTCAGGATCACAAGTGTTTGTCCTGTATAACTAGTGTCGTTTTACACTATTGTATTCTCTGTGTTGTTTCGTGGAACATGACAACACCTTTCATAATTGCTATCACACATTCATGGCACTTTGATACGATGGCTTCATGTTTTGGTGAATTTTATAGCTCTTGCCTTATAATTTTAACATAGAATCATCGATTATTGTTTGCTAAATCCCAATGAGTTATTATTGTCTCTTTGATTTGATGGACTTTTGAACCCCAAACTTAAGTTGCTGTCCACTTCCCTGCAAAATGCAAAAAGCCCAAACACTCAACTTAAGAAACTTCTTTCATTTTAGCATGAAGGACAATCAAATAGAAAGACCAAAAAGAACAAAAAGAACTCGAAGGTGAGAGGAATGCTGCATGGGTCACCACGTTGTTCACTCATCAACAGATTTTACATTCGTTTACAATGATATTGTCTGTGCACGCGCTCTGCCACCACGTGACACATGATTGTGGCTGTAGTTGCTATTGTCAAAATTCTGACTGTCTCTGATGTTGCCATCTGTTTCTATGAAATTTGTCAATGCATCTGTTTTTTAATGAAAGCGCGCTAGGAACTAGAAACATGTTTTTCGAAATACAGTATACATGTATGCATTCAAGGACAGTCAAAAAAAGCTAACAATTCAGACACTTGAGAAATACCGTAAATATGTTTTTAAAGATGGCTTGCAAATACTTTGAATAATCATCACATTCATTTTCAAATGCTTATTGTCTGTATATTTATGCTTTTCTACTGTGAACTGGCATTCGGAACAATCACTGTAAAACTTGTTTTGCCAGTGTCTTGGTACATAACTTTAGCCAGGCAACTTGGCAAAAATTGTATCTTTACATGGTGTCTGTAAATACAATTTTTACTGCTATTTTGAGTATTCTCTTTTCAAAAGTGTTGTACAGTTTTGAAACTAGTAACTACAGTTGCAGTCTGTATTATGAGTATAAAAAAAATATGGTGAGCATGGTTTATGCTATCATTTGAATATTTAAATATCAAATGTTGGCTTAAACAAAAATTGAGCTTGCAATGACAAATATGTTAGACTTGTGGATTTTAGTCGTTCATCACCAGAAAAATTTCAATTTTTTCAATGTAATCTGGCCTAATGATAAGTATTTGCTGTACAGATTGTTAGTGATATTTACAACTTTGTAATTGTATATTTTGCACATCTGTAGAAATGCACAAAACCTGCAAAAAAATCCACTTTTGTGGTATAATTTAAGATTCACAAGTCACCATGTTACGATGTGAAAATGTAATGTAATTTCTGAAGCATCGATTTTTAAAATTTCCTTTGATTTCAGTGAACTTCCTTACGGCTTTCTATTAGAGATTCCCATTTGACAATTTGAATAAATGTATTTGGCATGCTCTGCTAAACCCCATTGAATTTTAATGTAGTTCTTTTTTAAATTGACAAAGATAACTGCGTGGCATATTGCATGTAAAATATTTTGATACTTTTTAAACTAATCTCTGCATGCCAACATGAGCTTGTTTGATTTCGAAATGTGGATGTGACATAAAGATGTCAAATGCATTTTACATACTACTAATTGCATTTAATGCATTACAGGTCTGCATCTGGTTGCACCTAGTGCCTGCCCTCCTCCCTTTGAATCTTGACGTAACATTGCTCTGCATACTTACTTTATTCGTTGTTTTTGTGTTAAGCCGTTCACTCATCTGGACGAGCCTCCCTACTACCAGCAGAACCATGTGCAAGGCAACCACATTCCCAACCATGTGGGGGCCAGTAACCACAGTAACCACATGGTGGGAAACCATGTTGGTGGTAACTACAGCTCATCTTCACGCCGCCGCCCCCTGGTCCTCCCTCCCCCGATCCCCCAGCTCGCAGGCCCCGGGCCTCCGCACCTTCGCTACCGGCCCGCCCCAGGGTCCATCGTCCACCCCAGGCCTCCGGGCTTGCCTCCGGGTCGTGGTGGATGGGGCAGTCCTCGTTTTTTCATGGGTGGGAGGGGACAGCCCGCCGGCTGGCTCCGCCCACCACGCTATCCCGGCACGCTGGGCAACCACAACCCGTACTTTATGGGCGATCACAATCCCCCGACGAATCCCCATATGTGGGGGGGTCCAGTGGGAACAAGCGGTGGCGTTGTGATGATGCCAAACCACAACGGCGGCGTCGTCAGTGGCAGGTTGCCTGCAGCGGTGAGTCCCCAACCCTCCATGGTGCACTGTAGACTAGCTACTGAGTGTTTCACCTGCTGCCTTATCTTCGTCATCCGTCGTCTGCTGTCACAACAGTCAGCCATGAGGCAACATACAACCTGTAGTTAGACTGACTGGGCATCTCTCCATCTCTTTATAGTTTTGCTGCCATGTACTGCGATCCAACCGACAATAATCACTTTTAATAAAGTTTAGAAATTATGTGTGTTAAAGCGATCAGTTTCTCACTACGTTTTCCGCGCGAATTTGCCCTTGTTGTTTTCCCTCCGATTATCGTCCGTTAAGAAAGCAGTGTATGGTAGTCTATATATGTGTGTGATTTCTAAGATGATTGTGCTGTTTTTGTCTATATTTAGATGAGTTACCCAGTCACGTCTATGTAAAGTCATCGGCACCAGATTTATCGATGCTATCTATTTTAACCTGCATTTTAATTTAAGGTTGTCAATGTTTCATGCACAGTTTCAATTCATGGCCGTGTTGCGGAAATTTTTTCAAAAAAATTGAAGCTGGTCTTGAATTGTTGCTGTGCACACTCAGAATGCTGCTGCTATCATACATGTATATTGAACTGTATCTAGCATCTAGAGATCATAATCAGCTTTATTTTTTTCCAACTGTTCCTTATAAGCAAAATCCTTCCACTTGAGTGTGACTACACATTTCCATTTGATCAATGCACAATTACAGTTTTAGCACTATTAAATCTCTAGTGAAAATGTAGTTCTTTGCATTAGACATCACGTACATGTATCTGTAAGTATGAAATAGTTCTCCACATTTAGAATGGTGTAGCAGGAAATATCGTCATCCAAAGCACATCTAGTGCCAAGTAGGCTGAAACCTTTGATATTTACACAAGCAAAAATAACACCCAAATTGTGAGAAACATTTTTCCAAAGTATAATTTACGTTTATAGCATTTTCTGTTTGATGCAGCCTTTTGATTTATTTTATTTCGTTCTTTGTTTTTTTTTCCAACTTAAAGGCCTGTGTTGCTTGTTGAGTTTTTATGATTTAGTGGTTCCATGTTGAGGCCTGATTGCTGTTGTGGCAGGGAGTGATTAGCCACCACAAATATAGTCTGCTGCTGCCTTTAGCCATAGTGCCAACTCGGAATGGCTCGCAATGTAGAAATATGACATGATAGAACAGTTTTGTCCACCCTGTATGATCTACCAGTACCTGTAATCATTATGTACTGCATTGCATTATGCAGTACCATGAAAATTGTGCAAAGGACGCATGTTTATATCACAATATATGCATATGCTGTAAGGTTATACTTTTTCTGTAATAAACCTCAATTAGAATGATTAACGCACTACGAGGACTGCTGTTTATAATATATTTTATCTTTACAACAATTGTTAATTTTATATGTTATGATTAATTGAGTATTTTCTAATCGACTAAGTTGATCCTTTTGATATTGTTTGCATTAATTTCAAGCATTTCAATTTATTCTTAAAAATGAACAGGAACCATTGAATATAGCAGGAATAGGAAAAACATTCTGCAATTGTGCATAGGATAAAACATGGATTATTCTACATGAATATAAAAAGAACAAAAATGCTGATCCAAAGAACTTAAAGCGTCATGACCAAATCAAAAATATATTTCACAAAATGAAAACTAGATTTAAAATTTCACACACAGACATTCTCAACTTCATGATTGTATCACACAAAATTATCCGTTCATCAGAAACCGAAATCGCACCAGTGCCTCTACACGTTTCAATTAAGACAAAATCTCAACATGACATTAAGGCTGGTGAACTAATACAGTTCACTTTTAAATCTCCTGTATTGCATGTTACAACTTATTGGCACGGCTTTGTTTGTTACAGGCCATGGCAGTGGCAGGGATGGCGCCTGACGGCCGGCATCGCTCCATTGACCACCCCAAGGTGCTGAGGACACCCCCAGACTCCCCTCACAGGGTGCGGGCGTCGTACCACACACGTATGTACCCACACCGGCCCCACACGGCCCTAGCGTTCTATCATTACATGTGTGTAAACTCGCTCTTGGGTACCCATCATTAACATTGATACAGATTCATCTGACAGGTGAACAATACTCATAACTGGTCATGGTATTGTATGTGCAAAAGACAGGACTGGCAAATATCATAAAACTGTATCTGTGCTTTTGTATTAGCTTTAATAAATCTATGTAAAGCAAAGCTGAGTTTTAAACATCAAGCTATCTGGATGCGCGATAACTATAGGTTCTCTAACTCTAAACTTGGCTTACATTGCCATCAATCGGTTATGGTATTGTTTGCTCAAAAGACAGGACTGGCAAATATCATAAAACTGCATCTGTGCGTTTGTATTACCCTTATAAATCTATGTAAAGAGTAGCCGAGTCTTAAATATTAAGCTATCTGTTGATAACTTGGCATATATTGCCATCAATTTCATCCTAATGAACACACACTATAACACCTCGATGCTCTGACCTTGCAGCGCGGCCTCTCACCCTGGTGCCCAACCAGCTGCCCAACAACCCCGGGCAGCAGCAGGTGCCCGGCGGCCCCGTGATCTACCGGCCGGCCACCGCCAACCCAGGGCCCGGACACAACTACCCGCCCGGCCCGGCAGTGAGGTGTACTACACCCCCGCCGAGCAGGTCCGTACTTTAAGAATTTATTAAGGTTGACAAGATTTCACTGTTTACAAACATGATTTCTGGGTACATTTCATGCAGATTAGAGAACACGCCCACAGAGCAGGTCGGTAATCAACCTGGAGGTGCAAGCTGAGGGGCCTGGTTATTTTTCAGTTTTGCAATAATTGCCTACTGGTTTGTGGCATTTACAATGTTTATCGCTGGGTGTGAGGTAGATCATCAATCGCTAAAACCGACCATACACATAAACCGTGAGTTTTACGTCTGACGTGAAATTCGGTGACCTCTATAACGGAGAGTTCACGTCAAACGCACAATTGTGTGTATGGCTGAACAGTGCGATTGATGCTCTATGTCTAACACTGGCCACTTCTAAGTATATTCCTCACCCTGTAGATACATGATGTATGCTTTAATCTCTCAGTGGTGTCCATTTTAGGATGATTATAAAACCTCTCTGATTGTTTTCTAAAGGAACTACGTGTATGTTAAGTTCTACTGTCACTGTTATGCCAACCAAGCTGCTACCACTGTATTGACATAGCTGAAGACATAGCTTCCATTTGACTATATCAAGTGGCCCTGACGGGACTCAAACCCAAACCCCAAGGCTGTGAGACCGGAATGATACCATCATCCCAAGCAGCGGGCCCTGTCAAAAGGTTACACGGACAAACCGTTGTCTCTGTAACCCCCAGCCTACATACTTGGTCAGTTATCATCTCAACCCGGAGGTCGTGGGTTCGAATCCCACCTAAGGACGAAAGATTTGGGGAGGTTGTCTGATAATAACATATACGTGTACGTTGTTTTCAGATGGTGGCGCCCGGTTACGGGCCGGATTACCAGCAGCGGCCGTTACACCCGCACACGCGGCAGCTCACGAGGCAGTCGCGGCTGCGGGGCAGTGCAGAGAACCTCGTTGGCAAGGTAACCGAGAAACACCGTCGAGGAGGTCAATGCCCACACTGTTTCAATCATAGTTTTTTGTCAAGTTACTTTACTGATAAAAAAGGAGGTCAATGCACACAGTTTCAATCATAGCTTTTTTCGATCAAGTAACTAAGATGAATCAAATAGTGTCGTTTGAAACAAGGTGGCCATTGTACATGTACAAAGTGTAATGATCTTGCACTCCATGATATTATTAGTGTGATTTCTTTATAGTGATGAAAATTTCAAATGATTTTGAAATATACAAAAAACATTTAGGAACTATATCATATGTCAGCTGTTGTTAAGCACTTTTTATTTTTCAATCACTACTATAAATGTTATACGAATAAAATATAATATTAAGAATATGAAATCCATAAGGTTAAACCAATTTTTTTTGTGAGTGCCAGAATTTTTTTTTATTTGAGAGGTAAGTAATTAGAAATATTTGATTTGATGTATTAATCAAGAAGTTGGCATTGTTTTTATAAAGCATCAAGATACCTCTCAGCCCTCAACGTCAAAAACACAATAAAATTTGGTGAGATTCTTTATCGAAGATGTTTTGAAAATTGAATATTTTTTTATTGTTTTCTCAGGGAAGTGGGTTATCCTTCTGTATATCTAATGTTTTTCTCTGCTTTTCAACTTATTTACATTCTCACATTATTTTGTCATACTTTTATTCAAATCAACATATTTGGTGATGGTAATATCTCAATAATTTGAGCTATGAATAACAATCCTGTCAATTCAATTGTTTTGCTATTTGGAACAATGTAATGAAATGTATATTCATGACCATTTTGTGTCTGCAGCCTGTTGAAGCTCGTAATCTAATGATCATATTTCAAGTGAACTGAATAGCCTACTACTTACCTTCCCACAATGCCCTAAATACATATGCATGGGCGGCGACTTTACACCGTTTCATTATTGGTGCCACTGTTCAGGGCCATGGACAAGTTTCCATCCTAGAATCCAAGACCGATATCTGTGGTGTCTGGTGGTCAAAATCTGCTGTCCATTTAAGATTATTGCTAACTCACGACCGAATGATAATTGATATATATCGTGAAATTGTTGCATTTTCAATTGCGGGAAGTAAAAAGTTTGTGAAAAAAATACAAACAAATGCAAAATATTCCATTATAATGTAATCACAGGATGAATACACATTATGGAAATGAAGAAAATTCAACAGGTATTGGTTTAAGTGGCCAATAATCGCCGATTATCGCAATATTCAGTATATCAAAGCCATTTTGATATTGATTTTCTTATTTTTGTAATATCGCCCACTATCAGTTTTGTGTTCTTTCTATCGAGAATCAGCTGGCCCCCCTTAGTGTGTTTATAACCGATACCACGGAATATCGTGTTAGCACTATTGGAAGTCTCTTGTCTGCTATGGAGGAGTATTCTCAATCGATTCATATGACAAAGTGTGCCTGCTGTTCCAGGTGCTGAACCTTCAAAAAGCTACCAAAATGAACCTCTGCATAGAGACCACATCTCTATTGAGACCACCTAACACTGGTCCCAATTGAGAGGTTCTACTGTATATTGTTGAGTAGATTTTACAGAGGACAACTATATTGTTCCGAATACTCCTCGTCGTCGTCCATAAAATAAGACCACTTTTCAAGGTCCCAAACTTTCATAAAGCTACCAAAATGAACCTCTGCATAGAGACCACCTCTCTGTATTGAAACCACCTAACACTTGTCCCAAAGGTGGTCCTAGTAGAGAGGTTCTACTGTATGTTGTTGTTAATCCTCCTCCTCACCGTCGTCCAATCACAACTGCTCCTGGTGTTGCAGGTGCTGGAGGAGCACGGGCTGGACCGCTACGTGGACCCGGCGTGCATCCGGCAGGAGCTGGCGGACGCCACCGACATGACGGTGGAGGAGCTGGACGCCGCCGCGCACGAGCTCATGCAGCAGCGCACCGGCACCCCGACCCCCGCCAACCCCGCCGGCGCCGGGCACCCGTACGGCTACAACATGCACGAGATGAAGGACTATAACAAATACCCGCAGCAGCTGCCCCCGAACATGGCGCATCAGCAGCAGCAGCAGCAGCACTTGCGCGGCTACAGGCATCCGGACTATCCTGATGACAATGACGACATGGTCTACGTGACGACGTTATAGCAGTGGCTGGGTCAGGGTGGCTGTGGTCGCACCCTGTTTGATGCTGCGTTTCACGCTGCCCGGCGCCACCTCCTGGCGTTCTAGCTGGTCGGTGCTGCTGTTGTTGTTGCTCAGTGGTCCCCCGTGACAGGTTCATAGGCTCGAGTATTCACCTTTCTCTCCATGCGGGAAGGTCTCTATTTTGACAAGCTATAAGCCAAAAATTATTATCAATGCGTGATATAACCACTGAATCTCCGCAATTGGAAGATGTCGACGGTTAGCCTATCAACTTACAAGACTTGATTCAATTCATTCAACAGATGGCGACGAGAAATTACTCTTCTCGTCGATCACCCAGGTCTGCATACACGAAGACGGTGCTTATTTATTGGTGGAAAATTCCATTTGCCAAAGTGGAAAATTCTGCTCATTTGCTATTTGCTCATGGATATTTCTTTTTCTCATCATACATAATTCACACGTTGACGGTCATCTCATTAGGCTTCATCCAACAAACAATAGTCGCCCACCATTGTCTTGCAGTAAGGAGTAGATTCTCCTCTTGACATGTGCCTTTGTAGTGCTAATAGCTATCCACAGGTGACTTCCACCTTTTATTGCAAGTGGACTTGTAGTGATTCAATCAAATCAAAGTTTGCACGAGAGGTAGTGGACAATGATGTGTTGCCTCTAGATCGCTGTTATAATTTTGGAATGATAGTCAAGAACAAACAGCATCGAACTCAATTCAGCACTAAACTTGCATTGTTATTTTATGAGAATAATACTCAGTTATCTTTGTAAATATATATTGATTTTCATTGTATTTTGGTGACTGATACAGTTCACCATCATTTGTCGTTTCCATACTGCTGGCTAGCCTTGTAAGTGTCTTATGTATGAAACTCAAAATAGGAAAAGAAAAATGTAGCGTCAATAGAGGTTTGTAATCAAGTAGTGCCTCTAGCTAGAGGATTGTTGTGCCCTCAGACTTGCCCTATTTGTTTGTATAGTTCCAAGTGCCAGCATCTAATCGAGGTCTTCCAAACTATGTCAATTTCTACAGCTAGCGATTAGGCACAGCACGGCAGTAGCATATAAAATTAGATAGGTTATGTTTTTGTCGCGAATTGACAACAATCCCCAAACAGAGAATGAACATAATGCCAAAAGAAAGGCAACAAAATATGGTAGTTTTGTCCGGTTTATAATCAAAAACCTTTTACCTCTCAAATATTCTTCCCTCTAAGTATTATAAAAGTGCGATGTCTTAAAATTGTATGGAAGGAAATACTAGCCAGCATTGTTTTCCCCAGAATTGTTATTGGGTTTCTGCCAAAAGTTGTTCATAATTCTTCGTACAGAAAGATGTATATGTTTTAGGTCATTGATAATTATATTTGAATTGTTTGTGTGGAGCGTGATTTTCCGCCTGCACTTGCCGCCACAGACTGCGGTGCTGGTTGTTTTCACCTGTTGCTGCACCTACGTATTGCACCCATCATTACATCATTTGCCCAGCACCGCTGTCTGTGCCAGGTGCAGGTGTCAAGTGCTTTTGTGAAACCTACATTTTGAATTTTTTTAAACTTTTTCTCTGAACTTTGTTTTGATCAAACATCCTGATACGTGTAGGTGTCACACTAGCACCAAAAACTTTTTAAAAGGTGCTGCTAAATGTGTCAAAATTTCATTTATGTGCTGGCCAAGTTTTGTATTGTTATTTGCACTGGTAAAACTCTTGTCCAAGCATTGCGTTGTTTGTGAGATTTTAGATACAATTACTACAGTCTGCAGCCTACGTCTGTGATGCTTAACTTGTATATTGTCTTACTTTGAATATATTTGGAACAGGTATTGTCTTGTTAATGTGTCTTGGTAAAATAATCATAACTAATACTTTTCATGAATTTCTTAAAATTGTTTCAGGTTTTTCAATTTAAAAATTCACATAATTGAAACCGTTGCAATCTTGTTCTGAAGTTTTTAATCCATTGTTTCAATTTTTACGGTTACGGGTGCATCATTACTAAATTTTCAATCTACTAAAATTGTTAATTTTTTTGCACCACTGTTACGTTACTGTGAGATGGTGTTTGTGTTTAAAGATATTGTTACCTGTTATACCTAGGCTGTTGTTATACCGATGCATATAGATATTTTATGTTGTTGAAGACGTAAATAGTATAGAATTGAGTCCCAATTTTATATTTGGTTTTATCGTTTTGATGTTTGTGAAAAAGGCATGCGTGTGTTGGAAACGAGTAATTCGATAAATATGCAAGATTCTTGCTTTTGTACTTCTATTTGGTGACAGTTTTATATGAAAGAAACTATTTGTACAGCAAAAATGTACTGTATTTTAATGACCTTGTGTGGGTCGGAATCAACTCTTTTTATACTGCGCTTTGAATTTACTTGTCTAATATCTGTGAAATCAGATTCTGCATTACTTGTTTCATATTCCTATGGCTTTATATAATAAAGACAGTGATAACTTAAATGTACACGCTGATGCAAGTTAACCATGTAATAGGTTTATTAATTATCATTTCATTACTAAAGCAAAGAGTTTAAAAGAAACGTATTTTAGTCAGCTTTATGAATAGGAACTGTAATTTTGTAAGCTTTAGAGAAGGAAATTGTTAGATGCTCAGCAATAGTATCTCAAGTGCACATTAGTGTGATCAAAACCATACGTTTTACAACATATACTATTTATATAGTCACTTGAAGATATTTTCTCAACCACAGTTGATGCTATATTTTTCTATGGTCTTGAGAACTAAAATTTTTACTAGAGTGAAGTAAAAATAGTTTCGTTAATTTACAAATTGTTGTTTAGGAAAAGAACATTGCGTTTAGAATTACCTAGAACAGGATTAAACAGGATGGTGTGCATTTTTCTCTTTCATTAACCCATTACAATAATTATGTATATTTGAAGTGTGTGAAAATCAAGTAATTGTCCTGTTGTTATACAAATTGTGCATGTAAACCTGTTTTAATTTAATTGTGGCAATTCATGGCCAACTTTTGTTTGGAACTTAAAGTGTGATACAGTTTTCATTATTCTCAATGGCATTATACTAATGCTTAAGTAGAACAGTTTTACATACAGAATTTGTATATCTTTTACCTGCTCCAAGTTTATGAAAATTAAAATCCTTGAAAAAAAAATCATTTTGCGTATTGTTTTTGAAAACGTTCGATAAAATTCAACAGAATTTGTGAGCATTTGCCACTTAGGAAATGCCTATTTTAGTGTTGCCTCTGCAGCTGTTTTCACAATAATCTCCATTGTTGTGTACGAGTATGGGTGTTGTTGCTCTGATGGAAGAGTCCCTTTTGTGTTGGGGTATATATAGTATGTCTAGTTCATACACACGCCTGTATCATATACATTTGCTAGGAATGTTTCAAATGTGCAATAAAATGATATATTTGATTCATACAATTTACCTCACCATTATGTGTTTTTATTCGTCATGATGCTTATGTCATCATAGTTATTGGTAGTACTTAGCAATCCTTTTCTCTACTTTAATTAGTACCTGCTATATTGAACCTGGCAGTGCAATTGACAATTTTTAATAAGAATTAATAATAAATAAAGTAACACGGTGTGGGGGCAAAAGGTCAATTTTAATTTGACATCCTATTTTTTGACATACACAAAAATTTTCTCCTTATGAGAAGACAATATATCATTACTTGTATAATCATTACATTATAATTGATTATACATTATATTACATAAATAACAAAATATATAATTGCATTATGAGAAGACAATATATAATTACTTGTATAATCATTACATTATAATTAATTATACATTATATTACCATATCAGGTCATATCATAAAGTATATAATTGCATTACAATAGAGGGTGGGATCTGGGTGGGAAATAAATTTTTGTTTACAAACTCAGTATGTTTACAATGCGTGTACACGTGTACGTGTACGTCATACCCGTGTGCATATAACATATGAGTAAGTCTACTAGTAACGTTGAACGTAGTACTCAAACGGTCCCAATTAAACACAATAAATCACAGAATTATTGTATCATTAATTAGTACCTGCTATATTGAACCTGGCAGTGCAATTGACAATTTTTGATAAGAATTAATAATAAATAAAGTAACACAGTGTGGGGGCAAAAGGTCAATTTTAATTTGACATCCTATTTTTTGACATATACAAAAATTTTCTCCAAATGCCCCAAACTGAGTTATATCACATACGTCAATCAATATCAAATAAAGTTAAACATTTATATACACAAAGCTCTTGCTACCTCAAGTTGTTTTATACTTGATACAGAAATATATCTCTGGTATGCATCTAAACGCCAGTCCCCTCTCCGCTTATATGAAAACCACAAGCCCAAAAAATTACAAAAATTATTAATCACGCTGTCCGTCACACATGGCCTTGGCAGGTCCTGTAGTAATAAGTTTGTGGCTTCCCGCATGCTCTTCACCTCCGACAGGACGTATTCGTGGCTGCTTTGTTGAGGGTTGAGGACATCAGGCGGACGGGTGACTGCACTGCTGGTGCCTTGATGTGTGCTGGCGCTGGGCCCGACCGAACTCACTGAAAGTGTTAAATTCAATAAATATTCCATAATATTAAGTCAGCAAAACAGAGGCCTGTGAAAAAAGAAGCAAGTGCATATCATATGATTTTTATTGTTGTACGTGTCAAGAAATATATTTTATGTGTAACAATATGTCATATAGTAAATTTTTTCTATATATTTACCTTTTTTTCCATGCTATTATAAACCAAATATTTTATAACATACCTTGTCAAGAGCTTGTGCGAGAGATCGGTCGCGGCAGACCATCTTCTGGGGTAGGTGGCGTAGGTGGCGTAGGGGTAATTGGTGAGTACTGGGGGAGGGGTGGGAGGCTGACCGACTGCACTGTGTTAATATATAAAGGTGCTTCTTGCACCACACTTTGCGCCACACTTTGTGTTTCAGTTACTGGTGCTGCCCAAGGCATGGCCTGCATCGAGAGACTTTTGTGGCTAATGCCACCTGGTTCAGTCTCTAAAAAAGCACGGGCCACCCACACTAATTGGCGCCTTCGTCCTTTGAAGCACGCACCGGACTTCTGTCCTTCTTTGTGCATCTTGGTAAACGAATCGCGAATATGTTTCGAATGCGCCCGGGCTTCGGCGGCACTCGAGATATCGGCATACTTGGCAGCCTGATCCCACACGTGGGTCTTTTCTTGAATACTTTTTTTTATATGGGGAACAATTTCTGTCCCATAAAATACGACGACTTTTAACAAATTCTATTAAATCCTTACACTTAACATCGTCTATACCCTCGCTTCTAGGCAGTCACTTTCTAGACTTTTTTTGTGACTGTGATTGCGAGAACACAGTGTCACTTTGTGACTGGGAACCCCCCTCCCCCTCACCACCACCCTCTGCAGCGTCATCTGTAGATGAGTCGATGTCATCTATTGTGAAATGTAACATGTGCTATACCAATGATGTACACTTTTATTACGTTTATGGACAGAGAATTAAAATAAATTATGAGTAGCTTATTATTTATCACATGGTATTAGTCAATTTGTGTGCACACTTGAAAATTTGAAATGATGTACACTTTTATTACGTTTATAGACAGAAATTTACAATACGTTATGAGTATCTTATTGTTTATCACATGGTTACTTTCTGTGCACACTACTCCATTGAAATGTTTGCACTGAAATAAATTATTTTACATACTCCTTCTGCGCCTCTGGGATGCTGGTGGAGCCCCATCAGAGCTGTTGGGCTCCTGGACTGGTGATCTGCGTGGTGGCGTGGGGGAGGCCGGCGAATTGGACCCAGTCCTCTTCTTGGCCCTTTTTGGGGTTGACTCTGCTGCAGGTGGCCCAGCTGCTGCCGGTGGCTCCAATGTTGGTGGCTGTGATGTGCTATAACAATGGTGTACACTTTTCGTAATTAACATAAAATTTCCATACATTGTCAGTACATTATTTTCACATGCTATTGGTTATGTGCAGAATTAAAACAGGTGAATTTAATTTTCAGTGCATGCTTTTCACATGAATTGAAATGAATGAAACTGTGAATATATAGCTATTACAGTACATTGCACTACATTGAAATGTTTTTAACTTGAAATAAAATGAAAAATACAACTTTCTGTTAGATATAATACAAACACACCTGCTTTTAAATAAGTTGACTCTATAGTTATGGAACTTCTTACACTACAGAGAAAAGGTTTTTACACTGAAATAAAATGTCGTTAACAATAACAAATTAGATTTTAACATACCTTGGTGGCGCAGCTGCAGAGCTCTCTGCCACTGGTGATGGTGATGCACAGTGCAGCCAAGAGTCTTCTTATTCTTGTTTCCTGGTCTTCCTCGTCCACAGCTACCTTTTGGAGGCATTTTAAATGTCTATATTTTCAAATTGAAACGATGTGTCCAGACAGTCGGCGATGTTGCGCACGGACTCCAAATTACGTCGCTGACAGATGGTCGCGGGAGGATATCGCCGACGGTATATACCGCTCATGTAGGACCCCGTCGGCAATGTATACAGCGACGATTTCAGGCGGTGGACGGTCTCGCAACCCCGCTCACCTCGTGGACTCTATTTTTTTCGAGGCAATTTCGATCATTTTGTGCCGCCGGGCTGTCAAATCCTGGGGGGCGGGGGCGGGTATTTTTTTTCTCAAATCCAGAACATACATCGCTCGCGGAATGACTTTTTAACAGCTGCCCGCAATTTTTAAAATTTGATTTCATAACTTTGTTTTCTTTTAGCTTGAGCTGCCGGTATAGCCAGCGGTGTCCCATGCCGGCGGCATCAATAGAATGGGAGGGGGGGGGGTAAGAAATGATCAATTGCTGATCATTGAATTGTACCAATGACCTGGTGTAAAATTTTAAGTCGCGAGAGCACATAGAATCACAACTATAAACCAGCACATGTACATTTATTTACATTTACATGTGTTTATGCAATATTTGTAGATTTGTATCTAATATAATATTTTATTAAATATTCTAAATGTTTGGCCTACAGTACTAGATCGCATTACCTATAGTGTATAATTTTGGATCAGTGTGCATATTCAGGTCCCACGCCTACAATGGTGCATCATAATAATTTGAATACAGGTTAAAGTGTTTCTATCATTTAAATACAACAAAACATAAATTGCAGCTCATATATTTATTTCCGTCCATGCTACAGAGATGAAAATTAAATTTGAGATGGTGAAGCAGCCAAACGATGGTTGTCGGTCTGGTGGACGTTGCTCAGTGGGATGCTCAAACTGGGTCGTCGTCAAGCACTGTATTTACTACTCTGCAACAAATGTTTGTATCGATGCTTAGAACAGAAGTAGTGTTATTTATAATAGATTGCTTATTAGAATAAAAGTACATATGTTTAATTGCTCTTGGTACTGTTGCACATGTTACGTTTTGACAGTTTGTACTGCAGCGATCAAACATGCGGAGGAAGATATTTTTTAACGTTACAATTTATGCCCACAGAATATTTTCTTTTTCACATTGTCATCTAATTGATGCAATCACTTACATTGGGGATCATCAGAAGCTATGTGGAACAGTTAAACAAAGGTGATGGAAGGTAAAGGAGCAAAATGAGTAAACTTGGAAACTGTTTG
Source organism: Streblospio benedicti (assembly GCA_019095985.1). Taxonomy (NCBI): domain Eukaryota; kingdom Metazoa; phylum Annelida; class Polychaeta; order Spionida; family Spionidae; genus Streblospio; species Streblospio benedicti. The sequence continues at coordinate 12,922,939 of CM032663.1, forward strand.
CCGAACACTCACTTTTGGTTCCTTTTTTCGGTTTTGTTTTTCGAGGGCCACCAGGTTGTCCTGTTGCGCCTGTCTCCCTGTTGTCCCGTTGCGCCTGTCTCTCCCTGTTGTCCTGTTGCGCCTGTCTCTCCCTGTTGTCCTGTTGCGCCTGTCTCCCTGTTCTCCTGATGCGCCTGCCTCTCCCTGTTCTCCTGATGCGCCTGCCTCTCCCTGTTGTCCTGTTGCGCCTGTTGCTCCCTGTTCTCCTGATGCGCCTGCCTCTCCCTGTTGTCCTGTTGCGCCTGTCTCTCCCTGTTGTCCTTTTTCGCCTGCCTCTCCCTGTTGTCCTGTTGCGCCTGTCGCTCCCTGTTCTCCTGATGCGCCTGCCTCTCCCTGTTGTCCTGTTGCGCCTGTCGCTCCCTGTTCTCCTGATGCGCCTGCCTCTCCCTGTTGTCCTGTTGCGCCTGTCGCTCCCTGTTCTCCTGATGCGCCTGCCTCTCCCTGTTGTCCTGTTGCGCCTGTCGCTCCCTGTTCTCCTGATGCCTGCCTCTGCGCTCTCCCTGTTCTCCTGATGCGCCTGTCGCTCCCTGTTCTCCTGATGCGCCTGCCTCTCCCTGTTGTCCTGTTGCGCCTGTCTCTCCCTGTTGTCCTTTTTCGCCTGTCTCTCCCTGTTGTCCTGTTGCACCTGTCGCTCCCTGTTCTCCTGATGCGCCTGCCTCTCCCTGTTGTCCTGTTGCTCCCTGTTCTCCTGATGCGCCTGCCTCTCCCTGTTGTCCTGTTGCGCTCCCTGTTCTCCTGATGCGCCTGCCTCTCCCTGTTGTCCTGTTGCGCCTGTGCTCCCTGTTGTTCTCCTGATGCGCCTGCCTCTCCCTGTTGTCCTGTTCGCCTGTGGCTCCCTGTTCTCCTGATGTGCCTGCCTCTCCCTGTTGTCCTGTTGCGCCTGTCGCTCCCTGTTCTCCTGATGCGCCTGCCTCTCCCTGTTGTCCTTTTTCGCCTGTCTCTCCCTGTTGTCCTGTTGCGCCTGTCGCTCCCTGTTCTCCTGATGCGCCTGTCGCTCCCTGTTCTCCTGATGCGCCTGCCTCTCCCTGTTGTCCTGTTGCGCCTGTCGCTCCCTGTTCTCCTGATGCGCCTGCCTCTCCCTGTTGTCCTGTTGCGCCTGTCTCTCCCTGTTGTCCTTTTTCGCCTGTCTCTCCCTGTTGTCCTGTTGCGCCTGTCGCTCCCTGTTCTCCTGATGCGCCTGCCTCTCCCTGTTGTCCTGTTGCGCCTGTCGCTCCCTGTTCTCCTGATGCGCCTGCCTCTCCCTGTTGTCCTGTTGCGCCTGTCGCTCCCTGTTCTCCTGTTGCGCCTGTCGCTCCCTGTTCTCCTGATGCGCCTGCCTCTCCCTGTTGTCTGTTGCGCCTGTCTCTCCCTGTTCTCCTGATGTTGCCTGTCGGCTCCCTGTTCTCCTGATGCGCCTGCCTCTCCCTGTTGTCCTGTTGCGCCTGTCGCTCCCTGTTCTCCTGATGCGCCTGCCTCTCCCTGTTGTCCTGTTGCGCCTGTCTCTCCCTGTTGTCCTTTTTCGCCTGTCTCTCCCTGTTGTCCTGTTGCGCCTGTCGCTCCCTGTTCTCCTGATGCGCCTGCCTCTCCCTGTTGTCCTGTTGCGCCTGTCTCTCCCTGTTGTCCTGTTGCGCCTGTCTCTCCCTGTTGTCCTGTTGCGCCTGTCGCTCCCTGTTCTCCTGATGCGCCTGCCTCTCCCTGTTGTCCTGTTGCGCCTGCCTCTCCCTTGTTCTCCTGATGCGCCTGTAAACCCTGTTCTCCTGATGCGCCTGCCCTCCCTGTTGTCCTGTTGCGCCTGTCGCTCCCTGTTCTCCTGATGCGCCTGCCTCTCCCTGTTGTCCTGTTGCGCCTGTCTCTCCCTGTTGTCCTTTTTCGCCTGTCTCTCCCTGTTGTCCTGTTGCGCCTGCCTCTCCCTGTTGTCCTGTTGCGCCTGTCGCTCCCTGTTCTCCTGATGCGCCTGCCTCTCCCTGTTGTCCTGTTGCGCCTGTCGCTCCCTGTTCTCCTGATGCGCCTGCCTCTCCCTGTTGTCCTGTTGCGCCTGTCGCTCCCTGTTCTCCTGATGCGCCTGTCTCTCCCTGTGGTCCTGTTGCGCCTGTCTCTCCCTGTTGTCCTGTTGCGCCTGTCTCTCCCTGTTGTCCTGTTGCACCAGTCTCTCCAAGTCGTCCTGTTGCGCCTGTCTCTCCCTGTTGTCCTGCTGCACCAGTCTCTCCTTGTTGTCCTGTTGCACCAGTATCTCCTTGTTGTCCTGTTGCGCCTGTCTGTCCCGGTTGTGCTGAAATGATTTTAAGCTATATCATTTTATAATACATCCCAACTTATCTTATTATCTTATTTTTGTTTCATTTTACATTTACGTGTGTCCTCATCTTTTATATCGCCATTTGCACTTAACCCAAAATGTGAAATACAGATAGATGAAAAGTGAAGTAGTTGTACCGTGGACGATGTAGATTGATGTCTTTTAGTAATTGAAATGATGAGCCTTGTGAGGGGGGTGGGGTAGGGTGGGGGTTGCTGGGGGTGGGGGTTGCAGGTATAGTCAACCACCCTTGACAGAAACCTGCATTCTAGGATAAGGATGATATTTGTGTAATCTTACCGATATCACACAAATCACCAGTCCAGCTGATAGCACACACACACAAAATGTCTACGCCATCAGACAAGCATTTCCCAGTCGCACACGGATTAGATGCGCAGAGATCTGAAACAAGGCGCAGAAGTTCAAATTTTCATTGTATTCACAAGTGTACATCATTACAATGTCTGTGTTCTGGCAAGCATCATCTGTGTGGCACCAATATATTACTCACCGCATTCAGACTTAATCCCTACAAAACTAGAATCAGAATTCTGGAGATCTATCAAATCCGTGTCTGTCACGTGGATGGTGCACTCTTCATTTTCATTATTAAAGGTTACGGCAATACAGTCTTCATCTGAATCACACGATGTTTGACAGTCCTGAAAAAGTACGGAAATCGGAAAACAAATTCACTGAAAAAGAAAATTTAAAAAAAAAAAATTGTAAGAAAAGTCACATATGCGGGCTTGGTCCCCAGGCACGTATTCTTCGTTGAAATGTCTTTACTCAGCTTAATTAAATGCATAGCTTTAATTTGACTTGTCTGCGCTATGTCATCATCATGTATCACGGCTACATACACAGTATATAACTGTGACTCAACGACCCTAACATTCGCTGAAGTAGACCCCAAATTCAACCAATCACAATGTCAAGTGACCATTCAAACGTCAAACGTACGATCTTACATTGTCAAGTAAAAAAAAATGAGCATTGATTGTGTCTTTGACGTAAGTCTAAACCTAAGGATATTTTATCCATACTAAAGCCACACCTGGGCCCACGGGTTGACAAGAGCATGGACTAGAGTCAGTGTGAGTGATTATGCCGTGAAAACCGACAATGTGCCGTGTAGCAATGATCCTACCTCAAACGTCCTTTGTGATGTCTTTGTGCCCGTTCCAGCTGATTTACCAATAACAACATTGTAAGCATATTTCTGACACTCTGAAATTATGAAAGTCAATGGTATTACGTGTATGATGTCATTGTGCGTGCAGTTGGCACTATCAATTTAGGACTCCAGTTTGCCATGTGCACCCCACTCCATAAAACACATCAATGTACGGAGATGAACTATACATAACAAAATTTGTGAATTGATCATTGTTGAACTTGGGGCACTACAGGGATGCATGCACATGGTTGGCAACTGCTTTTCTTTTTAGAAAGGTCCATATGCAATGATGTTTGTGCAGACTTACTGGTATCACAATAAAAGGTATTGCCATCAGACAAGCATTTCCCAGTCGCACACGGATTAGATGCGCATAGATCTGAAATAAGAGGTAGAAGTTCAATTTTCCATTTTATTCACATGTGTGCATCATTACAATATTTATGTTCTGCATGGTGTTATTGTCCTACTGTAAAAAAGTGAGTTTCGCTGCTCAACACCAGTAGCCCCTATGAACATGCTAATGGCCCACTGTTGACTCTACGCCATTTCTTGCCTCTAGGTGACAAACATGGACACAGTACCCGCCTGAGATAGTTAGAACTCTCTCTTTCTACGCGCCTTGTGTGTTAAGTTACGTGCGAGGTACGGTGGCTGTCCGGGTTTCATGAAGGGCCTCTTGCAGGGGAACTTCGCACCGATACTGACGCGCATGACTTCGGGCATATCCCTTATGCCTAGGGCACATTACACCGCAAGGTGGGTCTACAGCCAGTCTACGACCAAAACGCAAGGAGATCGTAACGATCCGTGAGTGTGCAGTGCGGCAACCGTAGGTTTATTTTCAAGGCAGTACGGTGGACGCAGAAGTTTGGCATGTCAAACTTCTTCTAAGACCACTCTCCGTCATTGTCCAACCGTAAGGAGGCTGTATGGAGATCTTACGCTAATCGTCGTGTAATCACAGGCGAATTAGACGCACGTTGTCGGCACAAATACAGCACTAACGTTAGCGCCGTGCGTTCACTGTACCATGCACGTAAGAATGCCGCACTTTAGTAAGCAGACGGTGCGTATAACGTAAGTTGTAAGCGAGTACAACGCACGTTCGATGCATGTTGCACTCACGGCCACCTCAATAAAAGCATTCCCAGTGCTGACGCACTTATAACCAAACATGATAACGTACGGATCCCGTGCGTATGTGCCCACAACTGTAGGCCTACTTTTGTCATTGCATGTGGAAAACGCCGTAGACGCCGCAGACCTCAAGACGCCTTGCGGCGAACACGCCCGCAAGGTGGAATGTGCCCCTCGCTTTATGCAGTGCAACACGGGACCAGGTCCACAGTGAGGGAGGTAACCCTAGGTTGCCAGCCCTATCTGCTTCAGACAAGGGCTAAAGAAGATGTGAAGCCTTTCTCTTCTCAGTGCTGTAGTGTAATAAATCACTAGACGTATAATGGCCTTATTAAGAGAATAACAAAGCCTACAATGTGTGTCACAAGGGGATCTTAACCTAGTCCAGTGCAACTTACCAAATCAAAGGCTTACCTGGCGCGTGCCTGAGAGATTGGGACCGTAGAACCGAAACTTTACTATTTTACATACGCATGATCCACGTGGCGCCAGCATATTACTCACCGCATGCATCCTTCATGGCTGTAACACAACTAGCATCCTGTATTGCACCAATAGACACGCTCGATGGTCCATGCATGAAACACTCTTCATCTACCTTATTAAAGGTTATGCTAGAACAGTTTTTATCTGAATCACATGTGCTTTGACAGTCCTGAAAAATAATGTAAATCTATGGCAAAACGAATTCACGGAGAAAGACAATGAACAATATATGACAAGCCAAGTTTGATACAAAAAGGCAGAAGGACTGGAAAAAATGATGAGACCTTACACTGCTTACCAATTTCGGTCAATTTGGTGGTGTACTAATGTTATCACCCAGAAGATTTTAATGAGCTTGTATTACCTCAAACGTCGTGTCTCCTGTTAGAGAGCCATTATCAGCGGAACAACCAATCGAAACGATGTACATGTATCGGCCCGTCCCACAAACTTCTGAGCCAGCAGGTGTGGTGGTATTAGAAACTGTTGAGAAAACAGCAAAAGCCTTGTCGTAGAGCATATTGTAGGTTCTTATAGGTATCTTAAATTATTCTTTAAATCAATATTGCTAATTTTGAAATTGATATCTTCAATTTGTTCATAATATAAAATGAGAAAATATACATTTTGAATATCATTATAACATCAGTTTTAAACATAAAGGCTTGAGTAAAACAGCTACAATTCTTCGTTGCATGTACGTTCAGTGGGGTTTATACGATTGTTTTGTTTCATCCTTCTTAACAAGTAGTAGTACATGGACACACCCAGTAAAACTAGTGGCTAAAGAGTCAAGACACATGTAAGTTTAAAAAAAAAGAATAATTACAGTACAATACAGACCATGCTCAATAAAGCAAGTCTTGTACAAATTGGTGTTAAACAATCGTGAAGGGGGACATCGAGGACAGCTAAAACAGCATATCCATGATGGGGACTTTAGAAATGAAAACTTCATAGCATAGATCTCTATTATGCAGGAGTTTGGTGTGCATGTGCATGAGAGCTTCCCTCCCCATTTCCATCCGAAAAATGGCAGGCATTAGTGTCTGCAGCCGGCTGCAAAACAAAGTTACCCAATTATTTCACAAAATATTGTTCTGGCCCCTTTGAATACTACAACTTTACATTTTTTTTCAACTAAAATATGTGATATAACAACACACACGTACACTAACAGGTGCACACCACGCACAATAAAGGTCTATCACTAGTTGTTGGGTTGATTGGGTATAAGCCTAAATTCTGTGACTCCGTACATGTTCACATATATAATGGAAATAAGAGTGCATGAGCGGCTCAAATGGGTGTTGAGTCCAATACAGTGCCACGACCCACCAAGTATGGTGGCGTGGCCCTCAGGAACCACAGCCTCTGTGTGCACTCTAAGTGTTCTACACCAGATACATTATAAATAAATGACAAACAAATGTGTTCAGGTTTGAAGGTTGGCCAATTTAGCAATCGGAAATGTAAGGGTGGAGAAGGAAGACGTAGGCTTCAAAGCACTATGATTGGATAGTACATACACGTTTGAGCAAAGATTTAGTATGTATATATAGTCTATACTCTAAGAAACCAATATATTCCAATTGCAGTTAAACTGTTGAGGTTGTAAACAAGATTTACTGGTTCAAAATCAAGTTTATCTATGCTCAATACACTGAAATTCATGCCAATGTTGTAGTTACTTTCAAACACACCTGTGGCCATATCTAGTGATCAAAATTGCTAAATTTATGCTCCTGCTGAACAGCATCTAGATAGTAATGATGATAATGCCAAAAAATCTAGTGCGTCCGTATTGGTGATGTTTATCAACTAAAGCATGAGTCGATGGAGATGATCAATATTAACCTGCATAAGGTATGATACAGCATCATGCATAGTGTTATATTATTAGCAAAAAATTATAAATGATTGAGGAAATTAAAATGCATGTACTGCATATTATAAAAAATTATGTGTGGTGATGATGATCAATACTCTATTTTGAAACTGTCTTCATATATATTGTCTTGTTAATTTTTTTAAGAAATAAAAACAATCTTATGATTCAAGAATATTGTACTAATACAATGGTTTGGATTTTTAGTATTTTATGTTACAATTAACAAAAGTGATAAATATTACCAGGTTAAACCATCCATTAACAGTATGTCATGAAAAATATGACTTTAAAAACATACCCTCTATTCAAATATAGAGTTATAATAATGATGGCATTGAGCATTAAACACACACGTTCTAGCATCAGATGCAGTTGTCACTGTACAGGATCTGGTGACATTCTTACTCCCAGATTGACCAGTTGACGAAATAGCATAAATGCGCTGCCCTGTTCATAGCATACAATTATTTGAGCACCAATTATTTTAAATAGAATTTGTGTTTCTTGTACAAGTGGGACCATGCAAACCTTGTCAAACACCAAAAAGCAATGTTCTATGTCGAATAGTTATTTTGTTAATACCAAAAACTATTATTGACCTTTATTGCAGCTGTCAAGAAATGAACATATTTTCCACCATACGTCTGATTTGAATTCAGCATGTTTATATTATGTAAAATCCACTGTATGATAAATTGAAGAAAAATGCCTTAGCAAAAGTTGTATTTCCTGGAAACTATGCCTGACTACTGCGAGTTTTGCCTCAAAGGCATGAACCACAAGAAAGCAGGTCCCAGATGAGATACCAGCATGCATTATTAATAACCTGGTCCAAATAGCTCCCACCCTAACCATATATGGCCGGTCATATCTGGAGTATAAACCAACCCAATGGAAAAAAGGGTCCAAAGCATTTTTTTCCCGGGGGGGGTTTACCCCCCTGGGCCAAAAAGGGGGG
>CM032663.1:12931010-12950825 GCA_019095985.1 Streblospio benedicti
GATAAAACCGGTTCTGTCGGACTCGTGAAATCCAGCTTAGCCATAGAGTTTTAGCAAGGGTTTGAGTTTGAAAATGGGGATCAAGCACCGCCCACAGAAATTTACATGGGGCGAAGTGCAATATAAAGGTTAACCAATGAGGTTCTTCCGTTGTTAAGGGCAGAGCAAGAAAGGAAAAATATGGGTAATAGGATGAACTGGATAATATTATGAAGAAAATATGTGATACTAGCCGTCCCATCAGTATGCCGTTGGCATGACGTAATCAGTATGCGTTTGGAAGAATGTAATATGTCATATATTTTAATCCGACGTCATGAAGTACAGAAATCTAAGGCAAAAAAGGAAAAATGAAAAAACGTAATCATCATCTGGCATTTGATGCACCACGCAGTAACCGGGGTCCGTATGATGCCCCATGATGCCCCGGGGTGCCGTGAAATGGAAACCCCGGCATGTCGTAATGCCCCGTTTCTCCCGTGATATATCGGTCGTTGCTAAAAGGCAGACCACCAAAAGAATTCTTAATTTCATCAGGGCGCGAAGCGCCCGCAACAGATGAAATTATAATTTTATGAGGGAAAAGATATAATAAGGCATTTTCTTCCAAAATGCTGTCATGCGACCATTTTTAAAGTTTAGTAAACTTTCGAACTCATGTTCGAAACCAAACTCGGCGTGCGCATGCGCAAACACTTTTCTGTCGTCCTACTTCAGCTCTTCTGGAGGTATGTGAATAAAATGCAAACTATAGAGGGGTGGAGCACCCGATGCACATTTAAAGTAGCCTAAAACCGTGCCTGAAATACACACAACGATTTGCCCAAGTTTCACGGTGATTGGCTGTGCGGTTTAGGAGTCTAGGAGTCCACAAAATATTTTATATATATAGATGATTGGATGAACCGTATATATGATTGTTGAAATAAATGTCAAGAATTGAGAATTGCTTTTGTTTTGTTTTTTAAATCTTTTACACAAAAACAATTATGGGATCAGGAAAACCTCCCATTAAAATCACCTCTATAATGAGACCACCTCTATAATAAGACCATTTTCATGGTTACCGAATGTGCTGGTAATTAACCTCCATAAACAGGCCTTCATTGAGGCCATATCGTAGGTGGTCTTAATAGACAGGTTCTACTATATTTTGAACTGTTTCTTCTGCCAGTGATCATCATATATAAACGATATCAATTGCGCTAATGAACCATAAAGCAAGGCAAATGGTGTTCAGGGGTGTATCCAGGCATTTTAGTAATTGGGAAGAAATTATGTGAGTATAGACGTTTTCTGCTTTATTGTATTGTATATTGGATTGTTCTAGGCTAGAAGTAATGGAGGCGCCCTCTCTGGGTAGGTCTGGGATAATGATAGTACCAACAAAACATTACAGTAGGACTTCAAACTAAGACGCCATCTCTATTGAGATCATCTCTACGTCGATTTGCGGACCCAAACCTTTCTAAAGATGCCAACTTGACCACTCTTTTATTGGGGTCTTTTGAGGACAGTCCTAATCCGCGTCCTATTGTTGGTCTAGGTAGAGAGGTACTGCTGTAGTTAATAATACATCAAGCATAGTTTTGTGTAGCTAACTTCAAAAGTGCCCATATGTCATCAGGTAATCAACAATAACATTCATATCAGCACTTGTAGTACACACCAGCGTTCTGCACGGTCAGCTTTTGGCACAGTTTATCCGCCCCGCGACCGCATCATTCCAACAGCATCCGCCCCGTGACCGCACCAAATTACACTTCTGTGTCCGCATCCGCCCCGCGACCGCAAGATTTTGACCGCATCCGCCCCGCGACCGTATTGCCATAAGAGAAAATGACAGCAATTTGACCACACTATTACAGATCATCCTCAATATATCCACAACACGATCCGCTATCAGGATCATTATCAATTACTGTGGTGAAACTTGCAAGAAAATGATAAACCAAAACTAATATTAAAGTGAATGCAGATATCTTTATTTACATGTTATCAAATGTATAGGACACTTTTGCAAAAAATATAGACCATACTATACAATGATGAAAAGATTCATAACGTTAAATGTTCAGTCTTCATGATAGCACTGCAGCACATACAAGGACTTTAAGGCAGTGTGAGTGATCAATCCGTGAAAACCGACGATGCAATCCATAATAGGACAGGACATCACTTTTTACAGGGGCCTTTTTCTGGATCTGGATCTGGATAGATAATTCACAAATTAGCCAGTCTCAGATAAGAGACTGGCCTCCTCCAATGAGGCAACGCGTGAATGGAGAGAGGGTACGTTCTGCCTAAGGGTTGGCAGATAGCCGACTCTTGAAAGTGGTAATAGAGTCGGCATTGGCAGTTCCCGGGTTAAACTGTTCCACTCCGGGATTGTTCTTAAAACTGTTGATTTCCACAGTGGAGATTGCCTATCGCCGGCTGAAGGTCTTACTATCTTCCACTGGTGAGAGCCCCGGGTGGCTCTACCTTGATGTAGTTTAATGCCAACGCTCTCTGGTGGCAAATCCAGGCCTCCATGCAAAAGCTTATAAAATAGGCATAAACGCTGATTTCGCCGCCGGTCTGCTAGACTTTGCCAGCCAAGGTCACGCAGTAGGCCTGTGACTGATATGATACCGCAGGCTCCACGAGCCCATTGTGCTGCTCGCCTCTGCACAATCTCTAGGGAATCAATTTCCTCTTTAAATGATGGGTCACAAATAGCCCCACAATATTCCAATGATGACCTGACGATAGTGAAATATGCTGTCTTTCTCAGTCTGTCTGTTCTTAGGATTAATGAGGGTGGGCTTTGCAAGCTGTATATATACCAAAACCTAATGGTACCAAAACACTGTAAGTTTTATTTGAAGAAATGGTCTTGATAATGAAAGTTGTCATTTGGATTATTTAACTAGTAAGTTGTATGTAATCCCCTGTAGAAAGCTATATGCAGAATATAACGGTCTAAAATCTTGTAAGTTATATTTTGTCAACCCTGTAACACCACCCAATCCCATATTTTGAACAAACATTGACTCTACAGAAGTACAATAAACTGTAAGAGGACTTACTTTACTTAAAATGTATATCCTTGGAGGTATAAACATACAGTTCGGGGAAGGAGTTGATAGGTATTTCTAGGTGACCCTTGCAATTTAAAGCTATTTTTAAGATGGTTGATAGCAAGTGAACAAATTTGTTTATGTCTTCTCCTTCAATAACATTTTCAACCAGTGAAAATATTTGAAAATTACAGGAAAAAACAAAAAAAGCATTATGATAAAGAGACTAAATCTTGTATAGAACAACTATAAATGTAAACTTAAAATGTAGAAATACATCTCTTTCTTGAAAACACTGTTTTACACAATATTCGAAGTTGTCACCGGGAGACAGGATGTCAAACTTCAGTTCTTGTCCCGTGGACTAATATATATTCCATTAAAAAAAGGATATTTGGGTAAGGATCGGGGCTTAAGCTTTTATATTACTGTATTTGTTTTGTATTTCATATGCATGGAGATTAATACCAACAATATGGGGCTTTAAGGGTTAATATGTATCAAACATTAGTTCTAGGTAGATCAATATCATTACCGCGACCAATACTAAGTGCAATATTTACTTTGATTCAATCAAATATACGGAACCTCGTAAAATAGCCAATTTCTTGGCATTTTATCTTCTCCAAATATTTCGTCATACTTTTTGTATTTGACAAGCATGTCCATTCTATGAAGCTCACGTGCTACTTTTAACACCATTACAAGTGTTTAGTGGCAAAATAGACAGATGAAAGAGGTATTGTGGTTCAGTTACAGAGACCTCAAAAGGTATGCACTTGAGCTTGTCTAGATGTTAACACCCACACGCTGATAGTAGAAGATATCAAATGGATATATTGTCAATTAGAGATTCATTTATAGCTACCCCCACCCCTTTTTGTAGGGCATTTGGCATGTCTGCCATCAATTGCGCGTACGAAACCCATGAAATCCCATAAGTGCGCCCCCACCCCCTTTCCAAAAACCTGGATCTGCCATTAGTTAGCAATCAACCGCTTGAGCCTTAGCGGTTCCACACTCGTGATCCAGGATCTTTCTCACTAATCCTTCTGCAAATCCCTATGAACAAGGCCAGAATGGAATGCGCTTGTCTTTCAAATCCTGATCCAACGTACCGACAAATCACCTATTGTTGATCGGCCAAATGGAATTAATGAGAAGCATTCCACCAGTTCAAACTCCTGCTAAAACAGAACTTAGATAGTTTTAAGAAGCCAATTGAAACTTTTTTTATATGCAAAGTGAATTCACTAGCACTTGTGTATTTGCGCATGCACTAAACTATTTCATATGGAAATTGAATGTTTATAGTATGGACAGAAGAAGTTTTCTTCGAGTAGTCGAAACAAAGAGGTGGTCTTCATATGAAGCTGTATGGTGGTTATTGAAAGGTTTGTGGGTGCAATATACAGGTGTTCTTAATTGACAGTTTTCCTATGATATATAACGCCCACCCCGACCTCCCAGAAAGCATAAAGTGACACTTGTATTTTAGCTCCCGCAGTGATAGTTATAATAGATATAGTTAAAATTGCTAAATCAATATATTATCAAATAAGTGGGAGTGAATAAGAACAATTACTGTCCAAAAAAGTGTGATCATGCTATCACAACATTATTAATGTGTGTCAAGAAAAGCGAAGGCCGAATCCCATATGTTGGTGTGTACCAGCGTTCTGCGCTGTCGCGCGGACATCCGCGAGTTGACCGCGGATATCATCCGCAGACAGTCCGCGGGTATCCGCATCATTGCTGTTGCGGTCACGGGGCGGATGCGGTCAAATTCTTGCGGTCGCGGGGCGTATGTGGTCAAAAATATGTGTTACGGACACTTTGCGGATCAATGTAGTTACTTTGTGGACGCTTTGTGGTCAGAAACATTTGAATGACCGCGGATCATTCTTTGATCCGCATCTACACCAGATCATTATAAGATTCTCTTTGATCATCATCTTTTACTTTGTCTTTGCAAGAACATGCAAGCATGTTACTTTTTGATTTGATAAACTGCCAAATTTGCAGGTAGTAGAGTCATGTTAGAAAAACATGAAAGTGTATCTTAAACACTTCATTTTATAATGTTGTATTACATTTTATTAGAAACACCTCCTACTTGTAATCGTATATAGTCGTGAGATATGACGATGCGTGGATTGGTCTAAAAGCGTTAGTTAAAACGTCCCAGGAATGTGACTGCAGGCGAATTCCCAAAAATAAAAATGAAAATAAAAAAGCCACTCCCCCTTTGCGTGTTTTTTAATAGATTTCCTGGTGTAGGATTTTCTAGTTCTAGCACCAAGTATGATGGGAGCCTGCCATAAAGCTGCATATTTTTATGTGTGAATGGGAAAATTGGCGACGTACTAATCTGAGGAGGTGAAACTTAACAGACATATTAAAGTGAGCATTATAATAGAAATGAATCATGGTAAACAGCTGGTAACGGTTAAAGCAGAGAACTAACTTCTAAAGCTTGGTTTTATTTTGCCTCGTCTAACAATATCTAGGGAGTAACAAACATTGAATATTATGCAGTTCCCCTCCTTTTTATCTGATCTAATACTATTTACACACTGTTCACAAATCAATTTATCTAATTTTCTAACCGTCTGATTTGATCGTCTTCCTAACGGAACATTTGTGTTTTAGGGTCCTTATGACAGCAATTCTATTTAGCATTTTGAACATCCTGCAAAGGACAAAAGACCAAATTAATGAGAAAAAGTGAAAGAAGACGTGATGAAAAACATTTTTATGACGCTGACATATGTATCAACGTATAGAGTCAGCTGTCACCTGTTGCTATATATAATGAAAAAATAATGAAATTGAAAAGGTTGGTATGCCATATATACACGTGTATTTTGTCCTTGTCATTTGTGCTGCCTTCATAACGTTGTCACCAGACCTTGCAAAAGCTAACAATCAACAGTTGATCATGGCACTAACAGCTGAACAAACTGTGTTTTAAAATACGGCTATGTCCCTAGTTCCGCTGTTCCCCGCTGTGCGGCGCCGTAGCTGGGCGACTGCGACTTGTCCTCCCCTGCTGTGTTCGCTGGTTCCGCGTCCGCCCGCTGCGTGGCGCCACTGCGCGGGGGTGGCGGGGGCGTTGTGTGCGTCACTTCCACCAGGTACACGCTGTCGCCCTCCACGGCGAAGCGGTACTGCTGCAGCCACGCGCGCAACCTGCAAGGGCAGGCATTATATCCATAGGCGGATTCAGAGGGTGGGGGGCAAGAAGTGCGCATCTCGCCTTTTCCCACCAAAATACTTCATTTCGGAGGTTTTTGGCATGTGCGTCCGAAACCCATGAAATCCCTTAACTAAGTGCGCCCCCCCCCCCCCCTTCCGAAAACCTAGATCTGCAGGAAAAGCTGCATACACTGCAGACCAAGGGTTTTGGAAACAGGGGGGTGGGGAGGACTCTAGAGTTTTGTAGGAATGATCGATGACGGACATGACACCAACAGCTTAGAATATGTATAAGAGAAGACAGGCGTGATTGAGTTGCGTTTTGTAACAGCAAGACATCGATAAAGTCTAGAGAATATATGTGTTATCTTACAATGGTGGAGATGTTGGGGATTGAACCCGAGACCTCTACATTTCTACTGCCTGGCCACCGATACCTTTGAGCAGAAGGCAGTAACGTCAGACCTACCTGGAGAGCGGCCACACCATGTAGGTCTCCACGGCGAGCACCACGGCCAGCCGCTGGACTGTGCACACCTGCAACACGGTGGACCGTGGGTATGGTTTCACTAGCATGAGTATTGTACACTGTTTGCACATGTTGCTGAAGGCGAGATTTCTGGTTCTTCTGGCAACACATCTTTACCTCCAAAGGGATTCAATGTAGGTGTTGTGGGATTTAACGTGTCAGTATGGTTCTCAAATCCTCTAGTACATGTGACCGTTGCATAATGATCGTGTAAGTGTTTGGAAGTTTCACATGGATACACCCCTACAGTGGCCTATGTTGTACAAGAGGTGACAAGCCAAAATGATTCTACATAATCATATCATTTTTTCGACATATTCACTCACTTTTGCCCCTGCTGACTTACTCATCAAATTTCACTCCCTCACCCATACACGCACGCACCTATTCATCCCCCAAACACCGCCGCCTGCCACACACACCCAAATCTCACATACTCATATGTCTACTCACTCACTCAATTACTCAATCAATTGATCAATCAATCAATCACATAAACACCCATCCACCCAAATCCCTATAGCCCAAATCTAAGCTGGCGACTGATTGACCCACCCCCACACCCCGCCCCAAATATCACCAACACACCTACACCCACTCACTCACCGACTAACTCACCATAGGCAGATCCAGGTTCTCAGAAAAGGAGGGGCACACTTAAGGGATCTCATGCGTTTTGTATACGCGATCGATGGCGTATGTGTAAATAGAATATTTTGGTGGGAAAAGGATACACGAGCCACCTACGTGCGACCCCCTGCATCTGCCTATGACCCGCCGCCCCCGCTCCCACCCCCTCCGTACTCACCACGTGCCACTGCTGGCGGCTGAGCTGCGCGGCGGCGGTATGGGTGAGCAGACTGAGCAGGACGGCGGCGCCGAGCGCGAGGACGGCCACGAGCAGCGCGCCGTGCAGCGCGTACAGAGCCGCGCCGTTGGCACCCCCGACCGCAGGCAGCGCGGCGCCCGGAGACAGCAGCCCAGCCACCGTATACAGGCCTGCGGGGGAGGCACAGTAGACCCTCCAATTAAGACTACCTAGCTATCGAGATCACCTCCATACTAAGACCACTTTTCACGGTCCCAGGCTTTCATAAATCTACCAAATTGAACCTCTATATAGAGACCACCTCACAATTACGACCACCTCTATAATGAGACCACAGCCCAGCCACCGTGTACACTGTGCAGGCCTGCAAGAGGGACACAGCAGAACCTCTCTAGTAGGACTGCCTTTTGGACCAGTGTTTGGTAGTTTCAATAGAGAGGTGGAGCTTTGACTGTATGCAGCAGAACCTCCAATTGAGACCACCTCTATAATGAGACCACTTTTCGCAGTCTGTGTCTTCAGTCCTGTATTGAGAGTATCTGAAGCCTGCCTATGGTCATTAAAAAAGCCTTCCAATGACAGGCTTTTAGTCCCAGAATTGGAATGAGGTCAAGTGATCAATCCGAGGAATTCAACCAATCAGGTTATATGGAACCTCTTTTCACGGCCCCAAACCTTCATAAAGCTACGCGAATGGGCCTCTGTTAATAGACCCCCTCTCTATTGAGACCATCATTGTTGACATCAACTGATTTGGTATCTGAAATGAAAGAACTAAGCGACAAATAATAGTGTTTACGTAAATGGGGGCATCATGCTCTAAGGGAAAAGACATATTGGGTCAGTGTATAATAAATATTATTTTCTTCATTTGATTTTCCTACCGCATGCATGGCGCTGTATGTAGAAATGTTTTAAAGACAGCCTAGTGAATACCGGTCAATAAGTTTTTAACCTGTATAAAAGTGTACGCCACATAAATTTACATGCTATAGTGAAAAGATTATGACATGAATACAGGAGTCGTACAGTGACCATGTGACCAAATGATGAAAGACAGTAAAATGGGTGTGCAAAATGTAATGATGATAAAATATTACAACTTTTGCCTTTGAATCATGGAAGGGGAAATAAAACTGCATAGCCAATGCCATAGCAATGATATAATTTTGAAAGATGAAGAAAAAACTGTAGAAAGGACAAAATAGAATTTACGTCATCAATTAAAAAAGAAGAATTTTCTTGTTTGGCAGACAGAATTAGAATGCAGGAACGCCACCCGTACTGTCGGTCACATCGCTTTACATTTGTTGGTGTACGGGGCACACTCAACACTTTTGATCATTGATATTAAAACTGAAAAAAAGGATACACGAATATGAAGTTGCATTGGAGTCTGATTTCAATTATATTTACTATGCTATGTTTTGACTTTTCTGCAATGTAGAAAACAATGCCAAGTGTATATTTCGCAGACGTCCCAACTTTGGCTCACTATGTCATAGGCCTAGTCTGCTTTGTATGGGGTTCAAGGTTCCAAGCTAAACGTAATTTGCTTATAGATTGACATTATACAAAATGTGCAAGCTTTCTAATTATTTTTTGCAATGTTTTGGTGCGATTGTAGTAAAATATGTAATGAGTACGCAGATGTGATAATAGATCGCTTGAGATGATCACTGTCGCTTTTATTCTATTTCATATAATACACATATTTTTTTAAAAAAAAAAAAACATTGTGCAGCCTTTAGTTTCTTGGTTAAAGATTCTGTGGCCTGGAACTCGCTATGGCTGGTTTAAGCATTTTCTATTCATAAAAAGGGCTTTACAGAGGAGCCCAAACTTGCATACCTCACCCACGTTAGGAATTCAATTTCTGTCTTTGGTACTGTCTATTCATACAACAAAACGATTTCCGCAAAACTTTACCAAGGTAACTAAGGAATGCTTACAATTACAGACATTTGGATTATTATTAACAAATGTCACGATATGGACATCACCCAAAATTAGTAACACAGTTCACACTCCCACTGTTGTCGGTCATAATGTCATCTATCACAAACTTGATTTCACATTAAACAAAACCATATAATAACCACGATTCAGTATCATATCCAGGTACTGCAGTGGAGACGTCGAAGTATTCAGTGCTTGGAGCCACGAGTAGGCAGTCTCCAACAACAGCAGCGGAAGTGACGTCATGCACAGATTGCAGGGGGAGGGGGCGCCAGTAGAAGGAGACGCAGGCGGGCACCTGGCGGCACCAGAGGGCGCAGTCGTCGTCGCGCACGGCGGCCACGTGCTGGTGCAGGAGGAAGAGGCGGGGCGGGGACAGCGGCTCGGGCGACGCACGCACCTGTAGCAGGTTGGCCCCGTGGGTATCAATAACTTGTAATAACTTTAAGTAACGCGTAATACTCATAGTAAACATTGACTCTGTAACCGTCGCAGCTCATGACAACCAAATTCCTAGTAGAACATTTCTAGTTAGATACTTAGAAAGTTCATATTTGAAGAGACACAATGCACGTGTATGAAAATAGTTACTACAAGTTTAAAATCAGTCATTGACACTCATTGTACGAGAACAACTTGTATGTACAGCGTGGCTAACAATTTAAAACACCACCTATTAAAAATCATATGCATATGGAAATTGAAAAAAAAGGGGGGGGAGACTACTAACCAGGCCGGACATCATCTGGCTCTGGCCCCTCATCGCCGTGCACCGGTCGAGGATCTCCCGTAGGCTGAGCTCGGACCACGCGGCCGGGTCGCCTGCGCACGTGACGTCGTCAACCAGCAGTCTGTCCGCCGGCACCGCCTTCAGCCACGCGTTCTCGCACAGACACACGTCCACGCTGTTCTGGACGTTCAACGTTTCTATGGCACTCACGTCGTCAATGAGGAGCGGCGGCAGACGTACGATGCCCGTGTTCTCTACGTTCAGCTTGGCCACGTCTGCGAGTGAGTGCGTCGGAGGAGACTGCGTGATGCCGGGGTTGTCATTGAGCTGCACGTTGGCAAACGCAGGCGTTTTTTGCAGCAGGAGCTCTGCGGGGAAGTGCGCGAGCTTGTTGGCGCCGAGGAGCAGGGAGGTGAGATGAGTGAGAGGCGTGACGTACGCGGGGTTGATGGTGTGGATCTCGTTGTGCGTCAGGTCGAGCAGGCTGAGGCGAGCTGCCAGCGGGCGCACGTCCGGGAACTCCGTGAGGCGGTTGTCGGTCAGCTGCAGAGTCCTCAGCGAGTCGCCCACCAAATAGTTAGGGTTCACCTAAAAATGCAGGAGATCAATAATTGAAGAACTTTGGTATCCTGTGAAAAGAGATATACGCCACATAGAGCAGCATTGTCGCGAGCACAGCGTGATGATTATGTTATAGTTAGCCTATAAAACGTGTATACTGTGTATTTCCATTGCGGTACAGTGAAGTTTTTCGA
Source organism: Streblospio benedicti (assembly GCA_019095985.1). Lineage (NCBI taxonomy): Eukaryota > Metazoa > Annelida > Polychaeta > Spionida > Spionidae > Streblospio > Streblospio benedicti. The sequence goes on from CM032663.1 coordinate 12,942,073, forward strand.
ACACTAAAATCTCTTAACAAGCGCATAAAGTAATAATCATAAGCAGTAATTATTACTGGCGCAGACTACAATAAAACTTCAAATAAGCCAAAATAAAAGTACCTTGGCAATCTGGTTAGAGTGAAGCCTTAGTATTTTCAATGAGGACGGTGCCGCCATGGCGTCCGGAAACTCTAGCAGCTCGTTCTCCTTCAGCTCAAGGTGCGCCAGTTTGGTGAGAGGCTTGACGAACGACGGCTCCACGCGTTTTATGGCGTTTTTGTTGATCAGCAGATTCACCAGAGACGGCGCCAGGGCAGACACGTTGGGGAAATTGACGAACGCATTGCTGGACAAATGGAGCGTCGTCAAATTCTTCAAAGGGGCCAACAGACTGGGATCGATGTAGCTTATCGAGTTCACTTGAACATTGAGTGTGGAGAGTGTGGTTCCTACGGCCGACAGGTCGGGGAACTGGACAAGCCTGTTCGACATCAGATTGAGGAGTGTCAGCGCTTCGAGAGGTTCCAAGAGGGCCGTGTCCAGGACTGTGATCTGATTACCGCGCAAGTACAGGTACGTCAGGCTGGCACCCAGGGGATGAAGATCGGGCAGCGAAGTCAGCTCGTTATAGGACAGGTCGAGGGATTGCACGTGTGTGAATCTGGTGAGCTGGGCTGTGTCGACGGCGGAGATGTTGCAGTCCTTGAGGGAAATTGCCGTGATGCTGACGTCGACAATGTCGCCCAGCTCGCAGGATGCGGAGCAGACGGCAAACAGGTGCGCCAAGAGGCCGGCGGCGACGGCGGCAGCGGCCGACGCGTGCCCTCGTGGAGCTGAGGTGTGCCTCATGGTGTGCACACTCCTCGGGTGAGGCGTGATAATAAAATCTCCTAGAAGTACTACAGCTATACGCGTATTTGTAATCCTGTCATATAAAACTGTATTTTTATGATTCCTTTTGAACAGTTTCGTCTGTGAACAGTGAAACTTTTATAACAGTTTTGCACTGTGTCGGTATCCGTCCATAAAACGTATCTATTTTCTTTGCAGTATGTTTGAAATACGCCGTGCATCTATGCTATCATATATTTCATCACTCAAAATCTGTTTCCTGAATATCTGTGGTACAAAATCAACCATTAACTATATTTTTTCTATCCCAATTCATAGTCTAGCGCGGGAAGTATCAGTTCAACGGGACTCCATTTCTGGAATTCAAATCCGTGAGCATGTATTCACCGTCACCATTCTCCACCAAAACTGGACTCATAGAGGTCTATATATTCTTAACCCGTGGCGGTGCTGTTTGTAATCCGGTCAAAACAATGAGCTTTGGCTGTGCGATTGTTCTTTCAGAAATGTAAGAGGCCATCAATTGACCCTCTGAACTGTAGAAGCGACACACAATGGACTGAGTAGATCCCCGCAAAGACTTTGGGTCGCCATATAATATTGGTTTATATTAGTACGTCATCAAGGTCTCATTAGCTATAATGAGTATTTACAATTGCAGTCTGGTTGGTTTCCCGTCCAATATCAACACTTTCATGGATGAATTAGTAGGTGCTGCTCACATTGAGATATATAGGAGCCTCTAAAGCCAAAGGGTTAACAATCACAGGCACGGGGACGGGCTGGCGGACTTGGTTGACAATTGCTATTTGCGGTTATTTTGGAGATCTAGACAGTGTTTGGAGTCTGGGGTAAAAGCAGGAGGGTTGGCCATCACCCTAATTTCTTGAGTCACATTGAAAAACTGTTACGTTCGGTGGACTAATGCCCCATCAGCAGCTTTTTTCAAGCAAAACAGAACTATTTTCCTCACGTGTCTGTGTCACGTTTTGTGGCAACGGGAACTGAAAGTCAAACATAAAAAGCACGCGTTTGAAAGGTTTACGTAGTTGTCTAGTCCACGATCTATAGGCACTCTAATTCGAGTGCATACAGATGTGTTGTTCAGTAACTTATAAATTGAATAATGAGCCGGAAATGATAGAGGATGTGATTATTCTTTATGTGTTACAATGTCCATGCAGGAACAGTCGACGGGGCCCATTTGGCTTAACTCACGCCACAACAGAATGGTTTACCGGGAACAACACGAGGAAATTAGATATTGTGACCGCATAACAGACATTGTATTTGTAGATATATGTTTCATATGCCATCATTCAGCCATATTGCCCCAAGGCAAAGATCCTGTAAGGGTTTTGTAAGTAGCGTAGAGGTAATATCAGCAGTATTCCACGCAAAATGTCATTGTTTCTTGTCTGTAGACCAACTCACCCTGGCAGGGGGCATGGAGCGAGAAAGAGCACTTGGTAATGGAAATGTGTGGTATAGGTGTCTTTGTTTTATTTCAAGAGCATTCATTGTTGACGCAGGGTTTATATCAGGGTCTGTTTTATGGAACATTGGTTATGCCAGGGTCTGTTTTATGGACCATTGTTTGACAGGTCTGTTTTATGGACCATTGTTTGTCTGGTCTGTTTTATGGACCATTGTTTATGTCATTGTCTATTTTGTGGAACAGTGTTTATGTCACGGTCTATTGTATAGACCATTGTTAATGTTAGGGTCTCTTTTATGGGTGACTAACTATTTGTGACAGAGTCGTTACAATTGTACAACCCCCACTAAGCGCCTCACTGATTTGCGATTGTTGTGCAGCTGAGACATGCATGTGTCACGTTGTGAGCACCATCAGTGTCACTTGTTTAGTACTCTCAAGAGGTTACGATGCTAGCACACACCATTGTACACCATTCGGAAACCCTTCGGCTGTGAGAGCAAAATGTATTGTGGACGAAACTTGTTGCTTACTGAGCTCTGGTGTTTGGTATAAGAACAACAGACGACTCATTATTTCCACAAGTTGGTGTTCTTCGGACAAAAGGCCACTAATTGGCTACAAATTAGAAACTATGTAAACCTCATTACATATAATAGTGTTGCTGGTTGTTGTTCTGTAATGGGCACGTATTAATGGGACATGCTCCATTGTTGTGTGCTCACTGTGGGGTTTACATGTTTGGAAATGATTATCCAATAGTAGACAAACACGTTCACGAACACTTCATTGATGTACAGAAACCCTGAACTTCCTCGAATATATAGTCTGTGACCAACCAGTGACCCTGGATCATGCAAATTTTGGCACATTTAGTCCATTTGAACTCTTTGTGAGAACTGACTTTGTTAAGTGTATGTTAGTTTTACATATATTAGTATGGGTACCCTCGTGGCTACTTATATTTTTGCTGAGCAAACCTCAAACAGTTGAAGCGCCCCACAACTATGCTTGATAAATTCGGCTAGTTTGAAAACACACTGTGTCGGCCATTTTGGCGGCCATTGTGAAAACTTTTCCTGGCCCAAGAGGCCACTCACCCAGACATACATATAGCCACCACATATGAAAGTCTGCAAAATCCACATTACATTAAAACACCCTGGTATAGACGAATCCCACGCCACTACCATCTTGAATGCAGAACGAGTTCAATTACCACAATTCATGATAGCTGAAATGTACACATATGGGAAAAATGCATGAAATTATCCATGTCATGACCTACGCTACACATTTAAGACATTTTCTGGTAATGGGAACGGATCATCAGGCAGTAAAGTAAGTAAAGCACTTGGGTGAAATGGATCCATATCTAATGTTGTCACTATAGCCCAGTCAATCTGTGTCAAATGAAGCTTCAAGTTCAAACAAGTTGCAACAAAAGGTCTGCTAATGGAATGCATTTCAGTGATGTCCCTACAATAACATATCAAAAGTTTAGGAAGTTGCGCAGTGGAAATATGCTATGTAGTGTGGCTCCAGAGTGCACTCACCGCTGGCGAAACCGTTGAACTGCTCCAGACACTCGGTGCCCTGGTGGTTGAAGTTGGCGATTGAGTAGATGGGGTGGAGGTGGAGGAGAAGCAGCAGGAGCAGGAGCAGCAGCCCGGCGGTCACCAGCCCGGCTGCCTGCTGTGCAGAGAACAGCAGGCGGCTCAGCGTGGGCACCACCTAGAGGGGCATGATACATGGCCTACTACATGTTACCAATGTTTCATAGTACATGTGCATGAAATACTATTTGAAATTGGTTAGGTGAGGATTGTACCGAGCATACGTGCTATAATGACGATTCGATCGAGTTCCGGGATCCACGTAATTTCGAGGATTTACTGTGCTAACCTTCGGCTCATGCACGCACATGTATACCACCTAGACCACACAGACACACCCACCCACACGCACACACACACACATGCACACACACACACACACACACACACACACACACACACACACACACACACACGCACACACACACACACACACACACACACACACACACACACACACACACACACCACACACACACAACACACACACACACACACACACACCACACACACACACACATCACACACACCACACACACACACGCATGCACACACCTAGTTTGAAAACAATAGCATGGACCCCATACACCTTGGCTCAGTTGGCAACCACCAAAACAGGACCACATTGGCGGCGCAATATATTCAGGGCGGTAGCTACATATGCGGCAGGCGAGGCAACTGGCATGGAAGGTACAAACCCCCCCATGGTTAATTTGTTTTGATGCTTCAAAAAAATATAACAGAATGAAATGAATTATATTATGCTATGCATTATATTCCGACAGACCTCCCAATAACTTGATGAAAAAAGTGTATGTTTAGACACACCCCTCTCAATCCATGCTAATCACCCCCCCCCACCCCCCCTCCCACCCACTACAGCACCCACCCACACCACACACAATTCCACACACACACACACACACACACACACACACACACACACACACACACACACACACACACACCTGTGCACACAGGTGGCACACACACACGCACACACACACACACACAGGCACACACACACACACACACACACACACACACACATCCACATGACCACACCTGTGCATTATATTCCTGAACACACCCAGGTATGACACACACACACAGACACACACACACACACACACACACATATATGCACAAACAAACAAACAAACAAACACATACTTTCACTCTTCCAGCCCACCCCTACCAACCCTACTGACCCGTACGAGGCTGAGAATGACACGAGAATGGTCGCGGCCGCCACAAAGTGCGTCACGTAGAAGCTCGCCTGTGGCACGAGGCGCGGCCGGCGACGCCCCCCGCCCGGCGCCGTGTCCCGCGGTTCCGACCGCAGCACCCAGCTGCAAACAATGAGGTGTGATCGGGCGGTTGGGTATTGGCATTGAAAGCACTTTTTTGAACCATCTTTCTATGACTAGAATAGAGGGATTAATGCTTCACTTTGTATGTTTGTGCATATACTTTTGGCTTTTTTTCTTGTCAGTGAATGGATATCCCTGCAAATGACTCATTCTTGTTGTATGTCCATGGGACTACAGCTTATGAGGTACCGTTTGACATAAGATGCTAGTCTGGTGACGTACCGTTTGACGTAGAAGACGAGCTGGATAAGGTCCATGACGATGTTGACTCCGCAGTGCACCGCCAAATACTGGGTGAGCACGGCCCTGCAGCCGGGGAAAGTATCTGGTAATTACACCTTTAACTCTAATTTGAAAGGACTGTGTAAAAGAATTTAAGTAATCTGATTTTTTGTTAGAATGATTAATAATGCCAAGAAGTGTGTAAGGCAATGCTTCTTTGCTCGAGTTATTTATTATTTCGTGCTAAACAGGTCTATTTGCAATCATCGCGGTGACTTAAGTCTTAACATCAGGACAGTCAGGACAGTCATCAAGGTGACTTTACATCAGGACAAAAAATGCAGGACAGTCACATGGTGAATTTACATCGGGGCAGTGACACTTGACGGGATTCCCTGCTAACTGTCCTGACCTGGTGGTGTACGACATGCGGACGGGAGAGAAGTCGGTGCACACGTCCCCAGCCTCCATCAACCCTGCCTCTGTGTAGTACATGCTCGTGTCCAGCTCGTACACAATGTACCTGAAACAGCGGATGTCAAGGATTGAGTATTCTGGGTATTGTATCTTTAAAAAACGTCTTTTTTCGTATAGATGTCCGTCCCTTCAAACCTTGTTTAAACATTGAATCTGGCTACAGATTTGTTTCAATATTTCATGTAGAAACAGCTGGATATGCATTTTTGTACCTGAATTTTGAAGGATAGTTGTTATGACACAGAATCAATTGTTTGAAACATTTTCCCTACCGACGGTTTCATCACCGCTCGTGGTGATTTCATTAACCACGATACCTTATTTAAATGTTAAGGGAAATGTTGAGGATATGGTTACGGCAAGACGTGTTCACACGTTCACCTACATTGAACTACCTCAACTATCCTTGGTGAATTAAAGCAAAAGATATTATGTTTACCACAGGAGCATTAAAGTGCGCCACATGCACCACAGGTGAATTTCTATATTACCCTATACAAGCCAAAAACCGTTTTCCCATCCTGTCTGATATTATCTTTAGCTAGTAAACTCTGATAAATCAGATTATGGTGAATTTGGTGATATTGAGGTATGATAGTGGCCATATTGGATTTATGCAAATTTCTAAAAATGCTCAACACTGTCAAGGGTCCATCATTCAGTATCTAGTTCAGTAGGGTCCAAAGAACACAAAACCATCAACAAATATTTTATGGCACACTTTGCAAGGTTCAAGGGGAAAATCCCTGTTTGGCTATTGGGCTATATTTCCTCCACAAAAGCGGGTGAGTCGCTCACTACTCACACGGTGTGCAGGACGAGCCTCATGACGAGCCAGAAGAGGAAGAGCGGCAGCGAGACGACGAACTTGGAGGTGACCCACTGGCGGAACAGTGGCGACGCCACCACCTGCAGCGACAGACGACAGGTGAAAAACAGGCATTGACATCAAACTATCATACGATTATAAATTATGTCATTTGATATTTAAATTTTGAATGTGTCCATCAAGATCTTTTACCCAGTTTGAGCGTCAAACATGGATGTGTAAATTTTATTTTGAATAAAATACTAAACTTGTTGAAATGCATTGAGCCTTGTGCACTCGGGTCGAAAGATGGGGTCAGTGACCTGAGTGGGTGGGCGGTCATGACTTCAGTCACCGACCTGGTTAAAGACGAGTTCATAACGTGGGGTCACTGACCGTTTGTAAGGTAGAGTCACTGACCTGGGTAAGGTGGGGGTCACTGAGCATTGTCCGGTCGAGCGTTACGAGGAACTGGAGCGGAGAGAGGTGCTGGCGCAGCGTGAGTTGAGCAGACTCGTACTCAGTGATGTCGTACCTGGGGACAGACGCACAGAGGAACAGCGAAAAACAGGAGCCGGGAGACAGAGACAATGATAGAAATACACCATGTGATAAAGGAGATTCTTTGGAATGGCCAATGGCCTATTGCATTGAACAGGATCTAATACAGCTAGAAGTTGTCACAGTCGCTGCTTGCTTATGTTTGTTTTGTTGTGTCGTGTCAGTAGCTGAAGCGAAAGCCTAGTGTTTGTTTTGTTTCTAACTATGTATGCCTCCAGACAATCTAGAGCGTTTAGCAATGAAACGATTTTATTCACACTTTATGCAACTATGAGGCATAAGGCGACACCAAATGGTTAGATATTGGGCACTTTCCAATTAAAGTGTGCTTTCCAATTTAAGATAGATTTTTAAAACGCTTTTGATTGCACATGCTTACGTGCTAAGTAATATTAATTCTTGGACTTTGAAACTGTTGTTGATTATTGTCTCATGCAACACACACAGCAATATGATTCGCTGGAAACTGATCCTTGCTGTAAATTCATTCTGAGATTTTCTCCTCAAATGCCTAAAGTAAAGTAAACATGGTTACTGTATATATCATAATTGCCCATAAGTCAACGTTGTTCTAGCGACGCTGTGTTCTTTGAACACTTTTGAGCCCATTTCTTTCCTAACTGGCTTTTTTTAACTATTTGATTTCCTTCTCCAGTGTCGAACTTCTATCTTGAGTGTTGAAAGCCTCCTCTACAAGGTTAGAACTAGAGTTTCCGGATCCTGGATATTCAATGTCCTCAGGGATTTGAGATGATTTATGTTACAGAATACATAATGCTATACCAGGGACGACCGGAATTTGCATTACTGCATGTACATCCATTGATATGCAATCCAAGCTAATCGAAATGGGCAATGTAGCAGTGATTGTTAGGTCCATATTTCAGTTATGCAAACGATAAGAGGGCACTCATAAGAGTACTCATAAAATATTAATTTCGGTGCTGATTATGGTGTGATAAGTTCGTGTATCATGGAAAAGTTTGTATGCTCTCCATGAATTGATTATGATTCGACGTATGGATGTAAAATAATTGCCACAAACAGCATGCTTATAGCCATTTTACCTGATAAATGAGGAGTGTGCTTGTCCCTGTCCTTGTGTGTGTTAGTGGAAATCTCCTAAATTTTTAGCACCATGGAACATACAGGATCTAGAAAAGCCACCTTTAACGAGGTTGCATCAACTGGATTTTCACGACAATCTTCAGTCAATTCTAGTTTTAGCGTTGAAGAAGAGGCTTCTAACATTGAAGAAAAATTCTTGAATTTTGAGAAAGAAATCAAGAGAGAAATGAAAGATTTAAAGGAAAACTTTGAACGAACTACTATTGATAAAGAGGATAATAAAATCAAGAGCACAGGTTCAGGAATCATTGAGAATGTTTCTTGCCATGGACTGCAATACGTGTTTTCCCCTCAGA
>CM032663.1:12962364-13038878 GCA_019095985.1 Streblospio benedicti
GTTTGCGATCATTTTGGCCCCAGCTTGATGTAGGTAAAACAGCACCAATGATGACAGAAACAAATCTTAAAAATTATCTTGGTAATGAGGGTTACACATAAATGGATTTATAAGTTGCTGGCATATTTGATTCTTTTTTGTAAGTTTAATGTCTTATGAAGAAAAAAAGTATTTGTGTGCAGATTATAACAGAATCTTATCTCTTCTCAAACAGCATTTAAATTACCAGTTACCCTGTATGAACATGAATAAAGTCTATGATTGGATCGATTCCCAGTCTAGTATTGTAGGAATTGACCACGAGATTGGAGTGTCAATCGCAAAATTGAGCATGCTGACGTCTGATTTACCCGAACGAACTGAGGGTAAATCAGACGTCAGCATGCAGGGGTTTTGATTGAAATGCACAATTTAGTGGTCAATCACCATTCTATCTGACTAAAATCCATTTTATTTTAAAATAAATCATATTATAACATTCTCATTGCAAGTCAATTTTTTTTTGTTTTTCTAAGCGCGCGGAGACCACTACTACGGCGCTAGTCTAAACTTTTGCTCTCCGCTACACGAAACACGCCTTGCGACGTCAGCGGCTGTATTGATAATGTGACGAGTTTAGACTAGTGCCGTAGTAGTGGTCTCCGCGCGCTCTGGAGCGTGTTTTCCATCGCAAAATTGAGCACGCTGGTTGACCAATCAGCGTGTGTTATTGGCGGTGATTTTTGCACGGAATGATAGAATGTAATGTTCTGCCTTCTCAAGATCCCAATCTCAATTCAATATATTACACTTTAAAAGCCCACTGATATTTTGCCATATAAGATAATTTGGATGTTCATTCTCGATGCTCAAATTAGAATGCAGGGGTTGTTGTTTATAAATGCACATTTTATTCAAATACGTGTATTCGATTCGCATACATTGTATTTTCCATATAAAGTAAACTGAAATAAAAATATAACCATGCATATACGACAATCATCGTGAAAGCTAATACATTTTTCTAAGCATAACATGACTAAAGCTCCATTGGAATTTACAAGATATATATTTCTTTAAGCAATTATTAAGTCCATAATTAAAAATTAAAATACAAGCAGCCTTAAACAACAACCGTAGGTCCATCTATGTTTTACAATCCACCACCACCAGTCTATTGCAAAATTAATACACATTCTTATCATAAGTTAAGCTGCCTGTCTATCTCCTCATCTGTAAATTCAAGGCGTCTGTGCGCCAAGATCTACTCTTCATTTATCTTATGATTAGCTCTTACGCCAGTTGATCCTGGAAACTGGATAATGTTGATGACTTTCGTTGGTTGGGCATTATGAATGTTTAGCTTCAAGCACACAAATCATCTTAAAATGTACATATGATTCAAGTTCATTCTCATCAAATATATATGGTTACCCTCATCATGGCTTGACACTCAGATGATGCCACCCGCCTCAGTTAATAAAGAAAATTGCCCCCAGAATACTAGTTAGACTGATTAAATGACACAGTAATTTGGATAAAGACAATGAGTATCAAATTTGAACAACATATGATTACTTCTTGTTAACAATAGTGCCTGCTATAATATAAAGATGGGGAAAATAATATTTGTGTATACCCCCCGCCATTGTGGTTTAGTTCGGTTCGTGAGGAGATTAAAGCGAGTTACTCGAGTGATAATGGGTTTTTTCCTCTTTTCTCATTTACATAACCGAGTCAGAATTGTGTTTGTTTGCTAGGAACATTTAGCCATTAATGCACGGATTGGGACAAGGACACGGCCATTATACAGGGCCAAGCTGTTGGGGGTGGCGGCACGTCGACAGCGCAAATGCAAATATCCCCACATGACCATTATAATATAACTACATTATACCACGGGGCAGAAAATCCATGACAGGCAAACAAGACATACGTGCCCCATTTCTTAAATAAATAGAACTGGAGAATAAAACCTGTGTAACACTTTCTACTGTGACAATAGGGACAGTTGCATCACTGACAGCACCTAGTCCACGTCCAAATGTGATTGCTCACGGTCGGGGGCTAGACTTTAGGCCCATAACCGTACGCAGTCAAGGACCGAAAAAAGCCAGAGCAGAAGTTGGTATCATAACAAGGTTGACTCATAATGCAGTTTTCAACGGCGTCAGTGTGCAATGATGTACAGTTTGTGAGAAGAATATCTTACCCACAGTCTGCCCTTTAAGTTTGGCGTGGGCACAAGGAGATCAATACCACGGCCGCCGCTGCCTGTGACGCTGTTGGTGGGGCTGCCCGCGGTGGCCATGAGACTACCCTAACGACGCCAACGACACCCAAAGAGTCCAGCCAAGACCACCCACAACAGGTAGCGGCGGCGAGTCTCTTCATGAGACTCGCCTTACATGGATTATTGTGATAAAGCTCATGAACATTATTATGCAAATATGACAAGAGACATGTTGTCCATATTCTACAATGGATTGTCGTCCACTGAGGAATATATTCCATTAGAAGAACCAAACTAATGCATCTGATCCTGCTCATCACCATCCTTGTGGCAAACTGTAAAGCTCAAACCTGTTCTTTATCAGGCTACGCATCAACAGTCTCCCAAGTTGCACTTACAAACTGCAGTCTGACATCGGTCGACACAGCAGACCTGAAGCGGTTCACCAACCTGCAGATCGTCTGGCTGAACCACAACAACCTGACCACGTTCCCAGACCTGACACCATCCGCGAGCACGCTCACCCTTCTCAGGCTGGGTGTCAACCAGATCCGTGATGTCAGTGATAGGTTGATCCAGCCTTTGAACAACCTGGTAATTCTCAGCTTGAATAGTAACCGCCTCACCACTTTTCCTGACGTGTCATCATCTGCAAATACACTGACCAAACTCCACCTTCAGAAAAATCAGATCCATCAGATTGGCGACGATGCATTCTTTGCGCTCATAAACTTGGAGCGACTGTGGCTCCATCACAACAGAGAACTCACACGCTTCCCACACCCAGTTCGCGGGCTGAGAACCCTCAAATCACTGATCATTTCTTACACTGGCATTTCTCACCTGCCACCAATCTTACACGAGAACATTACCCTCTTAGAGTTGAATCTTCGTATGAGTGTGGACTTGTGCAGCTGTGACAACGCCTGGCTAAAACAAGAAGGTCCAAAAATGGCAAGTTTTAAGCACGATGATCCCCACTGCGATGGTCGACTGTGGTCCAGCATGACAGTACTGGACATGAATGATAAATGTGTACAGGAGAGAACGCAGAAAGTCAAGCAGCTTTCTCATGCAAAAGCAGTAGCCACTGCAATAGCACTGTCACCGTTCCTGCTGCACGCTTATGAGCCCGGGGTGCAGAAGGAGCAGTGCGTGCTGAGCTGCCTGGACACCCCTGGGTGTGTCTCCATCTACTGGCGTGAGCTAGACGACCAAGCTGTTGACTGTGTTCTCCTGGCCCCCGGAAACAGCATCCAGGTGGCGGATGTTCCTGACGGGAACCTCAACGTTTGGACTTACGTTGCTCTTAGTTAAGTTATCCATGTGGTTGTTAGATTATTGCTAACGATGTTAGTCTTCTAGGAATTGCTTCCCTTCGCACTAACTGTATTTCAGACAAAAATTCACATTCGGCAAAGAATCGACATGATCAAAATAAACTTTAGTGTACCGGGTAGATAATATCTACTGAAATTGGGATATTTAATGTTAATCAAAGTAAGAATTTCTATTTGATAATGAATATACAAGTTCAACAATAGTTTCTAAACAAGGATAATAATCAGTTCATACACTGAGCTTTCGACAGCATCCGCCATCTTGATCACAGTGGTTGACCTCAGGAAATCACCCAGGTTGCCCCGGGTTGCCCCCTCCCCCTCTCTCGAAGCAAGGTTCCTAGAACACCACAGACCCAGTTCCGATGGATCAGAGGTGTCTCGTCACCAGCACACAGACAGTAAAGGACACACTGTCTCTCTCGAAGGGACTAACATCTTATGTGTGGAACCCAAATATTTCGAACGTGGCGTGAAGGAGGCCATTCATATCAGGAAACTCGAGCCCCCACTAAATAGAGATGGGGCAGGTACCAGCTTCCTTCCATCTGGTACAATGTCCTCACCCGAGAGGGGGAGGGGGCGGCGAACCCGGGGATTTCCTGAGGTCCCCGTGACGACAACCACTGTGATCAAGATGGCGGATGCTGTCGAAAGCTCAGTGTATGAACTGATTATTATCATTGTTTAGAAACTATTGTTGAACTTGTATATTTCAAATCCAGGATAAATGAATTTCCATCATCATGTTTTTTGCAGGTATCATGCCTAGTGTGATCTTTATGTTACATGTATATCTATCAATGACCTTTCACTCAGTTTAGTAGCATACATATTTTAGGGTTCTTCTCCAAATAGAAGCACTTAAGGGAGCGATCATCATTATTTGTACAGTTGGGGGGTAATTTGGTATTGACAAGATAAAAAAATTGAACGCCCTCCTTAACTCTCTATGTTGGAATTGAATGCCCTCCCCATATGAACATTAAGAAACTGAGTGCCCCCACGCCCCCCACCCCTTCCCACAAAACAACACCAACCCACATAAATATGAACAATGACATACTATCGTATTATAAAGTTTGATATTGGACAGATTCCCTGAAAACTGTTTAAAGTGTATTGCAATGAATCATTAACTCTCAATGGTCAATGAATACATATTACGCAATCTATTTGACTTGTTGACATTACAATACAGTTAAATCCAAAAGTCTGCATATTGCAGGAATGCATCAATTCGAGACATAAGTGCGGAAAATATTATTAACTTTTCAGTTTGAGAATTGAGTGCCCTCCTTCTCACTGAGGGCCTCCATTCTGTGACCAAAGAAAATTGAGCGCCCCCCAACCCCAAATGACCCCCCCCCTGCACAATTAATGATGGTCGCTTCCTTAAGACATTGAAGTAAGGGCCCGATCAGTTATAGTTTGATGCAGGGGGGGGTGTCAGGCAGAAATTGTGGGGGGGGGTCCTATCTATTCTATATCTATAATTCTGTATCTGTACCTGTATAAGTACACTGCTAAAAGTCCATGAGTCACTTGGCAGCTTGGCAGAGCGTCATTCCAAAATTCATCTGTATGTATCTCAGGACAATGTATTTGTGGTATTTCATATCATAATCAATTAGATAGAATAAGTTGGATAAGAAGACCAAATAAAGTTTGATGATTGCTTTACTTGACTTTTGAATCCAGACAATCCAGGTTTACACAGAGAATTTGCACATTAAAATTCAGTGACCTTTCAAGACAGATTTTAATTTTTCCACAATTATTTCTAGATATCTAGTTCCATCTAAATAGAAGAGAGAGAGAAGAATATAATTGCATCTAAATAGGGTCTATGTACAAATCAAAGATGACAAAAATATGTAAATAATCGAGTTCTATTCTTGGTTTGACACATCTACAGATATTGAAATCTTATCATATTATGTTGTATGTGCGTCTCGTACAAAGCCCACAAAAATTAGACTTTGGAAGATATCAAGGTGCCGAATGTAACAGAATTCTATCTATACTCAAACAGCATTTAAATTACCAGTTTAACCAAAATTCAATGATTGTTTTTGGTGGTTTTTTTTTCTGAATTTCTTTCTCTTTTTTTTCAATGACTCCTTACAAAATTCAATAACTTTTTTCACGATCTTGAAAAATATTGATTTCAATGACTTTCACTTGAACAGATTGGGAGGGGGTCATACTTTTTTTTCACAATTACCGGAGGGGTCGGACTTTCACTTTGTAATATATTGGGGGTACGGACTTTCCTTCTCGGATTTTCCAAAAATCCCCCCCCCCACCCCCATCCCCCAGCAAATTGTAAATGATAGGGCCCTAACTGCTATGATTATGCTAATGATAGGCTAACATCATACTGTTTGCTGGGACACTATTGTCAATAAAATGGTTGTTATACACTTGTGTATTGGATAACAGTCCTTATAAAGTCCTTCCTGGATCAAAGTGCATTCTGCTGCTTCTGTACACTGGCTGTAAAGGTTTTCACCCGTCTGTGTATCATGTCATGGACCGTGCAAAGTTGTCTTGATGTAGAGGTGGTCTCTTTATAGAAGTGGTCTTGGTTATTTCATTTCAATATCAAAGATATCTAATGCGCAGACGAACCTAAAATCTAACCCACGTCCCGGGACCACACACATAAAAAGAACACATCTATAGGGAGGCCACATTTATAATGAGATGAGATCACGGGGGATTTTATCTCATTAAGACCATATTTCGATCTCCCTATCTACATCTATATGTATAAAGGAAAAGGGATTTTTCCGGTCACAAAATGCTTTTTAACCAGAAGACGTACACACTCCAAATATGTATGCGCAATCAGAACAACTCTCTCAAGAAAGCAATAATTTCTCCACGCTGGCCTGCATGTTCATCTACATAGACGTATGATTTGTATTTGTGTCTGTGCGTGCGTGCGTGCGTGTATCTTTTCTTGTCATACTATCAACTCTAGAGTTATGGGATTCTGATGTCAGATTATGTCCAATTATAGGATTCGTTGACTTCCACATTGTGGTATAATTGCGTTCTTGGACTGGCTGATGAATATTCAATTACATTTTTGCCACTAACATTCCTAGTATTGTAGTGCTTTTCCATAATGCAACCAGTTCCTCACTCACCAGTTTAGTCATTTACACAATGCAAACATATTTGATTAAATACGTTCAGATCCATAAATTTCGCGTACACATAGCTAGCATAAGAAAATCTTCTATATCCATAGGCAGATCCAGGTTTTCGGAAAAGGGGGGAGGCGCACTTAAGGAAAAGAGGGGGCGCACTTACGGGATTTCATGAAAAACCCTATGAAAATGAAGTATTTTGGTGGGAAAAGGGGGGGGCGCCCTGGATCTGCCTATGTACATGTATATCAACACTATTAGACACGCAGCAGAACCAGACCCTCAGAGATACTGACACGTGTCTATGTGGAGGGAACTTTTGAAATATACATATAAGTCAAGCGTCCTTTGAAAATTTAAAATCAAATTAAATTTACTAGATTCCAGTAGAAAGATAATTAGTTTTTCACGCTTGATAGGGTTTGAAGCTTCAGCAAAGTATTTTATTACTCTAACCATATAGCAGTATTATAACGCACAATAAAATATTTAGGAAAATGATTACGGTAGATCTCTATGCATTTCACTAACAATTGTTTTTTTTTTCCCTATCATTGTATCGCGAGTTACATGTCACGTCGGCAGAATTACACTGATAAATAATGATAATTGCTGACCAGTCAAGTGGGACCATAAAACATTTACCATACTTATCAATAGAATCAAAATACTACTACCCTTATCGTGACTGACGGGCTTATGAATGATTCAATCATTTGCGCTGTGACCCAGATCAGCCAACTTGATCCCCTCCGACCTGATTCTCGACTGCGCATGCGTATTGGGTTAGCTGGCAACCATGTAAACAGAGTAATATTGTTAAGGGTAAAATCAAGCATTTTATCTATTTTTAGAACGTTTATACACTTCATTATACACTTGATTTGAAAGAGGATAAATTGCTGGATATAACCGTGTATAATTATAAGAAAATCAACTTAATAATATTCGGACTAAGAGAATCTTTACTAATTGATCTGAATGCACATGCTCAGGTAAATATATTGACTTTGGTAGTGGACTGCACTGGTGTTGGTATTCCATTGTAGAATATGCTGATGCAGATATAGTGACTGTGTTATTCTATTTGCCCATGTAAAATAACTGTATTTACACTTTACATTTGACACTTTACATTTATCTTGCTAGTCTGTTAATCAGTTGTATTCTAAAAGATTAAAATGATATACATTTTGTATGAATGAACACAAACTTGTGGAGAACAGAAAATAGTGAAAAGACATATTTTCAGAGTCAACAGCTACAATGTTTTTTCTCATAAAGTAAGGGCCTTCGATATACTCTTCATATTATTGTTTCCTTTATCTAGATTACTGTGTTTAAATTACTCTTATGATTATAAAAAATCTATTTGAGGTTTGATCAGTCACCTAATCTTATCAAGATGGTCTTATTTATTAATTGTTCAAATCTGAGTTTAAGTAGCTCCTGTTAAAGCCCTTCAATGTCCTAAAAGTGACAGATGATAAAACCTTTTTTTTGGCATGCTTCAATCAACACAGCTTGAACATGTACAATAGCCTCTAGATAACGTAACAGAGTTTGAAAACTTATCTATGAACATAAAACAATTTCCTATGTAAAGATGCCTATTTTTAGACACCATCTGGGTGCCTGAGTTTAATATATTCTCTCAAGCTTAGCTATAATCATTTTAAAGTAAACAAATAAAATTTGACACAATTATTCATTGAAATCATAAAATGGACTTCCACTTGACGTTTACTGCTATATAAAAGCCATGTCAAAGGTACTCAATGAACCTAAATGATGCTGTAATAACTGTATCCCCCCTCTGTGTTTCAGCACCACACACTGAGCCCACAGACATCAGCATGGACTGTACAGGTGGCGCCTACATGTCATACCCGGTCAGTGACTCGACCGGCGTGCGCCAGTCGCTGCACTGGAACCCAGGCGGAGGTGGAGGTCAGTGTGAGGAGAGGGCTGAGTTTATTTCAGATACAGTAGAACCTCTCTATTAGGACTACCTGTGGGACCAGTGTTAGGTGGTCTCAATAGAGAGGTGGTCTCTGTACAGAGGTTCATTCTGGTAGCTTTATGAAGGTTGGGGACTGTGAAAAGTGGTCCTATTATAGAGGTGGTCTCAATAGAGAGGTGGTATTATACAGAGGTTCTTTTTGGTAGCTTTATGAAGGTTGGGGACCGTGAAAATTGGTCTTATTATAGAGGTGGTCTCAATAGAGAGGTGGACTTATACAGAGGTTCTTTTTGGTAACTTTATGAAGGTTGGGGACCATGAAAATTGGTCTTATTAAGAGGTGGTCTCAATAGAGAGGTGGTCTTAATTGGAGGTTGTCCTGTACATCAAATGTGTACAAAGGTAGTGAAGAACGATGGAAGGAAACCTGTTAACAATAACGGTTTCATGTGGAGTTGAATAAGTAGTGGATATTGCTTACCTGGAGGCTGAAGTTGAGTTTAAATGGAGAAGTTTAAATGTTCTATAATTTTCACTAAGCAGTCATAATCTGAATTACGGATTATGTACAAGGTATTTTGAATGAAAGTTTGTCATGAAGGATTTCAAATCTTCCAATGACGTGTGAAATTTTCATAACATTGGATAGTATAAGAATGAACACTTCTCTCATCTTGGGTTTCTTCATTCATAACATATATTAGAATTTTTTAGATACCAATAGAAACCATTGGGGCTCACATTTTGGCGAGACTTTTTGCTCTTTTCACAAGAGCTTCTTCAGGCTAATGATGGTCCTTAGTTGGTCATGTGACCGCCATGGCTGTTTTTAGTCACATGACAGCAGTGGCAGGAGACTTCAAAATTGTGGCGCTTGAGGACTTAGAAATCCGTAGAAAGATCATGGAAATCCGGGTACGAAGATGAACCGAGACACCTGCTACGACCTGCCCCAGTTTTCCTGCCACTGCTGTCATGTGACTGCCACAGCCATGGCGGTCACATGACCAACTAAGGACCATCATTCGGCCTGAAGAAGCTCTTGTGAAAAGAGCGAAAAGTCTTAATGGTTTCTATTGGTATCTAAAAATTCTTATTGGATAGTATATTATTTAGTATAGTTTGCTTTATCGACCAGTAGTAAAATTCTGCTTTTTGTGCATATAATATACTACATATAAAGCTCTACTATCACATGTCAAAACAACCGCCCATGCATGGCTATTTATTTTGACCTAAATTTTCACCATGCATGGAGCTTATTCCACTAAAATTGATTTTCTCATGTTCTTGGAAATGAGGGACAGACAGTTCTGGGAATTCCCCCTACTATAGTACTATAGTACTATAGTGCTGTTATTAATTTCTTCCTCACCCTGCACTATTATTCCGCCCTGCGCTATTATTAATTTCTCCGACCCTGCGCTATTATTCCGCCATGCGCTATTATTTGGCATGTGATAGTAATTTTTTAACTTTAGGTTAAAGATTGATTTATATCTATATATATGGGACGCAGTCATGCGGAAAGATCTATCTCGTCTGGATATTGATAAAACAGATCCAAAAGATAGAAAAACCTGGAGGGAATGGTTGAGATCTTGAGATATAGATTGGCTAGCCACACTCTCAAATTGAGGAATGAATAGGGCCTGTCCAAATGAATTTAAGATTTGATTGATTTATGATAAAATCCAAATGGATGTTGAGACAGCCTTTGATGCACAATTTGCAAATCCGGTATTTAAATGATATAACTGATATTGTAGGTCAACTATTGCGACACCGGGAGCCAATGGCACCATATGGTGCTGTCAATGGGGCCATCCAACGGCTGCCGCGTACAGCAGGAGGTATGTATGTGCATTGTGCATGCACGCCCATCTCCAACCATGTAACACCTGTCCTCTTATCAAAGAAAGAGGTAGTCTAAAAAAGCGTTAAGTTGTTGACTCAGAAGCGTTGCATGGAGAGTATGTCAAAATATTTGACTGATGCACAAGTGATAAATCAATAGTTCCTCGGGTTTTGTTGAATTACTGATCTTGAATATCCATTCCTTTAAACTGCTAAACACATGGACAGCGACCTCTATTCTGTGTGGGTCTTTATTAGTTCAGACAGCAGCTCATTGTTTTCCATTTGGCAGTGGAGACCACAAGCAAGGAATGACATTCTGCTCTAAAAATGGGATAGTACGAGCATTGAGGTCCCTATTACCCAAGGTTTATTTTAACTGCAAAATAATGTATAAAAGCTTTCTACATACATTTATTCTTTCTAAATGCCTTATATGATAAAAGGTGATATCAATTACAAAGTAAACGTAAAAAATATCAAGTCAATGTGGGACATGTCTAACAAGTATCAAGATAATTCCATGTTGTAAGCCATAGACAAAATACCGTTATACATGTACACATGTACACGTACACCTGGGTTGGAAGAATTCTAGCTGTATAAATTGAATATACCGGTAAGCTTTGTAGGCTTGTAGGCGACCAAATGAGAAAATTAATGAGTATAATGTTTATATTTCGTGTCTTTCCAAACATCACATATTGTTGCAACGTTGTAGGATTTTGAATTATGTTTCTTAATACCAGGTTGCACTAGAAACACGTATTTCACAAGAGTGTGACAAAATCAAGTGCTTTTCTGCATCCACTGTGAATGGAGTCAGATCGAGAGTCAGATATTGATTTTTAGTACTGACATTGCACAAAGTCCTGAAATAATAATTCTCTGGCTTTGTTAATGATCTTAATGAGGTTTCCTGGACTAGAAACGATTCATTACAGCTTAAAATATCGACTTGAAAGAGATGATTATCAAGATCCTTTGCATCTAGACCTATTTTGTGCGCAATTTTTACTAGCAGAAATAGGTGTTATTATTCATATACTACATGTATAGCTAATTTTGAAAATTAAACTTCAGTTCATTAGTTCAATAGATGCATAGCGAAATTAAAATATTATTTCATGCAATTATTGGCAAAAGAAATTCTCAAATCGCTTGCACACTTCTGATTATTTTATTTATTTAGATTAGATTTGTCGACAATCCATTAATTTTGAAACAGCTTACAGGTATCAAGATTTGTTTTTATCACAATTTTTACATGTACCTTGAAATGATAGCCCGGGAATGATACTGCATATTCTTGCACAAATTAAATGCATTTTTATACTAATACTATTAATATAAAATCACCAAAACAATAACCAAAAAAACTTTGTAATGTCATTGTAATGATGAGTGTCAATATATATCGCTCCGATGCATGCCATTCCCTGATCACAACCTTGCGGGTGATTGTCTGCTGCTTGGGAAGCACGAGAAAGCATGCACATAATCTATTAATGCTGCTAATGAGCTGCATTAATCCTGTAGTGCCCAATCAGTCATTGATGTATAACATTGCAGACTAGAACAAAGGCTAAAATGGGTTATAAGTTTACACAGATGCATGTCAGATTCGACAAAGCACAGTGAGGGTCAATCAAACATCCATTGTGGTAAATTTCAGCTTATTTTAGGCTTACTATAGACTGCAATAGTAGCAGCATTTAGTACTTTAGCCAAGAAAGGGTTAAGTCCCCGATTAATCCATATTGATGAGTGACTCAGCAACATAATTATGTTACTAATTGCCAGACTCAGCACCACATTTGAACTCAGTGTCACTAATAAAATACTCACTATAGTATCATAATTTTATTACCACTCACAATCACACCAGTGCTAGATGTAGGGTCGGCTGGCCTACTGGGCCCAAGGATGATGACTTTTTCATGACTACATGTAGTTGAGTCTGGAGGTGAACTCAGGATTTGGTGAATTGTCCATACATGTGATTCTTCTTTGTGTATATATACTCATGTACCAGCTCTAGTGGTATGTTGAAATTGTTGATGTACACAGATAACTCAAGTTGCATATTGCTATGACAATTCCTATTTCTATTTATATAATCCAATTTATCACTGTCAACATTATGCTGAGAACCTCACTCACAACCATCATTACCACTTGCACTCACGATCACTCTCACTAAGTCTTGTAACTGCACGCTTGCCCTGTATGTAGGACAGAAAAACAACTTCTGGTCTATCGAAGAATCATTTTGATGAGGTGCCAGGCATATGCATGTTTTTCAAGCATTTTATCAAAGGCTTCACAGGTCACGCTCACAATTATCACCGCCTCACTCACCATTGTAGCGTCTGCGGTGCGGACACACCCGGTGGGCCCGACCAACCCGCACCGTGCCTCGGCCACTATGACAGCAAGTCCCGCCGAGACCGACGTCACACGATACGCACCCTATGCTGGTCAGTACTGCAGCAAAAAAACTATAATAGTGGAATATGCTTACTAATTAGTGAGGGCCTGGGCTGTGATTGAAAGTGGGGCCCTTTGTAGCGACTCCCAACATATAGCTATACATTAACGGGTTGCTATTTATTTGAAGCTGAGGTCAATTACCTGAGTATAATTTGAATGTGGAGCATATTTTACCTCACAATGAAAAAGTAATTTTTGACGTAGAAACATCTGCATACAACCCTGCGTTTGTATACGCTTTAGCCGTGGTAGAATGAATAAAATGCAATAGCTTTAGAAATGTTTGTGGTAGTTTTAGCTTTTGGTAATTAACCTCGGTTTCATTTCAAAATGGCAGATGCATAAAAATAGTTCACAAGGAGGAGTCGTTGCATGACCATAGTCGTTCTTTATAGACATGGCAGAATGACTTACTGACTTACTGATGTTTTTTGCAGCGCGTCAGCAGGACTCATTATTCGCAACATCGGCAAGCTACGCAAGGCCTTCGTCCGGCATCCCAAACTACTCCTCACTCAATGACCCTCTGCTTTTCGAATACTTCGCTCGCAAGTTTGCCAACCCACACCCACCCCCAACACACTCCGTAAGTCAAGCCACATCTGCTCTCAAATACACTCCGTAAGCCGGAAATTCGAGCTTTCACATGGACATTCTATAAGCAAAAATGAAAGATTTAAAAACAAATCTTTGTATATTTTGTGAAAATCTCTGGCAACAAATAATCTATGAAAGTATTTCTTGCTAACCTAACCTCGTAGTAATTCTCCAACTCTTGTACCTTTGATACGCTATGTAAAATCAAAGAATACATGTAGATACATACTGAAAATAAATGTTAAAGTGCTAGGGATTTGAGTTAAACAACAAGTGTACATGTACTTATTCATCAAAAATAAAGCTTAATGTATACTATTTAATGAATAAATTGTAGCCTTAAAGATGGCTTTTTATTTGAAAAGGTTTAATCATTTGTTTAAATATCAATGGGAACTTTTTATTTGTTTTTTCTATACAATCTTTGAGCATTGATGTAATCTTCCTTCAGCGTCCGGGCTCCGCAAAGAGACCAACATCAGCATCAAACAACAAAAATGCGTCCGGTAAAAGTGGTACGTTGTACAAAATTGCTGTCACTACTGGAGAACGCAAAAATGCAGGGACAGATGCTAAGGTAGGAATATTAGCACTAGCTATGTTCTCATGGTGCGGTGCTTTTAAGATGTTACATGTACTGATTACTGTAAACTAGAAATTTCATACATAGTTTAATTTTTTAATTTTATTATTATGAACTATAAAATCGTCCAATGACGTAAGCAAAGTATGATATTATGAACTATTAAAATGAATTGCCAAATGAATTTCCTGCTATTAATTCATGTTCAGAGACATTGATAGCTGGATTGATAGCCTCAAAATATTCTTGATATCCTGTACACAGTTTTTAGTCCAGCATGAAACAACTTAAAATTAATAATGAAAATCCTGCAAATTCTCACCCAGGTATTAGTAAGAGCTACATGTACTAGTAAACTGGTTGTTGAGCAATTTGCAGAGTAAAAAATTGCAAAAACAATATCATCAATACTTTAGACAACATTGATTGTACATATTAAACACAATTTAGGTAGATCTTTTATTCACACAAAGTCATTTTCATTTTCAGTGTCTACTGATACCATTTATGGAAAAATATTTGAGGAAAAACATTTCCATTTATGCCAAGTACAATCTAACCAAATCCCATACCTTCCTCTTTGAAAGCCATGAAACCCATAGTCATATCGGGCGTGAGACTATTGGTACATTTTTGTTAATTAATCAAACGACCATCAATACAATACATCACAATCAATCAAAGAGAATAGCTTGAAAATATCAACCAAATGAGACCGTTTGCCATACTATATATATTAATTGCTACACTTTTTTTCAGGTGTATGTTCGACTTATTGGTACTAAGGGTAAACTACCTAAACAGCAGCTTACAAAAAATGCAGGCTCTGTAAAAAAGAAAGCAAGGTAAAAGCTCTCACATATTACTCTGTTAAACAGTATTCTACGAAATTAGTTATTTGCTTTTTATATAAAATTATTATTTCTTTTGTTATTTTTTTTTTCAATTCATAAAAACAATCACTTACATGTGTTGGTAAGGTTAGCTGTTTGCAGTTTACTATACTATAGCTAAGATGGAGTTTGTTTGTAAAAATATAGGATATTGCCTTTATAAAACTCAAATTTATTTTGTGGCTGTTTAGGTTCAAGTTCAACAAAGGCACGACACACATATTCAAAATTGAAGGCAAAGACATAGGAGACATCAAATCGTGTATTGTAGAGGTAAATAGTATTTTTGCTATTTTAATCAGCACGATAAACGCCATCAATCATTATTCATGAAAATTGCCACCTTTGTGCTGCATCACAATTGAGGAAAATATTATCTGGCCTGGGAAACATCTGGAAAACTTGAATCTCTGAAATGTATATGGCCACTGATTGATCATTGATTGGCACATTGCATTGCTCCAGTTACTGCATGACAGCCTCTCTCAAAGGCATAAGACAAAAATACAATCTTTAATGTGTTTACACCAGATCATTGACTCACTCGTTTCCATGGTTGCAGCACGACGGGCTGACAAAGGCTCAGGGCTGGTTCCTGGAGCAGGTGGAGGTTCACAAGCGGGTGCTGCGGACGGGCAAGGAAAAGACCTGGCTGTTCATATGCCAACAGTGGCTCAGTCTGCACGTGGGCGATTGCCAGATCTCGCGGGAACTCTACGCCAAAGTGTCATCAAAAACAGGTGCATTCACTAGATCAGGTTGTTAGATTTTGCCGGAGCTTTATGCCAAGGTCTTGTCAAAGACAGGCGCATTCACCAGATTAGATTGGGAGGTGTTATGTATGCTATATGATGATATTTGTATATGGTAATCAAATCAAACTATTAGAACCTTGTGGGAACTTGACACCAAGATTTCATTAAAAGCAAGTTGTTTCATGTGATTTCCACATTGAGGCCATATCCAAGAGGCACAGTGGATCAGCTGTGTAAGAAGTGTGACCAACATGCATATTGTGAAAGCTAAGGATGCCAATGAGCTGCTGTGAATGTAAAGTCGCTAGGTCATGACAGCAGTGATTTGCGACTGTAAATAGCCACATTTAGACATTTAGACACAAACCTTTTATCTACTTGCAGACTCGTTCTAATATTAACCTTTTAACCGGTTGCAGAGTACGAGGTGGTGGTGGTGACAGGCAACCAGAAGGGTGGGGGAACCGACGCCAATGTGTCAATCACAGTGTTCGGCAAGACGGGTCAGACGCAGAAGGTACCGCTCAAGGCGACCAGCAAGGCGGCCTTCGAGCGCGGGGCCAGCGACATCTTCAAGTTCAAGTCCCAGTGCGTGGGGCCCATGGAAAAAATAAGGTGGGATGGTTTAATAGAGAGGTTGACATTTGTGTGAGTTTGTTAGATATTTGAAAATGTTAAAAACTTCTTCACGTTTATATCCCAGTATCCCATTATCTCTCTAACTAGTTTTTATTTGGAATGCTGTTGAATTTTTGAACTTAGGAATATATATCATTGTATGCAATTATGCTATTAGACTGTATAGCTTCAAGTCAGGTAAAAACTATAATTATTATCAGATAGTCAATATAGTTCTTATCTGACTTAATAGAGCCATAAGACTAATGACATAAATACATATTGGAATGAGTTAGTTTTATCTTGTTTAATGGTGTTAACAACTTCTAGACATCATGAATGATTTTCCCCTTGTCATTATCGACTTCTAGACATCATGAATGATGATTTTTCCTTGTCCTCTCTAGAATTCAGCACGACAACACGGGGCTGGGGCCGGGCTGGTTCTTGGATCGAGTCGTGGTCACCGATCTGCAGCACCCCAAGTGGAAGTACTTCTTCCCGTGTGGTCAGTGGCTGGCCAAAGATGAGGGCGACGGGCAGATCAGCCGTGACCTCATTGGCAGCAAGGACCCCCTAGCAGTCAGGAGAGGTAGGTCTACTTGCCAGTGAGTGGTCAGTTAGTGGTTTGTGGTGGCAGTGGGATGAGAGTGGTGGTCAGATTTACAAGGACTGGATTGTAGCGGGCACCGCCTGGACATCAGGAAAGATACATTGAGGGATGAGTGAGCGGTCAGTCAGTGGTCAGTGGCAGTTCTAGGATGGGGGTGATGGTAAGATTAGACATCATTGACAACAGGGACTCTTTAGAAGTCAGGAAAGGTACATGTACATTGCATGGTTTGTGAGTTGTCATATTTAAGTATTGATGTCATATTTGCTAGATGTGTATATTCTCCATCACCCCATACTAAACATGACCTTATATCCCAAATGTTGCCTTTTGACTGCATGGTCATGAAACTACTCAACATCCAAAAACCTTGGCAGTATATCAAAAATCAATCTCAATTTTAATCAAAACATGTCTTAAAGATGTATGATAGTGTATGGTTCCTTTTCACACACATTATTCTGCAGATGATGTCCTTTTCAAATCAAGACCAATTAGCAAACAATCGCCTCAAAGACATTTAGTTTCTACTTGTGCTAGACAGGTAATCCACAACCAGTTTCGAGACTGGAGTACAACATTTATACTTGTGGTTTCAGCCAACAAGTACAAGGATGGATCCTCAAAGGATATACATATTTTTGTTGGCCAAGTATTATCCTTAAGCCTGTCATATTTGTATTGCGTTTTGCAGTGAACAAGTACAAGGTGACGGTTTACACGGGCGACAAGCGGGGGGCGGGCACAGACGCCAACGTGACCATCACGCTGTTCGGGGACGTGGGCGAGTCCGGCGAGATGAAGCTCGACACCAGCAAGAACAACTTCGAGCGCAAGACGTGAGTACAGTGACAGCACATGGATATTCAACCACCATCATTAGAGTAGCTTGTCAAATGTGGCGAATTATACACGTGTGCGCTGTGCCTGAAGCGGGTGGCAAGAAACGGTTACACTTGTGTATTTTAATAAAAGTACTTCACAAACATAAAATTGTGCATTTTATTTTTCCCTCCATATTTGTACACCCATTTGCACATGCCCAGAGCTCACCTCATTGCATACTGATTAATCTTGTTAATTAATAGCCTTGTTACCAGGCACTACAAATATTTAACAGAAACTCCATTTACTGTACCACATCTTTGTGCTGGGTACACAAGAGATGTAGTGGAGTTAGTGATATAGCAAGATGGAGTGGCCCTGTCAAGCCAATTGATTGAGCTATTGCACATGTTATGAGTGCACAATTATACATGTACGCGTCCAAACTTCTGCAAGTGTTACAGTGTATGGATATTAAATTGTAATTCTTCAATACTATTCTATATGAAAAGCCCAATTAATTATACAGAGTATGGTACATGTATCTCCTGTGATGTGTTAATACCTACTAAAAAGTATTGGATTAATATTGTAATGCATATACTTCAATATATGATATAGAGTATATTTAATTATTTGATTGTTTAATAACTGATGATGTGTGAAAACACGTAAACACATACAATGCAGTGTTCTTGTCGTTGGTACCATTTAATAAAATATACTTTTTTATTGACATGTTTTCTGTCATTGAAATTCAATTATTGCATTCAGTTGAACTTTCAATAAAAATACAAAACTTGGTGGAGAGTGTAATCTTTCTCCCCTATTAGGAACACAGTTAACTGCAAGCCATGAACACCAACGCTATAGCTAGTGCCTGCCGATGACTGTTACATCGAACAAACTGAAGTATTCATGCTCATGAATACACAACTAAATAGTTCTATTATATCGTGTTAACTACAGTTATTATATAATATATTGAGTCATTAAATCATGCTATTAAACCCACACATGTTCATTTCCTGTGCTAAACGCCCTCCCTTATTTGCTCCAGTGTCGACGAGTTTTTCCTGGAGTGCCCGAGTGTTGGTAGCCTTGAGCGCATCCGCATCAGCCCACGATAACTCCGGTGCGGGGCCAGCATGGTTCCTCGATAAGGTACATGATAGAGGCTAATGCTTTCCTCTTCTAGAAGATAATCATGAAATGTATCCAGATGGTGATTTTTAATTTTTTGTATTTGATATTCTGAAACTCATAGACTCTAAAGCTCAGCCAAACATGTTGATGTTGATGCCATGCAAAATGAGGAATTATCATGTTGTTGGCTTTAGTCAAATGTGCTGACTTTTAGTGTAATCTAACACGACCTTTTTCTGCCATTATTAAAACAATGCATATAACATACCCAATTTTTCCCCACGCGACATGATAGAACTAAAAGCTCAGCCTATCAAATGTTATATTATTGGTGTTAGTCAAAATAATATCCATCAGTGATGGCATTGTGCATGGAAATTTCAGAGACAGGCTTGTAAAGTTATTTGAAAGGCCATGGAATCGAACTCACGGTCTCCTGTTCACACCAAACCAGTCATTATGTGTAGGACAGCGGCACTAATCCACTGTGCTAACCTTTCTTACGGCTGATAGACTTGTTCATATTTGGCCAGTTTCGATTGCGCAATGCCCATTAGGCCTGTTGCCTCCAGTGATACTATTTTTAGCCTTTATGCAGCCTTGTATGATCCTTTTAGCCTCTTTGTCACTGAATCTCTCTATCTCGTCGAGTACACTCGCAACGTGACAGGATGTCAGCGTGCCTTGGCTGACTGCTTTTACACATGTGGCATTAGTCCAACAGTATGTTTTGCCTCGCTGCAGGTGATTGTCGACGACATGGAGAACAACCGTGTGTACGAATTCCCATGCGGGCGCTGGTTGGCGCGGGACGAGGACGACGGCGCCATCTCCCGCGACCTGCTGGTGGGTGGAGGACCCGGCGCTGCACCGCCAGGTCAGTACTTGACGGGGGTCATAGGTCACACAGGTTGCAGGTCGGTACTGCTTGAGACCTGGGCCTGTCCTGGGGGCATGGTATAAAAAAGTTTTTCACTTGAGAAAGCATTTAAGATGCGAAAATTTGTGATTTGAATAACATTTCGTACCTTTTTGACTATATTATCTGTTCTGTTTTACTGGGGGCATGGGTTGAGTTGTAGAAAGATTTGAAATGGCTCATCCTTTAACAATTTTCAGTGTTTGTTTACAGTTATGAATCACTTCGTTTACAGTTATGAATCACTTCATTTACAGTTATGAATCATTTGCAAACATTCAGTAACGGTTCACAAAGTCTGATTGTGTGCGACGATGCTCCTTTTCTTTACTTTCTATCTGTGTGGTTATTACATAGTTTATGAGCCTTAACAATTAAATTTGAGCTGTAATAATTTACTTTTATTTTCATTTCAAATGTTATTGGAATTATACTTTGAGTATTAGACATTAAGAAATGCTATGATTTTCATATCTTTTGTTTTTTGTCTCTATTTATCTGTCTCAGCGTTTCTGAATAATATAGTTATAGACAGCTATAGATTACTTTTTTCCCTCTAAACATCTTCAGACGGAGAACCAAGTATGTATTCTGTATTAATTGTTAATTTTCATACAATACAAATTGTGATGAAATAGCTATTGAAGACATAAATAATACTATTTGCATGAAGTATAGACATGTCATAGGACTTTGTTTTTATTTCAAAAAATACATTTTGATTGCTCTCAATTTGTATTGTATTATACATGTACATCAATTCCTTGTAGATTACAACCTTTTAAAACATTTTCAACAGTTTGCATATTTATACGTATGTCATTGTACATTTTTTATATCATATATTTTCTATTTTCTACTTATATTTCACACATGATGTAGCATATTATTTTATTAGTTTTGTATACATGTAGATATATATGCATAGTATTTATTTGATTTTACTTTATCTTTTATTTATTTTGTTCTTTCCCTTTATTACAAAAATTCTTATAAAGAATTGGATTCTGAATCTCAAAATAATGACACGCAAAATACTCAAGAAAAAAAGCAAGAAGAAGACAATTTACTGGAAATTTCATATAAGACGGAATCTCCAACCAACGATATTCTCAATGGGCCACAAAATGACGATATAAACAGTAATGAAAGCAAAGAAGAAGAGAAGAATCAAAATAGTAATAATTCTTTGTGTAAAAGTTGGCAAGGTACATAAAGAATCAGATTAATTATATTTTTGTGAAACATAATTATCGTAAATATTTTTTTAAACAAAGCATGCAAACTTATAATTTGCATGTGTGTTATGTTGTTTTCCTACAAGCTTAAAAAAAGTTGATGTTTAATCAATAAAATATTGTTGAGTGATGTAAATGTTTGTGAAAGTGTTGTCAACTATTCAAATTTCAATGTAATAAAGTCTCTGTAAATTTTAATATCACATCTGCTTGCATAAACTCCTTGTACAAGAAGTGCCACCTTGTAAAAATACCTTATATATTTGATTTTAGTTGAAAAGTAAACTTAAAGAATGATGATTGTATGTAATATACTTTACATGTATAAACATATCCGATATGATGAATATTATAGTTGTAATCCCAATAAATTTAGAACATAAACATACATGTTGTCAATCATGATTAAATGTTTTGACTGATTTCCATTCTTCAAATATTTGCTTTTGGCAATGAAAATTGTTATATTTAATCAGTTACCATTCAGTCTATGACATATCATCCCAAGTTTTTATCTCCTGAATTAATTAGCATAAATTTGCGGAGATAGCAAACTGTCAAACTTATATCCGCGAGTTCTTGTAGTTTACAGTACCGTCTGATGAATATTGACTCCTCAAATATTTTTCATAATATATGATGCTGGAAAACGCCAAAACATTTATTCAGTGTTTGTCTTCATTTTCATTTAACTAACTAATTACATGTAGTCATTTTGGTAGAAATTGATAAGTTCAGTTTATATTCATAGTTATGGATTTCTAAATAGAAAATATCCAATAACTTGTATTTTTACAGATAGAATTGTTTTCAACAAAGCCATAAATGAGCATTTGTCAAAATCTTTTCTCTTACTTCAAGTGTCTTTGAATTTTATTTTTGTTCATCTAAATATTTTCTCTTGAATTGGCTCCTTTCATCTTAGAATCTGTCTATCTTATGATATTTATTTGAATAGCTAACCATCTCAACTACTTTCAATTCTCTCGAGGTACTTCAAGGTCTGTCTAAACCTGAAAACAAATAACCAAACGATTTGATACAAAATTTATTGTATTTCCAGACAAGATTATTTTAGGTTTTACAATAAATCTTGAAAAATCAGTTGCTTTTTCCATAATCATTGAAAGAAGCTCCAGAATATGGGGTCTAAAACATAATTGAGAATAATGTTTCTTGACATATTATGATTGTGTCTTCAGGGGTTCCGTACACAATCTCCGTGACAACTGGTGACAAGGACAGTGCTGCCACGTCTGCTCGAGTCTTCTGCATCCTGTATGGGGGTGAAAAAGGTACACATGCTTTTTAATATATATTCTATCCTCTATGGGGGAGACCAAGGCATGGACTTATATACGCTCTTTTCCACCTTAACTTTTAACTATCTATGTTGAATATACTGATAGTTTTAAAAGTAAAAAGTTGATGTGAGATGAGATTAGAAAATTTCTTGTTAATGTGCTTAAATATTATACGACGAAACATTGTACAAATTTTACCATAATATTATGCAATTATAATAAACGTTAACCTGGCCACTCAATTACCTTCAGTGATTTATCATTGTAAAATGTTAACAACTACATTGTACATTATAGAAAAATATCATGGTATCTGAGTATTTTCACCACTGTGATATCGTAGGTGAGAAGAACAGTGGTAAAATCTGGCTGGACAATGGCAAGTTCAAGCGCGGCCGCACAGACGTGTTTAACGTCGAGGTTGCCGAAAATCTGAGCCCGCTATCGAAGATAGACATCGGTCACGACAACTCGGGTCCCGGCTCGGGGTGGTATCTCGACAGGGTGAGGAACAAAACTTGATTGTGATGACAGATTATGAATATTTCCCTACTGCTCACAAATACTCAATGTTATCAAAGTGATGGACATCACCATTAACAATTTACAAGTCAGGCTCACAGCCTCATATATATCAACTTTATTCAGGTTTATTATTAAGGCATTGAAAATACATGCACCCTGCCATTTTGTGTGTTGGAAGCAGTAATTATTGTTTAGTATCAATCACAGACAACTGCATCAATGGACTTTGAAAAGAGATTTAGAGTTTAGAATGAAAATCTTTCATTTCTCATTTTCTCAAAGCCCATTGTCATTGATGCAGTTGCCTTTGGTATCAATATCGGCACAGTTTAAAGCCAGCAAGGCATAGAAAAGTATAATATAAGCTAGAACTATTTGTGTGACCGCTGCAGGTGAGTGTGTCGTGCCCGTCGGCAGGGCTATGAGCAGTGGTTCCTGTGTGACAAGTGGCTGGCTGTGGACGAAGCAGACGGACTCATCGAGAGGACGCTGTATGAGGCCGTCGACATGCGCAAGGAACGCGGCAAGAGTGAGTCACGCAAACACACATGCACACAGTAACACAGACACTTACCGACACTTGCTTAGACACTAACGCATACACTCGCTCACGTATTCGGCACTTATTTCCAAGGACATTCACTTAATCATTCATACAGAAATTCAAGATAAGCAATATCAAAATAACAAGTTTCTACTGTCCATATATAGTCTCTAATAGTACACAAAATAATGTACTCAATAAGATAGGTAAAAGCTAAATATTTGAATATAATTTATAATGAATTCAATATAAAAGTAACGGCGATTTGAAATAAAAGTAGGAAGAGACTATTTGCGACTTACATGTGTTTGTTATGTTTCAGTGGACACGTGGCATGTGCGTGTGTTTACTAGTGATATTCGAGGAGCCGGAACTGACGCCAATGTGTGGCTTGTGGCGTATGGAAAGATCTACGGCAAGTCAAAGGAGGTCAAGTACAAAAAGTCAGACGAGATAAAGTTAGACAACAAGGGTGACAACTTTGAGACCGGACAAGAAGATGGATTCAAGGTATAAGCCTGTTTTTTTTTTGTGCAGATGCATTTCTATCTACAATTATATGACTGCTCTTACTTTATCTGGAAAAAAATTATTTAGATATGTATAGTGCTGTTGTAATGTGGCAAAATTTAAATTCTATGACTCATTTGATTTTCTTAATTCACTAATTTGTATTAGCAAAATGACTTAGCACTAAAAAGCATAATTCATATGAGTATATTGGAAACATTTGACCATAAAAGACGTTTTTATGATTTTTTTCCACCTTTATTTTTAAATGGATTTGAAAAGCATTTCTCAGAGTAAATCATTTTGTGTGCTTTCAGATTGAAATGGATAAGATTGGGAAACCGTATAAGATCCGTATTGGACATGACAACTCTGGCAACTTTGCTGGCTGGCATCTAGATAGGGTATGTAATGATATACCTATTCCAGTGTACAATCCAGTCAAGCTTTGTGAATCTAGCATTGAATCACAGTAAAACCTTCATCCCATCGGTAAATTCTACCACTTTTCCACTCTGCTAGTTTATTGGGATGTATTTTCAAATGAATTATTTATACTTATTTTAAAGACTATGTACATGTATAAATCTCACTCTGACACCATAACTATTGCTCATTAAAAATGTGACCAACCACAGGCTTTTAATCCCAGAATTGGAATAAGGTCAAGTGATCAATCCGAGGAACTCAACCAATTAGGTTCCAGTATTTGAAAAGATCACATAAAGTTATAAATTATATTAATTAACTCTCAAGGGTAACATTTCATAGGTCAATTTGCTTGACATCTGATACTCAGAATGATAAATGTAATGTATGAATTATTTACATTAATCACTTTTCACCAGGTGGAAATGACAAACATGGCGACTGAGAAGACGTACACGTTCCGCTGTAACCGGTGGCTGGCCGAGGATGAAGATGACGGCTCCATCATCCGCGAGATGCCCGCGGAGGGCGACGACATCAAAAAACCTGCCGAGCGTGAGTCTCAAAATACTCGCCGAACTTGAGTGTAATCAGAAGAAACTTTGTAATTTACAACATTTTTATAAATTCATTTGGAGGACATAACTTAAGATGTATACCATGTAAATGATAATTATTTTGATGTTGGAACTTCATAAAAAGTACTTTTTCTTAAAACTCTTCTATTAAGTGGCCATTTTGGATGCCATCTTGAATTTTGAAAATTCTGCCGGGTTGCTGCAAGTCCACCTTCACTTTTCTTGTAGCCCTAGTCATGTTATATCAAAAAATGAAGGGTGATTCTCTGGACCTAAAATGCACATGCCAGCTGTAGGACTAAATGTTCCAAAGGCTGTTATTTTGAAAATAAAAAGAAAAGAAAAGAAAACTTTTCTAGCTAACATAATGCTGAAGATGGTACAGAAAAATGCATTTTCCCTCTTTAGTAAAGCAGTATAAACAATGTTAACATACACCAGAATGCTATCAAGGGGCAAGAACAAACCCTGACGTTTTCTGTAATACATATATATGACAATACTGAATATGATACTGAAGACTATTTTCTATTTTCCGCTGCAGTGAAACAGTATTCTGTGGCTGTGTACACTGGAAGCAGGCGGGGAGCGGGAACGGACGCTAATGTCTTCTGCAATGTGTTTGGGGAACAAGGCGACACGGGTGAACGCCCGCTCAGGAAGTCAGGTGAGCACTCAGCACCAGGCTACAATCTTTGTCGATAAATGTCATTTTTATTTGATTTTTAGTGTATTTGTTTATATTAAAACACACAGTGAAGGATTTTTTTTAGTATATCTCACGAAAGGCTGTGACATTCAAATTGCTGTTTCTAGCATTTACAGTAAAATGTTGCCAGGGAGATAACTGACTTAAAAGGATATATCTGGCAATTAGTGACACCTTTTCATTCTCCCATTTGTTATAATTATGTTATCAAAAATGGTTGGAAATGAGATCATCTCAGAAACGAGAACACTTTTTTCACTCCGACCTGTGTACCTAATAGCAAGGTTTTACTGTACAATTTTTTTTTAAATTAACAGTTGATAAGTTAAAGACTGTCTCAGTCATTAAAAGAAATGTACAATATACGTATGAGCTGAATGTAGTTTGAGATAATGTAATATTTCAATACATTTCAAACAGAAAGAAAAGACAAATGAATGATTTACATGTAAAAGGTCAAAATTGTTCATCATTTAAACTAAACAATGACAAGTCAATTTGGTTTCAGCCTCCAACAAGAACAAGTTTGAGCGAGGGAGTGTCGATGAGTTCATAATTGAAGCCGTGAAGCTGAAGAAACTGAAGAAGATCAGAATCGGCCATGATGGAGCAAACGCCGGTCGCTGGCTGGTTCCTCGATAAGGTAAGTTTCATTGTGCTCATTTTGATTTGTAATCTACACTTAGCTACCTACATGTATATGTCTAGATTGTTACAACTCATAAGTTTTCTTAAAGTTGGTAGTTATGCTTTCTTCAAACATAATGACAGCGTTTTCATTTACATTTAATTAGCATGGATCTATGCTACTGGGTTCTCATCAAACAGACAGAAGATTCATAGGACCCGTTGGTAGTAGTGTTCAAGTGTAACTGTTATATGTAACATTTTGCAAATCAAACCCACCAAGAACATCCCTTGAGATAATACACTGTCCTCTCACATGATTCCTGCTTACCGTGGCTGTGTACTTGCAGGTGATTGTGAAGCCGACAGACGGTTCCGAGGACCCGGTCGTGTTTGAGTGTAACCGCTGGCTAGACACTAAGGAGGACGACGGGCTCATTGTGCGGGAGATCACAGCAGGCGGCATGCAGATGCTCAGCAGTATGTCATGATGATGCTGCTTGATTAACAATATCCTTAGTCATAGATGTGAACTCTTACGAATTTTCTGTATTTTTACAACTCTCATTTTTCAATATGATATGGTTAATTATTAAGATTTTTGTTTGTTTGATAGAAAGTTGAAGTAGCCTACAGTGTACATGACCGTCTATATTATTCAATGATTACTGATGAACTTAGTGTTTGGTCTAAGTATTGACCTGCTATTAGTGCTCTGCCAGTCCAACCACATACATGTAGAGATGTGGTCTAAATGCTACCAAATTCTTGGTTGCCATACACTTAGAAATGTGATAATTTTTATGAGTGGTGTTGTTTTAACGAAGATTAAAAAATAACTAACTATCAGATGTATAGGAGATCTCAAGTTTTCATTTACAGAACCAAGTTTTTGCCTTTCTGCACAGATGTTCCTCATGTCACACCAATATCAATAATGTTCAAGAGGTTGATTGTCAGTTCCCACTACTCAGGCAAAGAGATCAATGCAAAACTCCTCCGACTATTTTACGCAACCTACATGACATGGTTGTGGGAACGGAGTATCAGCCTCCAGTAGCACTGATGATTCTGGTGCAACACCATTAGCAAAATGTCTGTAGAGCAGGTAAAAAACATGATTCTGTAAAGGAAAACCTAGATCTTTGGATCATCCAGAACTCAGTAGTAACCTCCATTCAAGAATCGTAGAAGAATATATGAGTTTCATTAAAAATGTACTGATATTGGGTCGTCTGGTTTCAGCGACATCCTACCATGTTTCCGTGAAGACGGGTGACGTGTTTGGGGCAGGGACGGATGCCAACGTGTACGTGAAACTGTTCGGCACCAAGGGTGACACCGGCACACTCAATCTGAAGAGCGCTGACACCACCAGCAACAAGTTTGAGCGCGGGCGCACCGACTTGTTCAAACCTGAGGCGCAGGACATAGGCAAGGTATGCACAGCTGGCAGTTTTCAAACGAATTTCACTGACATTTCACATAGCATCCGCCCAATGTTTCTTCAGTGTGTCAATATGATAGTGTTCAGTGTGATAATGTAACCCCAAGATAAACAGGGTCACATACATATATACATATACCCTTTAATATTTTGTTAATATAATCCTTTTTATTTGTCGAATAAACTTGTATTTTTGAAGTAATAGTTAAGTGCTGTCTGGGTGGGAATCATCAGCCCCAATACGATCTCACCTGACCCCCTCCCAAAGGGATCTTGTGACATTTATGGCGAGCTTGCCAGGTTCAGTGTGATAATGTAAACCCAAGATAGACATGGTTATGTAGGTGCTCCTTTCTGAGAGCTGAGTCCCACGCAAATGAAAGTTCCACCACCCTGTGCCCTCCCTCTTTATTGGTGAAACCAGTAATGTATAAACTTCCCGGATGCCCTGTTCCAACTACATTGGCTTTTGTGCTCTGTCAAGTATAGAGAATGTATTTCCTCTCCATATAGCTATAAAAATCTCCTGCAAAAATATCAGGCCAATATTTAGGCGAGCCTGATATGTACAGATGTGACCAAAATATATAAGAAAATATTGTTGTTTTGTTTGGAAATATTCTTTTCAAGTAATAAAGAAAACTAAAACTAAAATTATCAAAATTATTTTGTGAATAAAGAATTAAAAATAAATGTGAAAGTGCATTTGTTTGTTTTATTCACCTTTCAGTTGTATTAGTTTTACTATGTATGTATAATAATTATTAGTTATCAAAGTTATTTTTGTAATATAAAGACTCATTGCAATCAAGTTTCATGTGTTTTATTTTGTTCATGATATGAGAAATAATTTTGATAAGAAAACTAGAAAAAAACAGTCACAAAGTACATGTATATTTGAATTTTTTAACGTCCTTTTTAGGAAACAATTCTTCCAAATCGACATGGCCTGATCACATCGTATCTAAAATGGAAAAAATGAAGATTACTTCTCATTGAACTAGGAGAGATTTTAACATTTTAACATATAATTTTCTTGAGATTTCATAAAATAATGAGAAAATCTGTATTTCGTCTCTTGCCTCTGCAAACCATCCCCGCAATTAAGGTGTATCATAGTTGAATAAATACATTTATGTACACAAATTCTATTTACAATATTAAAAAGACAAATGAACAAACCTTGATCCTCATGCACGCTATGGATCTAGTAGCTGACAGTATCTGAAATGTACATAAATGCATTGATTAGAAAATGTTTGAAAGATTTAATTACAATTTTTGCAATAATTAACTTCGATGTCATATTGAAAAATTTATTAGAGGCATTTAAATTAGTTTTATTATGTTTTTGGAAGACTGATGATCAGACCAAAAATTGGCACAAGCATAATATTTTGCATTCTCATCTTCATCAATTTTGAGCTTATTATTCGATTCATAAGTTATTGAAAATAGATATTGTAAGATACAGTACTGATTACGTCAAAAGGATACAGAACCGAAACGAAATTAGAGGAATCGGCGTAAGAAAACGTAATAATTCGCAACAAATTCCCAAACAAAGTTACGGCTATCACGGTTTTGTTGGAACTGCTCAATAACTGAAACTACAACACTTGCGATTATCGAAATAAACAGAAAAAACGTAATAATCAGCATAATTTCTTACACTTCCTGTGAATGTCCATATTTCGCTCATAAATAGTCGGATTTGTTCCGCCAGTTCTCGTTTATTCCTGCCACAAAGTGAAACCGGAAATGCGGATGCCGTACAGACACCCAATGAAACAAAAATCTGTCAAAATGTGATTTTGAACTTTTAGAAATATTCTTTTTATTACGGGAATCTCCACAAAATGCGTAATATAAGGGGAACATTCGGAATAAACGTAACTTAAGGCAAGTTATGAAGAAAGCCGTAATTCCGCTACAGAACGTTTTTACGTTCGTAATAGACACAACAATAAGAAGAAATGGGAAAAAATCGCAAGGAATCGTAAAGTAATCCTCGAAAATTTTCTTCTGTATCCTTCTGACGGAATCAGTACTGTAGCTTATAACCAGTGTAAAAGAAGATTCCCTGAACATACAATGAATCTTTAGATTATAGTCTCAATATATATTGCATGTATGAACACATTTCAGATTACACAATGAAGAGTGAGAAAAAAAAGGAAATCACTGTCATACTAGTAGCTTTGTATTCATGTTATGTAAATAGTTGGTAGTCTATTATGCCTCAATAGTTGATATGTAATCTGACTAATCTCTGTGATTATATATGTGCATAAAACATTACATCTGTAATATCTGGGTCACCTAAAAATATTATCTAGTAGCCCGTTATCATGAGAGGCTTTCACATAAAAAATTTGCAAGCTTAAGAATTTTAGAAAAAGGTGGGGGCCTTTTAAATGTTTGGGGCTCCTGGGTACAGTGCCCTCACCGCCCACCTTAATCGGTCACTGGTCTAAGGTTCTGTTTTAGTTCATACTGTGTATGATACAGTTCATAATGACAGTAAATATGTTATAGCGGTATTCAATGCTGCATATTGCACTTTATATATGCTCCATATATAAGAATAATACCTAGTTTTATATATAAAACGTCCGCATACACTCTACATTGGAAAATGGCTGTCTTTCAGTAGTGATTGGGCAGGTTTATAATGAAGTGGGATGTGGGGAAAAACGCCCAAAAAATTAGGGATGTGGGACAAAAGGCAAAAATAAAGAGGGATATGGGATTTCATTGAAGTGGGATGTGGGAAAAATGCAAAAAAGAATTAGGGATGTGGGATATAAGGCCAAAAGAATTAGGGATGTGGGATTTCGTGACCCCTTATAATCCCCCCACCCGTGATTAACCAAATAATTAGTACCAGTTGTCCATATAAAATAGTACAAGTTCTGAAGAATAACAAACTATTACAATTACCGTCAGTAGATCTCTTCTGTGTTTGAGGCTTTGTCCGTTCTTTCTATCGTCTCGTTATTAGTAGTAAAATGTTCGTACATCTTTAAAGCCCAAAGTACAAAATTCAATATCCAAAAATTGTTTTCTAAAATATTAAAAATCAAAATCAATGGATTATTATATACACATATACATTATATACTGTAATCAATGTGTTTTAATTCTAAAGTTGAATAGCTAAAATTAATTATTAAATTCTATGAATAGAAAGTATTAGTTTTTTACAATAATTTTGATTATGTATGTATAAAAATACTGTTTTAAAGGATTTAAATCTATGGTACATATACGCTTACCGATGAACTGAAATATAGCCTGAAACATGATTACTTTATCTGTACATTTAGGGCTGGTGATGCCAACTTTGTTGAACAAAACTTTGATGAAATTTTCTTCACAATGTGCATAAAGAGATATTACTAAATCGTTGAATTGTGTAGCTGTGAAAAATAATAATAATGCAACAAGGGAAAGCTTTACAATGTTTGCTTTCTCCATGTCGAAGCAATAGTGATACTATAAACTAGTATCTAAGTGATTCATATCATGTGACAATTTTTAGCAATCTCATTGGAGGATTTTTATGACATCATTGCTAAAATACTAGAGAATAATCTCATTGGCTCCCATTCTGTGACATCACTTCACTGGAGTGAGGCATTATGGGTAATATAAAAAGTTCTTGGAGCTGCCATATTATGGGTAGTTAAAAAAATTATCATGTAAGCATCAGCATGGTTAGCAACAGCCTAAAATGATATTAATCAGCCAATTCAGCATGCTTAGCAACAGCCTAAAACAATGATAATCAATCAATTCAGCTTTCTTAGCAACAGCTTAATCAACCAATTCAGTATGCTTAGCAACAGCCTAAAACAATGTTAATCAACCAATTCAGCATGCTTACCAACAACCTAAAATGATATTAATCAGCCAATTCAGCATGCTTAGCAAAATCCTAATGCAATGTTATTCAACCTATTCAGCATGCTTAGCAACAGCCTAAAACAACCAATTCAGCATGCTTAGCAACAGCCTAAAATGATTTTAATCAATGATTCAGCATGCAAACAGCCTAAAACAATGTTAATCAAACCAATTCAGCATGCTTAGCAACAACCTAAAATGATGCAACCAAAATGGTTACAATGATGAATCAACCAATTCAGCATGCTTAGCAACAGCTTAAAAAATGAATTTTAATAAAAACAATGATTCAGCCAATTCAGCATGCTTAGCAACAGCTTAAAATGATTTTAATAAACCAATTCAGCGTGCTTAGCAACAGCTTAAAATAATTTTATTAAACCAATTCAGCATGCTTAACAACAGCCTAAAATGATGTTAATCAACCAATTCACCATGGTTACCAACAACCTAAAGATTAATGATAGTAATCAATCAATTCAGCATGCTTAGCAACAGCTTAAAATGATATTAATCAGCCAATTCAGCATCCTTAGCAACACCCTAAAACAATGATTATCAGCCAACTCAGCTTGCTTAGCAACAGCCTAAAACAATGATAATGAACCAATTCAGCATTCTTAGCAACAGCCTAAAACAATGTTAATCAAACAATTCAGCATTTTT
Organism: Streblospio benedicti; assembly: GCA_019095985.1. Lineage (NCBI taxonomy): Eukaryota > Metazoa > Annelida > Polychaeta > Spionida > Spionidae > Streblospio > Streblospio benedicti. Next base: position 12,994,826 of record CM032663.1, read on the forward strand.
AGTAACAACCTAAAACAATGATAATCAACCAATTCAGCATGCTTAGCAACAGCCTAAAACAATGATAAACAGCCAATTCAGCATGCTTAGCAACAGCCTAAAACAATATTAATCAACCAATTCAGCATCTTTAGCAACAGCATAGAATAATATTAATCAACCAATATAGTATGCTTAGCAGCAGCCTAAAATAATATTAATCAACCAATTCAGTATCCTTAGCAACAGCCTAAAACAATATTAATAAACCAATTCAGCATCCTTAGCAACAGCATAGAATAATATTAATCAACCAATTCAGTATGCTTAGCAACACCCTAAAACAATGTTAATCAACCAATTCAGCATGCTTAGCAACAGCCTAAAACAATGATGATCAACTAATTCAGCATGCTTACCAACAACTTAAAATGATATTAATCAGCCAATTTAGCATGCTTAGCAAAATCCTAATGCAATGTTATTCAACCCATTCAGCATGCTTAGCAACAGCCTAAAACAATGATGATCAACCAATTCAGCATGCTTAGCAACATCTTAAAATGATTTTAATAAACCCAATTCAGCATGCTTAGCAACAGCTTAAAATGATTTTATTAAACCAATTCAGCATGCTTAGCAAGAGTTTGAAATTATGTTAATCAACTAATTCAGAATGCTTAGCAACAGCCTAAAATATTGTAAATCAACAAATTCACCATGGTTACCAACAACCTAAAGATTAATGATAGTAATCAACCAATTCATCATGCTTAGCAACAGCTTAAAATGATATTAATCAGCCAATTCAGCATCTTTAGCAACACCCTAAAACAATGATTATCAGCCAAATTAGCTTGCTTAGCAACAGCTTAAAACAATGCTAATCAACCAATTCAGCATGCTTAGCAACAGCCTAAAACAATGTTAATCAAACAATTCAGCATGCTTAGTAACAGCCTAAAACAATGATGATCAACCAATTCAGCATGCTTAGCAACAGCCTAAATCAATGATAAACAGCCAATTCAGCATGCTTAGCAATAGCCTAAAACAAAGTTAATCAACCAATTCAGCATCTTTAGCAACAGCATAGAATAATATTAATCAACCAATATAGTATACTTAGCAGCAGCCTAAAATAATATTAATCAACCAATTCAGCATGTATAGCAACAGCATGGAGTAATATTACTCAACCAATTCAGTATGCTTAGCAACAGCCTAAAACAATATTAATCAACCAATTCAGCATTCTTAGCAACAGCATAGAATAATATTAATCAACCAATTCAGTATGCTTAGCAACACCCTAAAAAAATATTAATCAACCAATTCAGTATGCCTAGCAACATAACAGGCATAACCAAAGTATGAATAATCCAAACATAGGCATCTGGACTATAAAGAGTTGTAAGAGGAAGTGCATATCCCCAATAACCATAACCAACCTATTCTTTAAAACTTTGGTTTCCAGATTGTGAACGCATGAAGTGGCACATGTGTAGAAAGTGTCATTGTAAGACATAACAATCAAGAGTTGTACAAACAAGTTTGTCAATAACGTCATTTACACCTGCTAACCAGTGGAGCCTTTTTGCATTCAGATCAAGAAGCTGCGTATCGGTCACGACGGCAGCAAGCCAGGTGCGGGCTGGTTCCTGGACGAGGTGCGGGTGGACGTGCCGTCCCGCGGAGAACACTACCTGTTCGCCTGCCACCGCTGGCTGGACACCAAGGAGGATGACGGCCAGACGGAGGTGGAGCTCGAACCCACCGACTTCAGGGAGGGGGCTATCCGTAAGTTATCTCACTATAATAATGGGGCCAGATAGTTTCCTATGGTCTTCTCAGTCTAATGGGAAGCTCCCCCTTGTAAGTCTTGAGGAGGAGCTCAGATGGGACACTCCAGTCTATAACCAGTGGCTTCTTCTCAGGGATGGGGCCATCTGTGAGTTATCTCTCTGTAATGATCATTACGTAAAGTATAGGCCATCTGTATGGATAATGGCAGTTCAGAAAAAATCTGATTCATCTTTAGTCATACAGTAGGAGCTCTGATCGAGCTCGAAGCCTCAGACTTTCATTGAAGGGGCCATCCACACATGCCAATACAATGGGGCCATCTGAGTGATACTTCTCAATGGTCTAATTCATTGAAGTTTTAAATGGAGATCTTCCAGTTAGTATTGTGGTGTTTCAGTTGAGCCCTAGTACAAAGAGTTCAGGGAGGGAGCAGTCCATAACTCAACTGATTGTAATTCGGAACCATACATGTACATGTATGTAAGCAGTGGCCTATCTAGGGGGCAGAGGGGACCGGGGTACATGCCCCATCCCTCCCTTTTTCCAACAAAATCATTCATGGGGTTTTTGCATATCTGCCATGCATGTATGAAACCCATTGGATCCTTTAAGTGCACCCCTCCCCCTCCCCATTTCCAAAAATCCTAGATCTGCCACAGGTAATTAAACAAGGCACGGGATAATCTTTTCAGTGAAGAGGTCTTAGGTGTAGATGAAATCCCCTTTAGGATAATATGTAAATTTATTTGATTTAATCTTAATTATAGGTGTGGTTTTTATTTCATTATCATTGTTATAATCTTACCTCTCTTCTATCTCTGGACTCTTAACGATATGAGTTTCCCTTAATTTTCTGTATTTTTAACTACAAAAACAATCTTTAAAAGCTCCTATGAATTTAAATCTAGTCTCATGTAATGGCTTCAATATGTATTTCTATAGATGTAACTTTTCTTGTAAATGTATTTTCCAACTAGTATTTTCTCCCTGTTAATGATTTTATAACTCAATTTAGTTGTTAATATCTGTTTCTGTATTTTAGATACATGTATAAAGCGTTCATGAAAAAATGAAACTTTATCATTTTGAACCTCTTCTGTGTTAACTCCCATATCAAATGTGATTTATTTGTACTTTTCTTACTTATCTTTATAACGTTTATTTTACTTAGGCATTGGTAATGTATACTATCTTCTTTTTGTTTGCTCTTAATCCAGTAGAAAGTATGGAATCCTCAGGTAGAAGGTTCACCTACGTAGCAAAGTAAATCTATAGTTTTGTGATTCCATGTTGTCCATTCCAATTTCTATTTTACATGCTATTTTTATATTCGCTAAATTTTTTTTATAATTCCACTACCTACCTTTTTTGTAGACTGCCACTGAACTAGAAATATTATGTAATATTTATGTACTTGTAGTTTAATTTGTCCACAATAATTGTTGTCATCGTTGAGATGTGCTTGCTAGAAACGATTGGAAAAACATTTTAATAAAAAAATCCTAACATTAGCAATCAACATATTTTTATGCCATCCAATTTTTAGTTATATTAAATATGCTAAAGTCTTTTCACCTGAAAGCAATTACAGGTGTTTTTAGAAAATCACAATATGCATTACTTATATTTTATTACAACTCGCATCATGTAGGAACAATATCTGATTTAATTTCAATAATTCAAGTATTCAAAATGTTGCATGAAAATTGTTTGCCATTGTATGATTTGTGATTTACATATTAGTAACAAATGAAAAAAACATATTGAAGGTGTTTGCATAGTGGTGTATTTATGCTTAAATTTTAGTTTGATTTTCAATATTAGAAATATGTATGGTTAACAATCATTGCTTTTGTAGTAAATGCTTGTAAATGTTAACTTTCATTAATGATTTAAGCTCAATCGTACTTTTTTTTTAGATAGATCTATATTGTGTACAGGGTATAACACTTTTAATTAAATTTTATCTATATTAATAATGGAACAATCAAATGTATAGATTTTTCCATTTGTTTTTGTCAAATCTTGCAATAAAGTCAACTTTTGATTTCACTTTTATCAGCAAATGTTCATATCATCTTTGTACTCTACTGACTTTAAATTCTCGTCTTTTAAAATATCATCTAAAATTTCCCAACTCATCCCAATATTGCACCTGTAGAAAGTCCAGTCTTCAGTTCCATCCCATTGTACTTATGTACATTAGTGTGTGGACGGTTCGAGAAAATTGAGACCGGTTAATCGGCTCTACGTAACCGAACCGTAACCAATTAACCGTAGTCCTGTAGATCTAGATACGTAACACCTAGTTTTTACTACGATACTGAGACTGGATATAAAACACCCTGTATAAATTAAGTCCAAAAAAAAAACAAATCCCGTTTATGCATTTCGTTTTTTTACGCTCACCAGCAAAGGAATTTGAACTGCCAAAAATGTTAAATCATGCAAAATTAATGATATGTATGGATATATATAGCTTGGGCATGAAAATAATCATCAAAATCAATAACCGGTTTGTCAATGTAGGGACCGGTTATGCTTAGAAAATCGACCGTAGCCGGTTATCCGGTTAACCGTCCACATACTAATGTACATGATGCCCCATTCTCCATTAGATTTCCAGGCATTACAAAACCATCAAAAGTCCAAGTAAAGTCAAGATTTTAACTGCTGAACAATCTTCATTAACATCACTACCACTCTGAAATCGTCATTTTTCCTCAACGTCAACCGACAAGTGTAAAAAGTCGTTTTTTTCCCATGATGCACCGTGCAGGCATCCCGTACGAGGTGACGGTGTGGACGGGCGACCTGAAGGGAGCCGGCACCGACGCCAACGTCTTCCTGCAGATGTACGGCGAGAACGGCAAGACAGAGGAGTACCAGCTCCGCAACCGCACAGACAACTTCGAGCAGAACATGATGGACAAGTTCAAGGTCAGTGGGAGGGCATTCGAAGCACTGTATTTTGCAGAACAAAACCACCTAATGAAGTTATGATTTAATAGAGGAAATGCTAGTCCATTCAAGGTTGGTTGGGAGTTGATAACTGGAAGCTGTGATATGAGCAAGAAATCAAAAAGTTCAAGATGGATGGCGTTTGAAGTATTGTATTTCATTGAATAAACACCAGTGCTTGAATAAGAACATCCACTGTATTTTGCTGAATGAATGGTCAATATGTTCAAATTGAGAAAAAGGCGATTTTTTTTCTTTTTTACCTTGTTTATATCAAAGACAAAATTTCATGTACAATAAGTAAATATTGCTTTAAGTCAAGCAATTTTGAGCCAATTAAAACTTGTGTTTCAGATTGAGGCTGAGGATGTTGGTCCTCTGCTCAAAGTGCGCATCGGGCACGATGGCAAGGGCATGTTTGCTGGGTGGTTCCTTGATAAGGTAGGCCACTTAGCGGTTTGGCATTTTTATGTATACATTTCTAGTATTTTGTCAAACTAAGAGTTATTCACTTAGAGTTTCAAGAATATATACCAGGATATTTTCTTTTCAATTAAACTGATAATATCAAAATTGTGCATAATGGAACAATAATGTAACCATAAACCAGACATTTGCTTCTGAATCTTCAGACATAGGACATAGGATGTAATTGGTAAATTAACTGCTCATCAACCATTGCATTGATCCTTTCAGCTGCTAATCCAAAGAGTTCCTGGAAAAACGTCCAAGAGGCGAAAGCGAAGTCCTAAAAAGTCATCCAAAAAGAAGAAGAATTTGTCACACCACAGTGACTCGGAAGATGATCGGCGGAAACCAAGAGGACGGAAAAAGAAACCATCAGACGACACTGAGTCCGAGGATGAAGTGCGAGTCAGACGCGGCAGTCGGCCAGGGTCGTCACTCAGCAGGTGGGGACATTATGACATGTTGTTTTTTATCAATGTTTAACCATTTTATGAAACTCATGCTATTGTAACTGTTTATTGTATGGAAATGCTTAAATATTGTCTTAAAAGTATTATTAAACCATGCAAATGAGGAGAACTTGATAAGTAATTCCATTTTTTTTTCCCCCCAGCCATTTATGTTACTAATTCTACATGTATGTGATTTTGAAATGATATTGTGTTTTTATGATCATTATAAATTGCCTGAATTTATACTCTTTAAAAACGTATTTTGCTACAACAGAATGGTTTACTAATAAACCTGATTTGTTACAGTTAGGGTTTTTATTGTGAATTCATTTTTAGAGAAGTTTTAGTTCTGAGTGAGAAATACATTTGTGCTATTGTTCAATGATACTTTAAGAAGATGGAGAGAAGTGACTGTTGCATAAACCAATGCAGGAACCTTGCGCTGCCATGACGCTTTGATATAACAAACAACTTAGGATGAAACTGTGAAGAAAAACCTTGTAGTCCATTGATACAAATGATTGAGGAACTGAGATATAGCATCACCCTTCCAGCCCCTACTTAAGGATAACTAGGTAGGATTTGATTGATTGATGTGAATGTCTAATATTGTGCATACTTTCAGATCTCGGGAGAGACCAGGAAGTTCGTATGGCCGGCGAGACAAGAAGCGTTACAGTGACAACTCAGACTTCACAGCGAGCGACGACGATGACGACGACGATATGTTGATGTTTGGCAAGAAACGTTCTGGGAGGCAGGAGTCCTGGGCGCAAGGGTTCCAGGATGGATGAAGACGAGGATAGGTGAGTCTGGTACAGGATATGGATGCAGAGTTGAGACAACTAATTGAAACTGTCAGTGGTGGATGTTAGATACAGAAAATCATTGCCAGATATTTGCACTATGTCATTTTGATATTTTCTATCTAATGACGATTCTTGAAGAAAATCTTTGTAGTTAATATGTATGTTGTTGAGTTATAATTCCTACACCTACCAGTATGATAATAATTATGAACAATTGAAAGTGTTCAATAGAATTTGAAGAGCGTATACAAAAATTTTGAGTTACCCAAAGTTTGAGTTATCATAGGAGTTTATATGTAGAATATATTGAAGGAAAGGTGTGATTTCCTTATGTGCTAGTATTATCCATCAATTTGACATATCAAAGTTGGAGTTCAGGTTTAACTGTATATACATTGCATGTGTACTGTAGAACCTCTCTATTAGGACCACCCAGAAGATGGCCTCTCGGGTTCTCAACAGAGAAGTACTCTCTTTATGGAAGCTTGCAGTTGTCTATTCATGGAGTTTTATGACCTTGAGAAATGGCCTTATTATAGAGGTGTTCCTAATTGCAGGTTGTACTGTACATTTGATTGTTGTGCTGTAGGTATGGCAAGAAGAAGCGATCGTCATCATCGGTGTCCGGGAGAAAAGGCAGCGCAAAGAGACGGGAGGATGATGAGGAGAATGAGAAGAAAGCAAAGAACAAAAAATACCTCAGGTAAACACAACCATCAATATTGCTGCATGTCATTTTTTGTAACAAGATTTGTACCTTTGACATTGTAAGATTTATATTTCAGTAATAACTTATTTCTAATAACACAATTATTTTGCTAAAAAGCGCTAAACATCACGTCAAACAAGACGAAGTTCATCCTAGATTGAAGTAACTCATGCGAGAATTTGAATTTTGATAAAATCATCCTTATAATGTCAATAGTGTATAGTTTTCTTTTTCAGCTGTATTCTAGATAAGATGAAATTTTGTTTCAAAATTTAATTTTGATTTCATTCATTAACGTTAATGCTCTAGGCCAAATATACAGAATATTTAATATCTTTTTAATGAAATGCCGTCATTTCTGCTTGACAGGAAGTTTGAGAAGGAGGATGAGGATTCTGATAAGCCGGCAGGTGACGCGGAGGATGTGGAGGATTACTGGTTTGTGTGCAAGCGCTGGTTCGCCAAGGGTGAGGATGACGGCAAGATAGTGCGGGAGCTGCTGCCCACCGATGAACACGGCAACAAACTCGACACCGGGCTGCAAGGTAACCATGGTGACAGCGGGTGGTCATGGAGAGAGACACAAAATGGGCTCCTCAGGGTGATGTGACAGATTTGGTCACATGGTTTTATATGTAGATGAGAATGATGGCAAGATCTTAAATGGCAGAATTGCTGTCCACCTACGAACATGGCGCCAACTTCATTAGGTTGCAGGGTAACCATGGCAATAAGCGGTACATGGGGGATAAAATTTATTCAAATATCAACCGCATCAACACAACGCAGTTTTATTTCTGGCAGTGGTTTTTCTTCTTTACATGTATCTCATTGGCTAGAATGAGTTAATTTTGATTCAGATGCATTGAAAACTTTAAATTGATCTTCAGCAGCCTGGATTGTTAATGTATAACCATATACATTATCAAGGGTCCAGCTCTTGTAAAAAGCCAAAGCCAAATTTGGACTATTGAAATTGCTTCAGATAAATATATTAATCTAACATTACATTCCCTAATCGACAGTATTTCAAACTAAATACACATGTTCTCTTGTACATGTATTCTTGGGCATTTAGATAGTCTCCTAAGGTGATTGTGATTGCTGGTCTAGAAAACCAAATGAGATTTTCTTTAATTTAAAACAATACATTATATCTATCAGGTTCTTAAAGGACATTCACATGCAAATTTCAAATGTGTACCTAGAACTATGGTAACTAAAGAGCTCAACTCACCACCCACCCATATACTCAATCAGTCGTGTTTTTGCTTCAGAGGTGGAGTACACTGTGCGCGTGTTCACGGGAGACAAATCTGGCGCTGGCACCGATGCAAATGTCCTTATCAAGGTCACGGGGGAGTTTGGGGACACAGGCGAGAGAGAACTCAAGGAGTCCAACAACTTCAACAAGTTTGAGCGGAAACAGGTACGTTCTCTCTGGCATGATGGAAAAACATTCATTATGTCTAATCTATGCTCTTTTAAAGCTTTTTTACATGTATGTCATTCATGTTTATCGTACCTCATGACTATTGACATAGCTGATGACGAGTTTTAGAACCCTAGACACTTCTGCTCAAGAGACCAAAATATGATACAACTATTTTATGTATCACCCAATTGATTAACTACAATAATAATGATATTACCTCCAGGAGGACATCTTCAGCCTGACCTGTGTAGAACTTGGCCGGCTCAAGAAGCTCAAGATTCGCCATGACAACAAGGGGGGCGGAGCCGCCTGGTATCTGGACCGGGTCGAGATCGACGACCCGACCTCTAAGGAAACGTATGTCTGCTTTCAGATCCGGATGATTTGTATTGAGTATGATTTTGAAGAAATGTTTACCGTATGCGTTCTAAAAAGTGCACAGTGCGCTTCCAAAACAAATTTCAGCAAAAAAACAAAAATCAATAAGTGCACCGCGACAATTTTTTTCCGTTTCATGCATTTTTCTTTTATACCTCCCTTTGACCCCACAGAACATGATAACATAATGCGCCCGGATGGTTATGTGGTTATCCGAATACGAAATAATATCGGCGTGTTATAGTCTTACAATATGGCGCCAGTAGGTGAAATCTTTGCCAAAAACGGAGCAAGATTTGTATAAAGTTTAATCTGCATAAACAGAGGGGTGTTCTTAATGGGGCAGGTGTGCTTATAAGAACAAATACGGTACCTGTTTTGATGAAGAACGTCTTTCAATCATGATGATGTGTATGTTCCGATAGATACGTGTTTCCGTGTGACAAATGGCTGGCGACCGGTGAGGGAGACGGACAGATCTCCCGCGACCTTGTGCCCATAATCAAGGGTAAAGGCCTCAGCAAGTCCGACTCCAAGGCAAACCTGGAAATTGAGGGTGAGTACTGTAGATGGGTATTGAAATCCAGGTCTGCTTTTTATTGACAGTTGTGTGAGGGCATTGTTTGTACCTGAGTACAGGAGTACAAGAGGACTGTGCAGGAAAATGTGTAAAATATATGTAGCATACTTTTCTGATTTGTATGTACATTGTACTTTCCCATATGTTACTGATATTTTGATAAATGCTGACAACATTTTAAAGATTTATGTGAGTCTTTGAATAATGCTAATCAAGGAAGCTTAGTTTGTCATTAGAATCTCAAACATAATTTTTACATGAACCATTCTTTTTCATTAATGATGACATCCTGACTGGTTTATGAGACATTCTGGGAAGACCAACACTTTTTATAGGAGTGTTCTATGAAATTTTATTTGTACAATTTTACCTCCATGTATATGTGTTGACTTTGGTCATAAAATGTTAAATGTGTAGTCACATTTTGGGTTGTAGCTGCCAAGACAACGTACAACGTGGATATATTTACTGGCGACATTCGCGGAGCCGGAACTGACGCAAATGTGTTCATTGTGCTATATGGAGACCAGGATGACACAGGTATGGGCACATTATAGGAAAATACATCGATGATAAATATGGGAAACTTAAGTGAATATGTTGGAAAAAAGCAATGACACCAATTTGCTATTTGGAGACCTTGATCACTCCAGCAGGGGCACATTATGGTCATTGCATGTATTTCTTAGACGTTGTTAGGATTTTCATGTACATGTATACCGTCCAGGACCACGTATAGGTCGAACCCTCGTATAAGTCGAGGACCCTTTTTTGGCTTACGGTAGTTCAAGCTTGGAAATCGTTTGAAACATATTCTGAATGGTCTTGTAGGTCCTCTTGCTCTGAAGACATCCAAAACGAACCGTGACAAGTTTGAGCGAAAGCAAAAGGACTCGTTTGATCTCTCCGTGGTGGAAATTGGAGAACTCAAGAAAATCAAGTATGTCATTATAATACCATTGCTTTCTATGCATATCAAAAATACATGAAATTAGTATGTAGTCTTTGAATTGAGAGACAATCTTCTTAAATTCATCTATCTTGTATTTTTCTTTTCAGAATATACCATGACAATTCTGGAGCAGGCGGAGACTGGTTCCTGGAAAAGGTTGAGATTGACTGCCCTAAGCTGGGCAGGAAGTGGTACTTCCCATGTGGGCGGTGGCTGGCCAAGGGCAAGGACGACGGGCTTCTGGAGCGAGAGCTCTACCCCCAGGATGTGGCCACTGAGGAATATGTACCATGTGAGTATTGAAATACTGAATTCTCATGTTTTGACTAATTGTCCAAAGTGAGTACTGAAATACTGAATTTTAATGTATTGACTATGTATGCTGTGTGAGTATTGAAATACTGGAAGAGTGTACATGTATGTGATGCTGAGCTATTTAGCTGGGTCAATATACCAAAATACATGTACCTATCAGATAACCCTGAATGTGAGCATGATTAATAACTTAAAAGCCTCTTTATTTAGGTATTTCCTATGAAATTACGACGTACACAAGTGATGTTAAAGGAGCCTCAACAGACGCAGATGTCTATGTACAGATCTATGGCAAGGAAATAGCCTCTGCCCAGAAGAGCCTGTGTAAGACCAAGGCTGAGAGAAAAGCATCATTCAAACGCGGAGCAGCCGATCCTTTTGTTGTAGAAGTATGGACAATTTTTTTCATCAACTAAATTGTACATTTTGAGAATATTTTGTTTACATATTGTTCTCAATTTGATGTGGTCAACAGCAGTGTGGACATTAATTTTAAGATTAATAGCAAATGACATTGCCAAGAGTATACAAAGACGCTGCGATCCATGACCATTTTTTATTCAAATCATCAAAACTGTATTGTAAATTACTGGCTATAAACATTTATGTAACGTCCCCTTTTCTTTCCCCTTGCAGATAGGGTGTTGTAGACAATCTAGAGAAGTTGGGGACCAGTTACTAAAATTCTATACAACTGATTATGTCCGCATACACGTGTTCACACTATCTTGCAGCTGGAGGACGTTGGCGATAGTATTGAGAAGCTGCGAATCGGTCACGACGGCGCTGGCTTCGGTGCTGGTTGGCACCTGGACAAGGTTGAGGTGCGCCGGCTGCTCACCGATGGCAAGGTACGGAACCTAGGGGGGGTCAGAGGTCACCAGCGGGAAGGTTCAGAACCAAGGGGGTCAGGGGTCACCAACGGGAAGGTTCGGAACCAAGGGGGCCAGGGGGCACCAATGGGAAGGTTCGAATCCAGGGTTCAGGAGTCAACTCAAACTTGGAAGTCAACCCACAGGCAAATAAATCACTTATGGCGTGCTCACGGATAAGGATTAGACAATTTTCTTAAATGCACACTATTTGATGCTTTGAAGGTTAAATGTTTCTCTTCAAATCTTTCTTTAAACTAGATGATTTCTGTGTTTAAATTACTAAATCATATGTCTGTCAGTCTTATAACTACAAAATTCTGGTCAATTAAAATTTGTACTTAGCCAATTAATTTGCTTGAAGAATATCCAGTTTTTGTATCATAACTTGTAATGATTATTATGTTGTTTTGTGTTGTTATTTCTGAATGTATTGTTATTACATGTATTGTATTGTATTATTGAATGTATTATATTATGTATTATTATTTCCATTTTAAATTATTTCCACCTAGATTTGCACTAATACTCATATTTTTTGCATGAAGCGAAAATTGCTAACTATGCTACTACACTACTATTGTTGATTTAAAACTATCCTTTTTTTCTCTCTATCTTCAGCCTGGTGTTCCCCAAAGGGTAAGCAAATTTCTTTTTTCTGGATTTTGGTTTCTTTCCCTCTGACTTTTGCATTGAATGTTGTAAATATCATGTTCACCCTAGAGAAACTGTAAACTTTTTAACAGTAGATGTAAGTGTTATAGTAATCAATGATACTGAAACAGTAAGTGTAAATTGTTAGTGTATGGTTTATGTACATGTAGTTTTTGAGATATAAAGTCAGATTTTCTTCAGAAACAAATCCATATTGCTGAGTCCTTTAAGGTTTTAACCCCACTGTTAAACAGGCAGTTATAGAGCTTGTATATTTAAGACCTTTTAGAAATATTCTAATCACATATTCAGATTTTGTTGTTTTGTGTTTTCTGGTACTGTATTCTTATTCCAGGTTTCAAGCAGGTACGTTATATTATGCATGTTCCAGGGATCCAATCTGTACGTTACATTATGCATGTTCCAGGGATCCAATCTGTACAATTCATTATGCATGTTCCAGGGAGCCAATCTGTATGTTACATTGTGCATGTTCCAGGGCTCCGAGCTGTACGTGTTCCGCAGCGGTCGCTGGCTGGCGCGGGACGAGGACGATGGTGCCATCGAGCGGGAACTTGTGCCGGATGAAATCGTGGAGGAGACGCTGAAGCGGGACGGCAGCATCAAACGCAAGAAAAAGGACACGAAAAACTCACTCACCAGTTAGTACAAGCTTGTGATCTTGGTGTCCATTCCTGAACATGAAATTTTGTCTGCGCTCAGGGGAAGAGGGACCGGTTTTAACTGGCCCCATCCCCCACATTGTATGCCGGCTACTGCCAAGTCTTCCAAGCTTTTTAAAATATTATAAGATATTATATTTCCTATACTATACATAAAATGCGGCTGTGAATGGTGAGAATTTTACTATAGCAGTACCATGTTGAAACATAAGACATGTTTCACTCTAGTACCTGATCGTGCACAATCTCCTTTACAGACATGTTTCACTATAATACCTGATCATGCATGATGATCTCCTCCGTTGCAGACAAGAAGTACACGGTGAAAGTGTATACGGGCGACCAGAAGGGGGCGGGCACGGACGCTAATGTGTACCTCACCATGTACGGCGACCAGGGCGACTCGGGCGAGCGCAAGCTGCACAAGTCCGAGACCAACAGGGACAAGTTCGAGCGCAACCAGCAGGACGTCTTCCAGGTGGAGGCAGTCGACCTTGGCAAGGTGAGGACAGGAACAGTGCAGGAAATCGTCTATTCTCAAGGAAACCCGCTGTGTCACTTGTCATGTTATTACACACCCTCAAGGTGAAAACCTTGTCACGTGCCCATATAAATGTACAGGAACATGGCCGTTTTTGACGTGCTGTTTCTGTAATTAAAGTTTGTAAATTCAGTTCGTTGTGAATCAAAATTTTATTAAATACACACTATTGTATAACATACTGGAAATATTTAGATTGGACCCTTGCTAATAAATGTTTACTGTGGCTTAAAACGTACCTTGAAAATCATATACATATATAATAATAACATAAAGAAATCACCAAACAAACATGTGAACGGTTAACGTTCAACGTATTTAATCTTACAAAAAAATATGTCAAAACGACAACCATGCATTTGTTATCACATTGTAAACAGGAAACAGAAGCGAGGGTTTTCTTGAGAATATGTTTTAAAGGCTTGGACTATGTTAATATATGTGTTAAATATGAAAATACATGTATAACCCCAGGTGTATAACTAACATATTCAATACTATACAATAGGATTTTTTTGTTTTATGAATGTTCTGGCCAATACTACATCTAAGTTAAGGTCAAGGATCTGCGACAAAACATATTTGATATCACAGCAGGCAAGATGACACGTATACATTTTAGGCCTATATGACGACCCTGGTTGTGTAGTTGTCATGATAGATAAATGAACTGAGAAAGTGTCTTGGTTTCCAGTTGTACAAAGTGCGAGTGCGGCATGACAACTCCATGCTGTCTCCAGCCTGGTATCTCGACCGCATCGAGGTCGTTGATAACAATGACGCAGAAACCTACGTCTTCCACTGCGAGCGATGGCTCGCCAAAAACAAGGACGACTGCAAGATCGAGCGATCTCTCTATGTTAAGGTGAGAGTGCGAAATATAAGTGATCACTGTATGTTATGGTGAGGATATAAGATTGAATGATACATTGGAGTGTATGTTAAGGTGTGAGTGCTAAATCAAAATATCACTCTATTGATATGTTAAGCAGACTTAGCAGATTATACAAGATTGTTTTATAATATAACCCAAAAGTCATTATGATACTTCACAAAAACATGATGACACTCTGTTTTTCTCATCACAGGGGTTCAGCAGGGTTTTGAGTACATGATGGGTTTGTGGGTTTGAATATCTACTATCCTCTATCACCATGTTCTTGCAGCATTGCAAGGTCGACAAGAGCTTTTTAGCCTTCTGCCATCCTACATCGCCATGTTTTTGCAGGGTTACGAGGGCACAATGTCGAGCACATCAACGATGCGGAGTCACGCGGTGGGCGGGTCTGTGGCCAGCCTCGACAGCCTGCGCTCCGCGGACCCATTCAGCAAGTCGCCGAGGCTGTCTCGCCGGCAGAGCAGCATGGCTGAGAGTGTTCCTGACGGACCCAGTGAGTCATCAGTTTATTAGAAACAATCATTATCTCTAAGGAGTATAATATAGCATGTCGATATTTGCGACCACGGCAAACAAATTGGTTAACTCTAATAATACACCAATACAATAATACACCAATATATCAGCAATGCTGTACCATATTAAGCGTGCAGTGCGCTTACAAAAAATCAAATTTGAACCAAAAACAAAAATACAAGAGAAGTCTAATAAGCAATAAGCGCTTAATGGGGTAGGTGTGCTTATAAGAACGATACGGTATACTAAATAGGTGAAGCAAACATTCTAAAACTCACCCCACCATGTTTACAGCGATCCCGTACACTGTGAAAGTGGTGACGGGCCCAGACAAGGATATGGGCACAGATTCTCTGGCCTGGATCAAGATCAACAGCAAGAGCAAGACGACGGGCAAGCTGTACCTGGAGCTGGTGGGCAAGAAGGGCTTCACGCCCGGCAGCATTGAGACCTTCTCCATCGAGGCTCTCGAGCTGAAGAACGTCAGGTCTATCGAGGTTAGCCGACATTTTGGTCATCATTGTTCATTGTTTAGTTTTAAGCCACTGTCTGACTGTCATGAATGTGAAACGGCAAAAACCTGTGTTATTTATACACTTATTACCTCACTTACTTCCGCCTTCTGTATCAGTAGATCACCAGATTATTCTCAATAGTGTGACCCTTAGCTGTGTCTATGTTACCCTCTATGAGATACATTTTAGCAGTATTGATGCTTGATAATTACTTATTTACTCCTCTATTCCCCCTGCATCCACTCTCTTTGCCCTCTCCTCCCATTAGACTGTGCGTATCATAGATAATGTCTCATTATCATTAACACTGCCCACTCTCCCTCGAATATGATGAACAAGACATGTGTATATTAAAAGAAAATACACAATATAGTGCAAAGTTGACAGCATGGGATTACATTATGATTGTCATCGTACCCTTGAAACACTTATACTCAGCGAATATGCCTGCTCCAACAGATCGGGCACGAGGGCCTGACCCCGGGCTCGGGCTGGTTCCTCAAGGAGGTGGAGGTCGACCTGCCCACCAAGGGCAAGCACTACTTCTTCACGTGCAAGGCGTGGCTGGCGGGGACAAGGGCGATTGGACGCACCAGCCGGACGTTCACCCTGCCCGAGGGTGACTCCACGTCCATGGTCTCGTACAAACCATGTGAGTATCAAACGGTGGTCAGGATTATGTCACCGAAGCAGTTTTACTGGGTGGATTAGGTGGGACAGTGCTCTTAATCTGCAGGACGAGAAACGAAATCTACTCTTCAAGCTCAAAAGTTGACTAATTTCTAATTGTTAATTTATATGCAGACAAGTGCTTAATCCTGACCCTTAACGTATATCTCGAAGAACAGACCAATTTACTCAATGTACCATCAATACTGCCTATGAAAATTGCATCATGTAAGAATATATCCCCCAGCTGAACTGCCACTCTGCTTGAGGGAAATACCCTATTTATGGTATCATAAGAACACAATTGTTTCATTGATAACAGGCTGACTGTGGAGGCATCCCGTTTGGCATTACAAATTGACACTAGTGATGAGTGTTGAGAAAACTCTGATGAAATTTTCTCTGTCATCCCCACTAGTTTACTGATTTGAATCTAAGCATGAAACTGAGACTGATACTGATATTTTACAAACGTTTCCCCATGCAGTGATTTCATATGAGGTGACCCTGGTGATGGAACACAAGTACTTAAATGTTGATCACACTCACCAACTGTATTAAATCCAACACATTGCTAGATAAAATGATGGTGTTCTAAATGTACTCTCCTAGTGATTCTGTTAGGACATATGTTTTGAGCAAACTCATCAATCCATGATGGTATTTGAACCATTTGACTGTTTTGCTTTGAACCCAAGGAGGGGACTGAGACTGATATTTTATTACCATCCAGTGGTGCCGTACGAGGTGACCCTGGTGACGGGAGATGAGGCCGGAGCCGGCACCGATGCTCAGATCTTCATCAAGGTGTTCGGCCTCGGAGGCTCGTCCTCAGACATCAACCTTGATAAGCTGTCCGAGAGGTTCGAGCGTGGGCGCACAGACTTGATCAAGGTTAGTGGTTGGAAGGATGTGATGTGTGGGGGTGGAGGTGGGTGGTGAGCAAACTCATGCATGATTGGTTGGGCACTGCTACCATGTTTCTTTATATTAAGTGCAGGCCTGACTACTGGATTCTAATGTGAGCGATGAACTCTATAAATGCAGTATGGTAATAAGTGTTGTATTCTGCCATCAGAGTTGAGAAGGATAATAATGTTACAAGGGTGCCAATGCCCTGGTGTGAATGATTGAAATGTTAAGTCACTCGAGCATGATATCAGTGAATTACGAATTTCAGAAAGCATATTTACATTTAAATATCAAAATAGGGTGGTTCTCATTAAAGTAAACGGATGTGAAGAGTAAATGCTTAAAAAACGAGGTGTGGTTTTTATTAGGTATAACAATGTGTAACTAAAGAATTTTATATAAGAACTATATTTGTGTTCTTCAGATGGAGATTGAGGACATTTCGCCCATCACAAAGATCCGAGTGGGAACCAACGGCAAGGGGACCCGGCCAGAGTGGTTTTTGGAAAGGGTAAGTCAGGCAGCCTGGAAAGCAATTAGGCAGTCAATCAAACAGACAGTCATGCAGACAGACAGGAAGGCACCCAAGGGTGCAAGCAATCAGACAAGTCAAACCATACAGAGACAGTCTAGATAGAATATTAGGTGGTATTTTTCCTAGCACACATGGTTACAGACAGTCTAGATAGAATATTAGGTGGTATTTTTCATAGCACGCGTGGTTACATGGTACATGTATGTAAGATTTAGTATACATTCTTGTCACTCCAGCGAGACTCATCACATGCTCCTCCTTTCAGGTTGAGATGCGCAACATGAACACGGGCGACCTCACAGTGTTCAAGGTCAACCACTGGTTCAGTAAGACGAAGACGGGCGGCAGTCTCGTCAAGGACATCTCCGCCACTATCAAGGGCAAGACCAAGCTCAAACGTAAGTGTCACAGACCAAGCTAGAATGTCTGTGAAGCAGACTGGGCGTAGACATAAATGTCAATGACAGACCAAGCTCAAATGAGCAGTGTATAGTCAAACAGAAGTTCCTTCAGTCCATATTCCTTCTAATTCTAATTCAGGACTTTTTTGTTGTAGCCACGACATACAAGGTTTCAATCAAGACAAGCGACGTGCGCGGAGCGGGGACTGATGCTAATGTCTATGTGGTGCTGTTTGGGGAACATGGCGACTCAGGTAAACATCAGAGACTCTGGTAAAAACACATCTTCAGGTAGCAAATATAGGGACTTTGGTCAAAAATACATGGAGATTCAGCTAAAAACACAGAAAATCGGGTGAAACAAGATTCAGTTAAAAACAAGAAGAACAGGGAGAATCAGGAATGAGGGCGCCCCAAATGTTTTTCCCATGATGATAAGGCATAACGCTTCCCATTTTTGTCCCTGTATTCCAAGTGTGGTTCACATTTTGACATTTTCCTCCTTTCTCATTGCAGGCGAGCTGCATTGTAAAGACTCTGACACGAACAAGGCTCCTTTTGAGAACAACCAGTTGGATGTGTTCACCTTCCCAGACATACTGACCCTCGGTCAGTTGGTCAAGGTCCGTGTGTGGCACGACAACAAAGGTAAGCTACTGGGGAAAGGGGTAGGAGTTTTATACTTGCACCTGTTTATATCAAGCTCGGATCATTTAAGGATACCATTTCCGTTCATACTATAGTATTAAAATGTGTTTTTGATATATAGTCAAATGGAAGCTTATGCTTGAAAAACCTGTCTTCAGTTACGTCAGAATAGTGGTAGGAGCTTGCTTGCCATTGAAAAGAGAGAGAAAGAAGAGTATAACTATGTATTAAAAGTTTATGAATCTGAAAAAATAACCTATGTGAAACATAGTTTGTACATCTGATTGTGACACCCGTCTGGTAAGTCCTGAATTTGCCTAAATCAAATCAATAATGGCTTGTTTGGTCAGGTCTGGGAGCTGCCTGGCACTGTGGCCACATCGAGGTGGAGGATACGGCCACCAACAAGCGCTTCATGTTCCCGTGTAACCGCTGGCTCAGCAAGTCCGACGATGACAAACAGATCGTACGCGAACTCTCATGCGCTAACCTCGGCTCTCCCGCTGCCAAGGAGAAGATCAGTGAGTTGATTTAGGCTGCATTTATCCCTATTGCTAAACCAATTTAGTAAAATAATAATGTCCTTTGCTGCCAGGATATTTTTTGTTTTACTGTCAAGTTAGTTATTGATGTCTGGAATTACAGCCTAAGACTTATATAGCCTGAATGAAACTAAATGTAGCCACAAGAGATGAGCGGTTTATAAATGTTGCATGTCGTTTGTAGTGTATGAGATACATTTTGTACATTAACAAGCATAGTGAAACAAACATAAAAATGAGAATTTTCTGCATGATTTGATCTGATAGTACATGTGATTTGCAGTGTAGATGTACGAGATTTAGGTGACAATTTTTCATGCAGTCCACAAAATCAAGTAGCAAGAGCAACAAAAAGAATACCAACATTGCCAGCAACGAATCAACCCTTTGTAAGTGATGTGATGTTGCATGTGCATTGCAGCATATGAGATCGAGGTGACGACGTCTGACAAGAAAGACGCAGGGACGATGCACAACGGCTGGCTGGTGCTGGTCGGCGAACAGAAAACGTCGCGCGAGTTCGTGCTCGAGAACAGCGCCAAGAACAAGGTGCTGCGCCGCGGCCAGACGGACACCTTCACATTCGTCACCAGGTGGGTTCTCACAGACTGACACATTCATCACCAGGTGGGTTCTTGTAGACTGACACATTCGTCACCAGGTGGGTTCTTGTAGACTGACACATTTGTCACCAGGTGGGTTCTTGTAGACTGACACGTTGGTCACCAGGTGGGTTCCCACATTCACATGGACTGACACATTGACCATCATCACCAGGTGGGTTCTCACTAAGACCCATGTGTCTCAGGTGTCAGACAATGTTAAATTTTCATGTATGGCCCCATTGGCTTTTAGGTTCAATGTTGTCAATTAAATAAGTTCTCAACACACTTACAATGATATAGGGCTTCATGAGTCACAATTTTGTATCATATCCAACCATTGGCATAAAAAAGACTGTTGCACACAGTAGGACCAATTCAATTGTGAGTTTTTATGATTTATTATGTGAAACAACACAATGGTTAATGGTTGATTGCTTGAGTTATTCATGAATTCATCTTATTAGAGTTCCAGATGACAAGTTCTAACTGTATATCCCCCAGGAACCTTGGTCGGCTGGAGAAGTGCATCCTGGGAGCGGTGGAGCGTGACGATCGGCCGCTGGGGGGGATGGACGGCCGCGAGGCCATGTGGCACTGTCACGAGGTCGTCGTCAAGAACGTCACCACCGGAGACAAGTAGGTCACATCGGGGTCATATCATGAGGGTGGTGTCAAGAGTGTCATGATTGGTAGGTCATTTGGGGGTCATATCACAAGGTTTTTGTCAAGAATGTCATTATTGGTAGGTCATTGGGGTCATATCATGAGGGTGATGTCAAGAGTGTCGTGATTGGTAGGTCATTTGGGGGTCATGGTGGTCATTTCAAGAGGTCTTCATCGACACTTCAATATAGGCTACAAAAAGCTCATGGAAGTTTGTTAGGAATGTCAGCACGGATGACAAGTAGGTCATGTGGGGGTCATGTTACGAGGTCGTGAAGAATATCACTGCTTGAGGATTTCATAATGGCAAGAGTCAAGATTTTGTGTTAAGCTACACTAACCCACCTGCCTGTGAGGTCACATGGTAGTACTGATCTGACTCTGAATGAGTATGTTGCCGCATTGTTTCTCAACCACATTTTCTAGATCCCTATCATTAATTGACCGTTACAGACACAGCGGGATTTTGTCAGAAAAGTGGATTTTATAAGTGTGCAAGCCCGCATAGATTCTAAAAAAATGACATTTGCAGTGAAGTGTTGAGCTTCTGAATCTATGAGCTGATACTCCATAGCAATAGCTGAGACTGCGACTTTGTGTTCCAGGTATACGTTCTCGTGCAAGAGCTGGATCCAGATCATGCCGGAGCTGAACAGGAAGCACGCCAAGACGCTGACCTGCCAGAACGTGGAGGAGAGCCTGCTCAGCTCCATCAAGAGTGAGTCACTCACCTGTAGTTGTGCTGTTCTGGGTATTAACCACGTGTGCAGTGATTCTCACGGTGGAGCGAATGGTGACCATTAACTTCCAAAGCTCCAGAAATAATAATAAAATAATAAAATCACTGATTGTGATTATTTATCATTTTGTAAACTTGAACTATGCAAACATTGATGAGGCATCTGGATGCTGCTTTGAAATTAAAAGGGTCAATTACCTGTCACAATTTAGCTAATATTGAAGTTCTACAGGACACTCCCGACTGGATCCTCATTGGTCACTTTTGTGTCTGTATTGAAGTTGGAGCTTTGAAAGTTTAAGAGGAGAACTTTATTAGTAGCACAGAGTGTGGTTTGTTTTAGAACCCTGGTTCATTGCTAGAATTAATGTACTAGATTTTCGATAGGTAACAAGAGTTAAAGTAGGATTAATTATCATTTTAAATTTTGTTTATCTTAAGTAATAAAGTACTTTAAAGAAGCTTGTCTTTTTGATAAAGTTTTTTTATTTTTCTTGATTTTAAGTTCATGATTTAAAATGTCAGACTAATTTATTATTTTATTTTCATACTCACTTCCCTATATGCAAAACTTTGAACAACTTTGAATTTCAATTTTTCAAATTAATTCAAAATCAATTTTGCTATCATTTCAATTTCTAACAATTTTCTATCTTGTTTAAGAAAAATAAAGAAATTGGCAATAAATACAATACAATGCAGCTTACACTCACAATGTAATTTTAATTTTAATGGCTGATTTATAATAAGACTTTGCACTTTCCCAGGTGCATACATTATTTGTCATAACTTGTAGAATCTATAAACAGTTCATTAACTTATATTCTAAAAATATATTTGTTCACATCAAAGGTTTTCTATAAAATGATTTTAATTTGAGTGCATTTTTAAATTGTGAATAGACGCTTTGCTTTAAAAGAATCAATTGCAAAAATTATTGTCGATGAAGACCAACAGTGTGCTACAGAAACGACATGTGCAAGTGTAGGACAACGGATGCAATCGGTGAACTTTATATTCGAGAATATGGTTTCAAAGAGATATTGAATGGCTACGTCTAGGCTAATATTTATAATGAATGTTTTGTATTATAACAAAATTATCAATGCTGTTTGATTGTAAAACGTTAAAAAAATATGTTCACAAAATTTCATGAATTCATTCACGAATTTCTGTTCACCAGTTTATGTAAATGTATATGCATAATGTCCATAGCGTGGTTGGGTGTTGACACATTGTTGGTCTTTTGAAATGAAGCTTTGCAAATCTCTTATGTTTTGAAACAATTTAACATTAAAGATATAAATTATTACTCATTCAAAATTATTAAGATCTAATTTTGTAACATTGAACTGAAAAATATGGATTTTTATTTCATCCATCTACTTGTATGCATGGCCCATTTTGAGATTTGCAAAGATTACGCTGTGATTCAGCTTGTGATTTTTGATTAGTAACACAATTTTCTGTTTTGTCTGGGTTTTTTCCCGGCTGTGCGCTGACGAACAGGTCACAGTAAGTATCTATTATGCTAAAAAATCAACATTCAGTACACTTTCTACTTAAATCAACCGAACTTGTTTATGATTATATGTTAAATGATTAGTGACTCATTTGCAAATATCAACTTTTTATTTTTCTTATCAATGATGTCTACTAAAAATTGTCATCTTTTACACATGAAAATACAGTTTATGATATGAAGCTGTATCATGCTTCTTTTGATTTTTTATGGTGATGTAGAACTGTTTCATATTTAATCCCCATCTCACAATGCTCCCTCGTCTATGATGCGCCTCTATGATAAAACCATTAACTGAAGTTGCAAGTCTCCATAAAGATCCTACCACCACTGTATTGAGGCCACATTTTTACATATTAATGATAACCTTATCGGAAAACTTGTAAGCTCTCACACATACGTTGGGCTTCCTCAGACTTTTATATTTGGTAATATTGACAGTCTGAGGAACCCAAAGTATGGCTGAAAGCTTACAAGTATTCTTGTTTATATTATCCTTAGTTCAAAGTAAATAACAGTATATTTATGTATATATACCAGGATAGATGAATTTATACTATGATAATCATTCCCTCCTCGCTACAGTAGCGATGTGCTGTATGCTCCCCAGGGAGTTGAGAAAGATATAGTGTGACAAGGATGCTGCCATTTATTATGACCTGGTGTAGATGTAAAGTTTTAAAAGTCCCTAGAGCACGACAAATTGTGAATTGCAACTGTAAATACAGTAGAACCTCTCTATTAGGTCCACCTTTTCGACCAGCGTAAGCGCATTTACATTTCAAACAATGACGAACGTATCCTTGCCTCCAGGTCTGGGCAGTGTGAAGTACGAGATCGCTGTGTACACCGCGGACGTGCGCGGCGCCGGCACCGACGCAAACGTCCACATCACGCTGTACGGCGCGCACGGAGACACCGGCAAGCGCCCGCTCACACAGAGGTTCAAGGACTTGTTCGAGAGGAAGAGCTGCGACAAGTTCACCATCGAGGCCATCGATCTGGGTACGACCGGTAGTGGCATTTTTCTTCTGCTGTTCAAGTACTGCTGAGATAGTGTTGAATTTGGGAGTTCTTTATATTTGTTAGAGAGAGAGAGAAGCTTGAAAATGGGAATTTGTTATGTTTAGAAATATTGTGAATGAGCTGAAATTTGGGCAAAATTCATTTCTTTCTCAGAAAGCTATTTCCTTTTGATTGCCATGTTTTATTACCATGTATTTTCATATAAATGCCAGCACTCATGTAAAGCCCACCCCAAAGTTTCAACTATACCGAATTCGCGACATATGCAATCAAATTGTAAATTCACAACCCTGAACTCATATTTTTTCAACCCCAAAGCACATTGTCGTTTAAATGGTTGTTTATAGTAGATCTTTGATAAGCCATTATTATTTTATGATTTTCCTGCCTCTCCAGGTGACCTGACAAAGATAGTGATCGAGCACGATAACGCGGGTTTCGGCGCGGACTGGTGCCTTGACCGGGTCCAGATCACCAACCTCGCCACCAGCCAGGCCTGGAACTTCCCCTGTGGCCAGTGGCTGTCCAAGGACAAGGGCGACGGGTCCCTGTCCCGCGAACTCTACCCTCGGGACTAGGTTTTAGTAGCCAGAGGTCTAGAGGATCCGTCTGTGGAAAGGAGAGGGACAGATGCTGGTCTCGCGAGAAGTACCATTGGTCTAATATGGGAACTGAAAATTTCACTCTATTAGGGATATCACTCTACCTTCAGAACCGAGGTTGTACAGGGTGATTGCATCTTCAAATATGACATGCAGTTAATTTATCAAATAGTAAATATATCCTGTATACTGTGTTTTTGAATGACCGAATCATGGCAAAATCCATTTGGTGCTGCAGATTCTGGTGAGTTAGATAATAGTCAAAAGGAATTGGTTTTGTTGGGTTATAAAATATTGCATGCCAATTGCAAGATACCCTCAAATTTGTCAAGTTACGATACATGGATGTTTTTATGTTCTGGTAAATAGAAACCTATCATAATGTACTCATTTGGTCATAGAACATTTCCAATCATGAAAAACTCTGGGATTCAGATGGTGCCTACTGTACATATTGTTATTTCTAAACGCTGCAATTGTTAATGTGTACAGAAACATGTATTTTGCAAAATATGACAAGGACTAAAACAGTAAGTCACAAAAAAAGAAAATTCTGAGGTTTTATTCAGCAAGCTTTTATTTCTTTTATAACTGAATTTTCTACAACTTATTATTTTCTCGTATTTCAAGATTAGTGTTAAATATTTCAATGCATATTTATTATAGAACATGTACATGTATGTGTTTAACTTGTTTTCAAGTATGAGCTGGTTTTAGAGGGTAAAAACGTAAGAAAGTGCCCTTGTGTCAGTGTAAAATTCAGGGCAAATATAGAAAATAATACAAAAAATATTTTGATACTGAAATATGTATTTAATGCCATTATGCTGCACTGTGTAGATAACAAATGACAATTGTTGGTGTATGAAGTAATGTGCTAATGCTAAATTTGAAATCTCTGTTGCACACTTTTATCATTTATAATAGTCTAATAGAACGTGTTGTATTCTAATAATCTAAGAAATAAGAAAACTTTTGCAGCATTTTGATTATAGAACTATTTGACCATCTTTCATTGCTAGCTTTTATTAAGATTACGTAAATGTTTTACATGTAAGTCTCTTATTGTCTATTTGTTTTGTTTTTCAGTTTTTACTCACCAGCTGTAATCAGTAATTTCGTATGGACATAAAGCCATAAAATATGATACTAGTTATAACAATAATGAGTTATTTACAGAAATCTGTGGGATATTTTCAAATAGAGAATAAAGCAGAAATAATATTTTTGCACGTAATATGAAAGTAGCAAGGGTTTTCTCGGCATACACAAATACAACATGAATCACCTTTAATCTTTGTTCAACTCCATGGAGAAGGCTCAAGTTACATTTTGGCACGGCGAATCATTTTTCATCTTTGAAATAAACTATGTTTAAACGAACTCCATGTTTATGTCATAATCATGGAAATTCAATTTCCAAGTGATATTTCTACTCATATTGTTCTGTGATAGGAATTTCTGTACATGCAGAAAGTCAATGATGCCCTCGTGTAAATGTTTTATTTATTTGGTGCTTCAACAACTATTTTTGTACTATATTTCAATTTTACTGATCATGACATTATTTTTCAATTCTCTGTAGTATAGTAACTGTGATAGCTCAGATGTTCTATGTTGTTAAATAAAGTGCGAATGAGTGAATGATACTTTTACCTTTTGACCAAGATCTTAGCATACATGTATACTAAGGTTTGGCAACTATATTGTATAAATTTTCCAATTTTATTGTAACATCATAGTAATGTCTGTGTTCTAGGGTATAGAATAAGCATTCTATGGGACATGATGAATGGTGATATGCAAATAACAATATATCTGTGATGATGATAAAAGATCAAACGACAATTTACATAAATTATGAATTTTGTTTTGAGAAGTCACTCTTTTGCTCATTGTTCTAGTCTACGTTGTATGAAAGTCTTCTTCTAGTTTCAATAACTATACATGACATGATTGTTTATAGATGTTTTGTCTGCAGCAGAAACTCCTTTTCCTGAATGTTATGTTTTATTGCAAAGGGATTTTTGTTGAATAAATTTATTTATAACTTTAAAACATTGTCTTTATAACATATTTTACTGTGAACGTACAAGTTTTATTTCCTAAAAAGTATATCAATTTGGACACTAGAACTTAACAAATGCCTCGTATATCCACGTAGATATCCAGGATGTGGGTTGGGCTTTAGAAAGGTTTCCCATTTTCTAAAATGACTATTCCGGCCATGACGTCATTTTTGATGATGTCCTCCATAGGCATACATAGGCACAACTTTTAATACCACACAATCGATCACAAACATAGTTTATCTGCCCTTTAATTAATTAAAACTAAAATCAAATTTCATAACAGAATTCATTGAATTTATTACTATTTGTCATAATTGCCATTGACATTGTCACATCCTAAATACAAACAGACATGATCACGTGTAGTGTGCATTTAACAGTAAATGTAACACTAATTTACAATTAATTTTGCAACTGGCCACCATCAAGAGCCATCAATAATGTTTGGAGATGAGTGTGATAACATGTGAAAGTGTACATTACCTTTTAAAATCAATTAATTCATTGATTACTTTAACTGATGAATGATTTAAATCAAGCGAAATCGTTTTGATTACTGTGAAATCTATAAGAATGTGCTCGATTATCAAGAGTATATATTTTTAAAGATACAAAATATACATTTTAAGTGGAGGCCGACCTATTATACACAAATACAATCGACGTCAGAAGAGGTTTCATTCAACAAGGATACTTTATTCATTTACATCTTTGGCTCCAGTGAACAAATATTGCCAGAACCAACCAGGGCCTTACAGGGCCTTGGTATAACTCTAGGAATAACATAATTTCGGATTAGTATTGTACCAAATATTTACAGCTGCTTTTTTTATATGCAAACAATATTCAAACACAATGACCTAGTTACGGATACGATGAAAACAGTTTCCTGTCACTTGGATATTGTGTGCGTGTAGGTTTTTTGTGACGTATATTCATATAATAATACTTAATGGCAATTATCAATGCATTTCAAACTAGAACACTATCCTCATGGAGCCTGGACTAAGTGTGACCACCATCAGCTACAATGGAAACCTCCATCGACAAACCCCACACACCCATCCTAGCTCTGAGCCTGAAGAGCCACCAACCATTGCAATGCTACCAGAAGCCAGCACCAGCCCACCTGCCTATGACAGCTTCTGTGTGGATGTGGACTCCCTCCTTAACAAGCCACTCCCTGATAGTTTGGTGAACACTGAGCTCACCCGACTCACTCATAAGTTATGTTTACCCACTTGCGAGCAGACTACCCATAGTCCTCCACCCACACCACCCCCGGCCTGCATTGAAACATTGCCCCATGCCAGCACAAATTTTCAGGCATTATGTCACACCAGTTCAGACTTCAGACTTTTTCCAGACAACAGCACGAGTTCCCCAATACCCTTTGATAAAAACTTGCCACCATCCCCTCCAGAAGACAACAATTGTCTACTCGCCAAAACACACTTCAACATCTCACTATTTTCCGACACCAGCCCAAGCTGCCCATCATTTCCAGACAACAGTCCAAACTGCCGACCCTTTCCTGACACCAGCCTCATCTACCCAACATACATCGACAGCAACAGCCCAACAGCCATTCAATTCCCCGCAAGTAACCCGAATTCCACTCTAGCCACTCCACCATTGAAACCCACAGAACCAGATCAGCCCGTTTTTCCACACATACCATCAGACTTGCAATTGACCACGGGTAATACTGTCAGTAAAACGGCCACAGTCACAACAACCACGCCAGGCTTTCCTGCACCGACTGTGACCACCAATACGAATGCCATTCAGAGTGCTGCCTTCCTGAAGCTCCCCTACCCCGACTGACCTCCGCTCAGCCATCTATCGTCTGGCCATGCTGGACCCGAATGTGGCGGCTGCTTTCAGGGAAGAAGTGGGCATCATCGAATCCGACGAGCTGTTCCAATGGGCGCTCTTCAGACTGGAGCGAGCTAAGAGAGCCCAAGGATCTTTCTCCCAGTCTCTGCTGATCACACAGTCCCAACAGGGACCCATGCCAAAAGACTGCTCAGAGGCTCTGCTCTCGTGGTTCGAGAATAACCAGCACGAGCCGTATTTGTCTAGTAAGGACAAGGTGGAGTTTCATCTCCGATACGGTGTGTCTCGCACGAGGATAGCCCGATTTATGGCACAATTGAGGTCCAATTATGTGAGAAAGACACATGCAGTCGCGTGGAAGCGCAATGGAAATCGGTGACATTCTGGTATTATGGGGCCTGGTCCCGGGGGCCTCGTGCTCCATTACTGTGATAAGGGCTGGTAAAACAGCGGATCCGCACCTTTGCTTTTAAGACAATGTACTGTTAAGGTTAAAGTTCAAATCATTGAATGTTGAATGAATATGACTGCCTGAACAGTTATTCTAAGTATTGTCATAACTGTGAAAGCAGGAGAGAAAAGGCAGAAAAATGTGAGCAATAGAATTAGGGCTTGTAGCATAATATGGATAATTTTATTAGTAATATTCATCATAGAACTTCTTCATTTGCAATTTGTTCCTCTGTTCATATGTAAGGTTTTATCTTTTATTAATGTCTGAATGATCGTTCAAAATAATCATTTCTAAGCCATATTAAGTAATATAAAGATTTATTTGTGTTTTGATGTGAAGCCGTGTAATCATAATGCAATCATGGTACATCGGGATAGTAGGTTGGGAATAATGCGGCTACATTTATGGACTATGGCATTTAGCTGTGAATAAATACTAACTGTACAAAATGTTTGTATTTCGTAACTATCTATTTACTTTTAATGTTTTAACTGCTTTTGTTCAGGGCGATATGCATCGTGCAAAGAATATCAATTAAACAAGTAAAACAACTAAACAAGTGCAGGTTACATAAAATGTATGTATTTTATCAATACAAGCAGAGCAATAATTGTTCAAATGAATATTTTCAAGCATTAGCCAGACCAAAAAAACTAAGCAAACCCACACCAACGACATTAAAATAAACACATGTACTAAAATACTCAAAATAATAATGTATTACATACACTGGAGCACCAAGCATCTACAAGCATGTAAAAGAGACACACACGAACCAATCCAGTGACATATCCAGGGTGCATAGGTGGGGAAAAACCCTTCTGGCAACACTATGTCCTAGACCAAATGGTTGGTACTGTGAGTGACTGAATGTGTTTCACACACAATACGGTGCCTGCCCACAGACTTCATGTAAATCCTGCACATGGCACATCAATTAACCCTCAGAGAATTAACCCCTTTTCCAAAAATGGTTGTAATGGCTAAAAAAATAACCCTCTATCTCCTATCATCACCTTCATCACTCCATGTTTCATCCAAATAATCCTTAGCATCGTCTGCATCGTAAGACAAATACGGCATGTCAATGCACTTCCGGTTCGCCAGCCAGATCCCTGGTTCCCCGAGCTGTTCTAGCTCAGCTAGACCATCCTTCAAGTCAAACTGAACCCCCTCAGCACCGTACAAACTGACCAGCTCGCTGTTTAGTCCCTGGCTTGAAGCTTTCGCTTTGTGTAGCTCGAGCTTTTTCAAAACGTCAGTCACGTGACTCAGCATCACATGTTTCTTCTGTTCTATGTTTTCTACCGTCTGCCCGGTCTCATCGGCAATGTCCTTCTGGATCTCTTTCTTCCAGTATTCAATCATCTCAATGGCATCGTTGGCTTGTTCTTCGACAGAATCGAACAATTCCAGCTTGTTCGCGTTTGCTTTCTCCACACTTGTGTCGCTGACTTGTTTGACTTTTTCCTCGACCTGTTTCACGGTGGCGATGTTTTCATCGATGGTGGCGATGACGCTGTGTCTCAAGACGTCGTATTCTTCGATCTGGTGGCCATAATGAGACGACGCCTTCCGCACCGTCTCCGCGAAACATTTGTGGCAGAATCCTGAAACATTGATTCTAATTGAATGTTCAACGTGAAAATTAGATTTCCTCTTATTCTAAACGTGAAGACCGAGAAGTGTCTCATGGAATGGGGTGCAGAAAAGTAATGGAGGCCTGCTATTGTAGTGATTTGCAGTTTAAAATCTTATATTTAAAAATCGATTCAACCTGACGAACTTTGAAAGATTCATATATGAAAGTGACTGCAGAGCCATCAATGCGATAAAAACCCATGAAATTTTTAGAAAAACACCATATCAAACCTGTTTGAATTCATAGATTAAAGTTACTCAGAGCTGCAATAATTCACTCAATAAGAAAAAAAAAAACATATCAATTTTCTCAGTCTCACCTTTTGCGCAGTCGACGCAGTAGTGTGTGATCGTCTGCTTCCGGTGTTTTCCGCAATACGTCACGCTGCTGGTGGCGCCGTCTTGTGGGGGACGCGGACACTGCTTCATTAAAGGCAGCAACTCCAACAGCGCGAAGTTCGTCTTTAACGTGGACACCCCACCTTCCACGTCCACCTTTTGCCTAAAGCCAGTGATGATTACATCTAAGTATGAGGCACAAAAGAGCTTTCCCCATAATTGTTTTTAACAAGGTCTCTCGTGTCACCACTTCAATCTACATGTTGTTTGCATTGTGCTATCGGAACATCAGGACACCGCAAGAGCATGACAGAAGAACTTTGTATGAACATATCAGAGGCATGATTTGAATGTGACTAGTACGTAACTAACGGACGTTAAATGACATTAATTTTACGGTGACTGAACTAGTATACTAGGCTTCTATAATACAGCTTAGAATGACACAAAAAAGCTCAATTTCACCACAAACCGGATGTCTGATTCACTCTGACTGCATTGGCATCAATAAGAATCCGTCTCGGTAAACTGGAACTTATTTTAGTAAAATGATACACTGCAATAAAACAAACCACATTGTCTACTCCAGCAGAAAGCGGACCTGTGCAGAAGCGTCACTAGCGTACCAATAATGGTTTGGCCTGATGACAGGGTGAAACATTTGCCACAAATGCCAAAGAACTTGCCCAGAAGCGGTTGTGCCCAAGCCCTGCATGTAAGCCCACCCGCTAATGACGTTCCTGCTGTAAGGAGGCACCCCATCCCCCTGTGTACCTGCAGATAGGACAGCTGACCACCCCCCCGCCGTGCGTCTATTCTCCTCCAGCCGCCTCAGGCACGCGAGGCACACGGTGTGCAGGCACGGCAGCGCCTTGGGCACCCGGGGCGGTGGGTCCCCGCCGAGGCCGCCGTCACCGTCCTCCTCATCCTCGTACACGTGGAAACACACGCCGCAGCTCAGTCGGTCCTCGAGCGCCTCTAGCGACACCTGGTGGTGTGGTTAGGAACAGATATTTTAATATAATGAATTTAAAACATCTACACACACCTGCAAATTTATGAAAGCCAATCTTTGAGAGCTTTAGTCCTGAACCTCAGACGTGTTCACTCCATTTGACACCAGGTGTTGTTGGTGATGGTGTCATAAGTAGTAAGAGATATTTTGATCAAGAAACTTGTGGGGGAAAGATGATCAATATAGAATCAAGTCTAGCTATCTTTAATATAATTAATATGGGTATTTTAACGTTGGTTGGCCTCTATGAAGATACTGACGAACTAACTATATAACTTATTCCACTATACCCGCTGACACGCACTAAATTACCCTAGAGCATGAGGTTGTGAACATATTTACTATTGCAAGCAAGAATATAAGACAGTAATAAATATTAGATACTCTGAAACGGAACTGCTATCATACCGAGGGCTGTGCAGCTGAAGCCATCTAGAAGTGACAAAGCCAGAGGGTCACGTGCATGGACGTGTGTTTACCGCCTCCCACAGTCACACAGCTGGTCTCGTGGGTGCAGAAAAGGGCTTGAACACATCCAGATTGGCGCCCTATAAAATAAAGAATAAAAATGCATGTATATAAGAATTGCATTCAACAATATCATAGCATTGAAGAAAGAAGGTTCAGTTTTTCTACTCGCTCAACAAAATTTCCCTAATATATATCTAGATCTAATCTAGATCTAATCTCTGAATCTTGCCAGAGGGGAATACTAGTAATCCACTCATAGGGAAACTGCTGAATCTCTCGAACCCCTACCCCCCCTCTCCCTGAGCAAGTGTCTGAGACGCGTTAAATAAACTGATGTAATGTTATCAGGAATTTTACATAGGACTTTATAGGAAATTATTGGTTGTACTTAGATCTACTTGGCAGATAAACTACATAATTATAAAAGTCACAGATCTTGGTTCAAAATAATGAACTGTATATTTGTGTATTATATACCAGGCTAGATGAGTCAAACTGTAAAGTTGAGTGGTACTGTTAAGAGATTGAACCAGGAAGTTAGTTATTATTGGTTCAACGTAATAAACTGCATATAGTTGCGTGTCACAGATCTTGCATGCTGGAGACAACTATTTGACAAGTGCATGGGCAGATCCAGGGGGCGCAGAGGGCGCCCCCCCCCCCCCTAACCCCCCCCCCCCCTTCTTCTTGTTCTTTCATTTTCATAGGGGTTTTGCATGTCTGCCATCGATTGCGCGTACGAAACCCAAGAAATCATCCCCCAAACCCCATTTCCCCCAAAATCCTGGATCTGCCAATCCAACTGCACTAGTACTTTCTTCATCAACATCCAAAAACTACATGTACTTTTGAAACTGTTCCACTATCATGACTTTATGAGTGACATGAAATCGCCGGTACGTTTTTTAAACTGGTCGTGTCCAATCTATGTACGCCTTGCTGAGCAGAGCACTAACCAATAATCCTAGACAATAAAGTTACGACGCCGAGCAGCTTCATATACAATAATCCTAATCTCACCCATTCACACGCAAGTATTCACTGCTATTCTCTCAAGTATTCAAGTATAAGTACACGCGTATTCCCAACAGCATATTTTATCAGCAGTTTGAAGCCGTAACTATAGTCGCCTCAGGATCCAGATCAGCAATTATATCTGGATCAAGACGTTCAATATTAACTCGATCCTGGTAATGCTTTGAGAACCATTCAACCCTTAACAAAATACACAGAGTGTTTTCTTAACATTACATGTTATGCCATACAGTGTGTGGAGAGCAGCATATATGCGAAAACAAGGTTTGAAAGGGTTAATGTGATCAATGACTTAAAATCGGGGTCTGCTTCTAGAGCACATCACGTGTGGAAATACATGCGCACGAATGATAAAAACAATGTCACCTGTTGTAAAATGCTATGATGAATTCTGCAAATGTCAAACTATTATTGTCAACTTCAACTGATAGAAGCGACAACCCACATTGGGTTTTATGCCCCACAACATGGCAATGGTATTGATTTTGCAGTCTTGCCTGCAACATGTGTCACAACAGCATTGACTAAAACAATGAATGGGTTTGTAACACCGAGGGTTTCATAGTTTTATGCAACACAGTGGTCGTAGAATCTGGTTGCCGGGACTCACTCACACACAGCCACTAGGATTAATGCCAGTTACATCCCAAAATAAGCAGACACGGAAACCACCAAAGTGTTGGCGTCTATAGAGTTATAACTTACAGTTAAAAAGTGTAATTAAGTGCAGCATCTGCCAACTGACTTGTGTGAATCTAATTGTGTATTCGAAAAAAACCCACCCCAAACCATAGGATAACACTCACAATCAACAAACTATATAAAGACGTCGGTCTAATAAGCACGTGTATATTTTCCAGCTCATGGATACTGTGGTCTTGTATGGGCTGCCACTGTGGGGGAGCCAAATTTGCATATCTAGGCTTGAGCTGTTCATATTGCTGTGTGGTTTGGACTATAGTGGTGCTTGGTTAGTTGGTGGTGTTGGATATTAGTGTATGACGGGACTAGCCCATAAATTTAACTAGTTTTAGATAGACATATTGTATTTAATTAATTAATTTCAGTGTGAGTATTAAGAGCTTGGTGAATATGTATCACAAAAGTAGTGGTCCAGGATTCTGGTTCCAGCAATGGCTGTGTGATATAATAGCCCTAGATCTGGAAGAGAAATTATCGATGCTAAAACAGTAACTATAGGTTACTTGACAATAGATATGACAATGTAGAACCATTGCAATAAATGTCATGTTACTATATGTTACTATAAATTGTATGGTCAGTGGAAATATTCTGTGAAAGATCTGAGTGAAGGACATCTCTGACCCGAATGGATGAAGTACAGTGAGCATGTGGATAGTAAAGCTATAAAACGACAGTGCACATTACGACATCGACCAGGCCTCAGGCTAACGACCTTTACATTCCAAAATAAGCCAAAAGTTTGAGTACCAAGTGTTGGCATTTACATTAAGGTTGATACCTCACAGTTATAAGCTACATGTACATTGACGTGAGGCATTTACAAACTGAGTTTCATAGTTCCAGGGCATCTAAATGTAAAGGATACACGTTGTACGTTGTATAAAACAATTTGGTTAAATTTGGGTACCACCACATACGGAGACCGACTTACCCTGTTCTTTGCATCAGATTCTATTAGAACATTGCCCAGGGTGCATTACACACTCTATGTATAATAAGTAAAAATCTAATGTGTGACTACTAAATAGCACACGCTATGCACATCTGTAGCAATATGCAGTTGTATGTTGCCAAAGTAGTTGAAAAAGGTGGCTTAATGTGACAAGGATGGCAATAACCAGGCAAAGCGTCGATTCAGGGAGAGGATAGGGGACTATCATACGTGTTCATTTGCATATGTTATCACAATGAACCATGGGGTAGACGAGCTAGACTTTCCAGCAGCGCATCCAGACGAGCTGCTGGAATATCCCTGGCTGGAAAGGTCTTCTGATGACGACGGTAAGATTACAATACAACTTTCTTCTTGCACCCACTACATTTTCTGTGTTGCACTGTAATATTTGACAATGGTGATATTGAATACTAGTAGTCCGTGTATTATTATTGTCCTTGAGTGCCTACACGTTAAAATCACGTTTCCATGCCCGTTCATATGAAGGACAATACTTTGTAATGTATCGTCAATGTACAGATAGAGGCAACAATCGTATTTACAAATATAATGTATGGATGTGATGAATGTATGTCTCTAAGATCTGTGACGGGACTCAGAATTTCTGGTTATGTAACAATTTGATACTACCAAACTGTAGACGAAATGTAAATGTAAATATAAATGTGGCGGTTTATAGTCCGGATACAAGTCTTGCTCTCACGACTTTACAATTTACACCAGGTTATTAGCCCACTTATTGATCATCAATTGATCATTTCTCATATGCTTGAATTGGCAGCACTTTCAGCGCACAATACTAATCTCCGACACAATCACTCACTCACTCTTTCAACCCCATGACCTGTACCTAATTAACGTGTAGGTGCCACGGAGCAGTGTGCAACTCCTTTAGAGATGAGTTTGCTCAACACCCACCACCAGACCTGACCGGGAATCGAACCCACGACCTTCTGGTCACGAGTCCAACTCCGTTAGCCCTAGCTACAGAAGCACAAAAAATCCCATGAACACTAGCAAGAAATCCAAACCGTTAAATCCAAGACAGAAGG
This sequence comes from Streblospio benedicti, assembly GCA_019095985.1. Taxonomy (NCBI): domain Eukaryota; kingdom Metazoa; phylum Annelida; class Polychaeta; order Spionida; family Spionidae; genus Streblospio; species Streblospio benedicti. The sequence continues at coordinate 13,030,791 of CM032663.1, forward strand.
AAATGACCCAATTCACCAATACAACTCCAAAATTGTACAACTTCGAAATTAATAAATAAAAAAAACTGTAAAAAACCCCTGTTTGATGTGCGTTGACTGGAGATTCGAACTCGACTGTCAGCAAAACAAGTACAAGCAGTCATGCAGAACAGAACTATGCCGCATTACATTGTGTTCTCCAATTCTATATACAAGTGTACGCCTGGAGTGCATAGTGGATCAAAATTGATTTTTGTTTAGGAAAAGGAAACCTATTTCTATGTTTAGCATACCTAAACATAATGGTATTATATATGATGTACTTAAAAGGTCAAGACCTTTAAACCGGTTAAATTTCTTAGATTAGTATTTTATGGGATTTGGGGTAGTAAAAATCAAGAAAATCTTTGTATTTTTTGTCTTTTTTATAGTACAATATCATGTGTTGAATTACAGAAATACTGCGATAGGGAACTTTAGAAATCATCTTATTATTAATAAATAACTATAAAGCACACACTTTCGGGATGGAGGAAGTGAGAAAGTTCTTAGCCAACATTGTGAGAACAGTGGATGGTCTACAAGCCATTGTCGTTACAGACCGTGATGGCGTTCCTGTGGTTGACATGAAGACAGATGAAGTCCCGACGTTGGCGACGCGAGGAGGCTTCCTGTCAGTGACTGGCATTGCCATGGACCAGGCTGGAAAACTTACACTCGGCAGGAACAAGACAATTGTCTCCATGTACGGGAATTACCAGGTGGTGAGCATCAGTGTAGTGGATCTGATTGTCACTTTGATTGCTGCTTCAAGCACTAACACAGGCATGCTCATTGCTCTGAAAGAGCAAATGGCACCAATGTTGGAGGGCGTGCAGAGAGTGGTGGACTATGAGGTACAAGTACATGCAGAGCCAGAGAGTGATGGAGGTGAAAAAAAGGAAGTTAATCTGAAGAAGTGATAGGCAAGATTGTGTGAATGGTTGCACAGTTTAGAAATTTATATGGTGTTACCTATATTGCAGACTATATGAAGTAATGATTGAAGTGTCATATACATAATGAGTTTTCAAAGGGCAATACAACGACGAAGGAATAACATTTAAATGAATAGCGTCAATATGGCATGAATAAGGACCTTGTTTTCTGTTACATGTATGAATGTAAGGCAGTAAAGCACGTTGTATATTTTTGTGGAAAAAACATCTTATTTTTATGTGTATGTGATGTATTACAAGATGTAATTATACTCTAACTCGATGTTGTCGTTTTTTCTTCATAATTTTGACCAGAAACACCGAGTCCCGTGACGGTCCTTAAAGAATATAGACCATTATACCACTCTATCGAGGACACACCCTTGAATATTCTTCTCTGATTGGCTGAGATCCAAAGTCAGCCGGGGATAATTACTGCATGAACGTCTGGTACGGGTGGATTTTGCCCTCGAAACGCATATCCTTTGATTCTTTAAGTCTTTATGGCAAAAGGAAATTTGTTGGTTAAGCAGATACTGTTTTTGGCAATATAATGTTTCGATAACTTTTAGCGCAATATCATCTCGTACTCTTACAGTATTAGAGTATAGGGGATTATAACCATTTAAGCCGTTCTGTGCACCCAACCGTGAAATGTTAGCGCGTTGTACTGAAATATATTACACTTTAATGAATCTTAATGTGTTGGCAAAATTGCTCCTATATCTTCAGAATATTATAAAGTTAGCGTTGTACTGAAATAAATTACAGTTGAACGAATCTAGACTCTTATATTATTTGGCAATAATGTGTTGGCAAAATTGCTGCTATATCTTCAGAATGTTATAAACCTAGTGTCTGATATTTTCAGTGATCGCAATAGCGTAAACCTGTAAAATCCAGTATGTGTGTACAGCAGAAATTCGGGCATTAATTCATGCATATTATATATTGCCCTCAAAACCTAACCAAATACATATGGCATAAATTAATCTGAGTTCAGTATAGGGCCTAACCTATAACTGAGTCGCGTATTTGTGGTTACTCAAAACCATGACGTATTTCTCCTATGAATGACCCACTTTCGCCATCCATGCAATTAGAATTTTACATGATAAACAAAAAAAAATACTAGAAATTAAATGAAAATATAGAATTTGCTTCTCGTTACTGGTTTGTGCGTATATACAGTTGACATAAATAACAAGAAAATACTTTATTGTGTTCCTTAATAAGACCAATGGCAGATTAAGGTTTTTAGAAAAAAAAAGGGGGGCGCACTTCAAGGATTTCATGGGTTTTGTTAGCGCGATTGATGGCGGATTTGTAAAAAACCTTTGAAAATGAAGTATCTTAATAGTGGGAAAAGTTAAGGGGGGGGGCATGCCCCATGCACCCCCCCCCTTCCCCGGATCTGCCCATGATTAGACAGGCTTACTGTGCTTAAACCTTTTCTTCCAGATGGGGGTTCGTCTGACTCCGACAACGATGGTGAAGCAGACGACTTTGACGACAGCCTCTATGAGGACGAGGAGGATGAAGGCTCCGAGGACAGTGATGACGACGATGATGGCTCGAGCTCCGAGGAGGAGGACCCATGGGGGACTGGGGAGGGGGTGGACGACCAGCGCAGGCAGGACGAGCTCGACGCGGAGGATCGGCAGATGCTCGGGCAAGGGGCTGGGGGTGGCGGAGGTGATATTTTCATATTTTCACATGATTTTATATAGTTATGAGTAACAACGAACCAAACACATCCGTAATAAACCTTCTATCAATGCCCCCAAAAAAAAAAAAAAAAAAAAAAAAAAAACATTTGTTGGCAAAAAAGGATTCATCATAGCAATTACCTACTTTATGGTGGGCAAATCATAACGTCCTCAATTAAAAACAACACGAACGTGTTCCTTTCCACTAGCAAATTTTTCATATTTTGTCAACATTTCCACGAGTCGTTGCAATCACAAAACCCAAACTCTTTCCCCCCGCAGCCGGCGTCGGTCACGTGGGCGCCGCGTGCATCCACTGGCAGCCGGCCCGCCTCGTCCACGGCGACGAGTGTCGTCTGTACGAGGCGCGCGTCGCGCACAACCTCGGCGCACCTGCAGGCGGAAGTGACGCGCGCCAGCAAGCAGCTGCAGCTGCTGCGCTGCTGGAGTGTAGGTCAGACGACCGCGCTGTCGGTGTTATGCTTTTGAATCTAGAGTTTTTTATGAAAAAATATTGATGGAAATTAAGATAAGTCAGACAATGCATGGTCTTCCTTATGGTCTTCGTCATCACATTATTAACATAACACTTTTATCAGTCTTTTGCATGTATTTCCAGTGGTAATTGAGCTCCAGAATTGTCTTGTAAAAATACAGTTGCATCAATACTGACCATATCATGGCTAGTTGTCAGCCGGGCTACTTTTGATTAATCCAGTCCCAAGATGCAGGGATTCAAATTATTAGTGTATTTCCTTTAGCCAGTTTAATTTTAAACGGTGTTGTAATTGTTTAAAAAGAATGATAAATAAAAAATCGGGTTCGCTGTGTAACATGAACTATTTTGTCATGATTTGTTCTTGTGACGCATCAGGCTTGCCTAAAGGTACGCCACAAGAACTCACATGATAAAATTATTCATCTTAACAACTCAAACCATGAAAGCCATAGCAAAAAATATTCAACTGCTTTGCTAAATTGTATCAAACATTATTAAGCAAATGCGCACCAATATTAAACCATCTATGATCATCTATTAGTCCACTACTTTATACAGGACGTCATTAATGCACACTATAGGCTTATTCGAATATCGTAGTTCTTGTCTAAAACCAACAGGTGGCTACACACAATTGCATGCTGGGAAAATTTAGACAAACAGTATCAGTCTTTATCATTTAATTTCCTGCCAGCTGTACACCACAAATCTTTGATTGTTCGAGACTGCACTACGTGCAAGTAAAAATTGTAGTAACTATTTTGATACACCTTTTACATCGTTGATAAATACCACCTGGTGTACTACGATCGTACATAAATATTTCATGGAGACAGAGATTTGAAAAGTAGTCTATACAAAGTTCGGGTCACGTGCTTGTGTTGTTCTTTTGCAGATGCGCTGTGTGTGCTAGCCTCTGTCGTCAAGCTCAAGCTCAAGCAGTGGCTGGTGAGGGCCAAATTTGATCCGCCTTATAACAGTGGAGGATATTTCGTTTGAATTTATTTCACAATATCTATGATTAATCATCAAGCGTATAATGGTTAAATGCCTGGGGGGCAAGGCTAACCCGCCACCAGTTCATAATATGAGGCGGTCTTGAAAACACGTGGCGCTGTCGTCTGCCGGGCGGGGCTTGCCACTCACGTGACAAGCACGCCGCCTGTCTATTTACACAAAACTAGCCGCCACCAAAAACACAAGTTACGGGGGCCCAGGCCGCTAGGCTGGGCCCTGTCAGAAAAGACCTGGGGCGTTCACCTTGTACATAGCGCTCAAACCATTAACACATATAACCAGGAATAAAAGTTGAAACTGTCATCAACGTGTTCACTGACTATAACGTTTATATATATAGTTTACACACAGTCTATACACAGTTCCCCATGCTCTGAAATAAAGGTTAACCTTTGCCTTTAATTCAAGACATGGTTGGAGAGCCGGGGGCAGCGTTCTCCCCATTGTGAAGGATATTCGATAGTGACAAGTGATCAGGTCTTTCTCATTTCGACTTTCGACCCCACGCTCTTGAAGAGTCCAACGGCAGATCCCGTACCAAAGCCACCCCAGTGACGGGAGAATTCCGGGCCCACTGACGACTGCACTTCAACGAGTTAGCAACCGTGCGTGGCGTCTTGGGCTGGCCGACTTACACGCCCGAAGGGTGCCCGCATCTTACATACGTAAGTTTTATATTTTCTTTTCTTCTCATGTATACCTCAGAGCTCCCAATGTTCACAAATTCTCCATAAATATACAGATTTTGGCTTTTAAAACTACTACGTACGGATAGGCAATGATCCGACTTCTGAGTTTTCTTGAAATACAGTATTTTCTCGCATATAAAAGCGACGCCATTGCTAAGTATATAGCAAGGTGTAATTTGTAATACTTGAAGCAATCATAAGAGAAAAAGGTGTAAATTTAGTTTTAAACAAGAAAAGAAAGGGAAATATTGTTACTCATCCGTGTGGTAACTCTGATATTATTGACATTGATTGTCAATGTCATTGTTCTCGTCAATATAAACTAAGTTGTTTGCCAAGGTTCAAAGGCAGTGCCTTTACGATATTTAATATTTTAAGTCAGGCAGCTGCTGATTCAAAACTTCATGAAAATTTGACGACTTTGGGTGACGCAATATCAATATATTAATAATTCACGATTGTTACATTTCATGTACCTTGAATGTTCAAACCAAAAAGTGATAAAACAGCATAGTCTTCCCTCCCCATTAATAAACGATGTTCACATGTGTTAGTGCTTTATAATCAATGATTTGGTATATTTATGTGGAATAATGCACTGGTGTTGTTATGCATGCCAGGCTGTTCAGGGAGTAATGTTTAAGTTGGACCAAATATTTATAAGATATAACTGAGAGTTGGTTTATAGTCGTTGAAACTAAGTCAATTACACCTTTGTGCATGACCTGACCCACATCCTCAAAGAGATGAGCGGCGATTTACAAATGAAAAATGAGTACAATGTTGACCACGGTGTGGATCAACCGGCCTGTATGACAGGCTACCTGGGACCAGAAATGTTTAACGCTGAAAATCGCATACAGTCAAGGCCCCATGACCCGATTCCTGACCCCCAAAGGGAGGCTATGACCCCAGCCTGATTGAACAACTGAATCGGCAGATAGCCGACTCATTCTCCCAACAAACCCGCCTCAATATACATATGGTGGATAAAATAGCTGACAAATTAGCAGATGCCATTAGTGGTATAGGGAATAAGTATGCCGCCCCATTGCATCGCCGAGCGGTTCTATTGGTGTGATAAGGCCATCCGCGCCGAGGCCCCAAACATTTTCTGGGCATATGGATGAGGACTTCGAGTTATTCCAGACATCTCTGGATAATTATTTCACTCTTACAGCAATGAGTGACGGACAGAAAGTCAGTTATGTAACATTACTTTTAAATGGTCCTGCCAGAACATTCGTCACTCATGCTCCCTCATCAGAAAGAAGCACATATAATAAATTAATGGGTCTGCTTCGTAAAAATTTTGGCAGTTCCGCTACTCAAGAATTACATTTCAATTCGCTCGTGACCGAAAACAAAGAAGCAAGGAGCCATTGTTTACTTACTATATGGATATCCTGAAACATTTAGATGCTTGTAACATTAAAGACCATAATCTGAGAAGAATTTTCTTCGTTAATGGTCTCCTCCCGGAGATACGAGAAAAAAGTAATAATAGCGCATGTTGCGGACATACAGGCTGCATTCAATCTCGCGAGCATATTAAATAATGGATCGGGGTCACCACACGGGCAGTAAACGCTATACAGACCACCAGTACACAAACACCAAACGGCCCCATCATTGGGGAATCACCCCTCCACCACAATGGCCGTGGTGACCGGCAAGGGCGACCAAGGCCCCCCCCAGGGTCAGGGTTTGCTATAGATGTAGGCGGCGGCGGCCACGAGGCAGCCAACTGTGCCGCCCCTTGACGTGTGTCAATGGTTGTACACTTTTTCTTGCATATCAATAGATAGGAAAGGTCAAACTCCAGTTCAGCCAATCAAAGCTCCATACGTGTACCAAAGTAACAAACTACTGAATAATGTTGGTTTGTCACTTTTGGTTTTGACCATTCAAAGAACATGGAATGTGACAATCATGAATTATTAATAAGTAGTAGTTTCTCACTCATTACTATGCATGATTAGCACTTTTGGGGCTCTGACCAATCAACAAACATGAAATGTCCTAATCATGAATAAGTAATAAGTAGCATTTTCCGTATCATGTTAAAGGAAAAAGGGGAGATACATCAGTTTAAACTATGAAATAGTTAAGCCCTTTTGGCTTTACATCCACAATTTTGCTAAACTAGGATTTTCAGAGCTGTTGCAACCAGAAGGATGTAACTGGAATTACTAAGCCAATGGTAGATAGTCTCTTCTGGCTGTAATCCTATTATAATCTCTTTTCTCAAGTGTTTCAGAATTCAATATTTACAGTGCAACCAAAAAATAACCTAGTGAATGAAATTAAAGAGCATGTTATAATAAACTTGAATTGTGATCTTTTAAAATATTATATAATAATTTCCTTACAACACATACTATAATCTGTACGATTGGAACGATTTTATGGAACATGAAACTTGAGTCTTCTTTAAACAGCCATACTCTCATCTTTCTTTGACAAAAACATATGCCATCAAAATCCCTTGCCCATTTAGCTCTGTTATCTGTCACCTTAATCTTACAGTGAGATTATGATTTTTCATATTGTCTTGGGTATCTAGGTATACATGCCCATGCTTCAATTTTACTATTTATATGTTTTACTTTATGTAATATTATCATACTATCATTTAAAGATATTTTACTGTATCAGACTACCATGAATGTCAATTCATAACTCATGAATACCGCATATCATATGTTTACAGCCAGTCTGAACACCACGTGCCACTGTTTAACAACATGCCTAATAAGGAGTTGGAGGAGCTTCATTTTAATGTTGACCCTTATTATAACTCAATTAGACACACTTCATGAATATGCTGGTACTTTTCCTGGCCACTGATTGGTTGAACACCAAAAGTACGTGGATTTGTTTACCTTAACTTTTGCGGGCAAACAAAGCTCTGCCTGCAGTACAGATACAAGGTGTATGTTGTTAGAAAGTTACAAACGTGTCATATAAATCAACTTTTACTTCATTTTCCAAATACTTTCTTTTTCCTTACTTCCCAAATTGTATCTGTCTTCTCATGTACAAAGTCTTATAAGTGAATTTTATCTTTTGATACATAAATATGTCTTGGGGTCAATATGACAGTGACAGTAGATATGCACATAAAGATTGTATGAATGGTGTGAGTTTTGTTAAATTTCCAAATCCAACACATAATATTGATAAATGCAAAAGATGGGTTAATGCTTGCTATAGAA